>JANRGV010000051.1:12258577-12269678 GCA_024734035.1 Alethe castanea
GAGCTTTCTAACCAAATGCTACTGTGGCTCATCTTTATTATAATAGTGACCCATTTTAAATTAAAATACTTTATCAATACAAACCCTCCCCTTCTTTTGTAATTAGGAATGTCTTTGTGCTTTTAATTAATACAAGTATTGAAGAGGTGTTTGGTTTTTGATGCTATATTTGGCATTCCACAGCAACATGATTTTAGTGATATATAGTTGAAATGTCTTTTGAATGCCTCTATAATAAAATTAGAAAAGAAATTAGATTACCTCTGAGACTTAAAAGAACTGTTGAAGAATTTATTAGAGCAATGTTACAGAATGCTGTAAAATGAGTCATGTTAATGACTCATTTTACAGCATACTTTACCATTGCTCTAATTGATCTGCGATATCTAGGGATTCAGAGTTCTGTAGTACTCAGATTAATTAAAATGTAGTCAGATGAAACCTTCACTCTAATCAAAATTGTTCCCCCGAGTTATACGTTCATTGCAGTCTTGGTGTAGCCTGTCCTGACAATTGCTGAGCTAAGTAATTAGTTCAGTTTAAAACAAAAAGGATAAAAGACCACGACAGTACTTAATGTATTGTTTGGGGGTTTTTATTGCTGTGCTGGGTTCTGTTTGATGTCCTTAATTGTATATAGCCATTCTTTCTGCTCCCAAAGACAAACAGTGAGACACAAAGTATCTCTGATGTGAGGGTTATGCTGTTTCCCATATTGTAAGACATGGGATATTTTACAATTGCTGTTTTCTGTAACTTTGGCTAAGGCACTGATCTCCCTCTGCAGATGTGCTGCCTATCTCGTCCCTGTTGTGCTGTGGGTAGTGTTCTGCTACACAGGTTTCCTTATCAGCAGTCCTGCAGTAAATCAGCAAGGTGGAGACTGCATTTCCCAACAGGGTCTCAAAGGAAGAACTCACATTGTGTGAATTTCTGCAGGATACCAGAGGACATCTGCCTTACAAGGCTGTCTCCAGAGTTCAGACTTCAGGACCTAGATAAAGCACTGCTTCTGTCTCTCCCATCCCATGTATATTCTGGCCCCAGCTTTGCAGAGTCTGTCAGCAGCATGTCCTTGAGCTGGATGTGGTAGTGAAACCCTCTGGATAAGGCTAACCCTTATCATTCTCTTGTGTCGTGTCAGGGGCACTCTCCCAGAAGCTGCTGAATAGCAAAGACATGACAAAGAAGCCTTTGATTGTGGCTGTCAATACTGGAACCTGGAGAGTGTTACTCAGAATCAAAATGCATCCTACTGAGTTGTGGTTCTGATAGAGTGAGGCCCAAGTTTGTTCTTAATATTAATGATCTATGCAACTGGTTTGGATTCTCAAAAATACTTTTAAAAACACTTATGCTTTTTCAAGGGTTAAAGAAAGGGTTTTCATGTCCTTTCTGTCAGAATATAACAAACAATTCTGTTCTCCTATAGCACTTCCAGAATCCCATGGAACTTTACATATGTTGTTTAGGCTCCAACAAGCCTCATTAAGGGATATTTCTACATCTCTTTTTTTTTTTTTTTTTTTTTTTTTTTTTTTTTTTTTTTTTTTTTTTTTTCCTGAAGAAGACAAACTGAGGTGGAAGAAATGCTAGTGGTTCGCTAAAGGCTAAGCAGTCCCTCTCAATGCATCAATGGATACTCCCAAGCTCTTTAGTATAACAAAGCACATACATGCACCTGACTTCTATCCAAATAAATCTCCTAGGAGTCCTTCCTCTGACCACGTGCACTGGGCATTTACACAAAGGAAATGCAGCTCATCTATGTAGTACTTCATCAACAATTGTAAAATAGAATATTGACTGCTTAGTACATACCATAGCTTTGCACTTTTTTAATAATGAAATGTCTTCAGTGTTAACAGCTCTATTTAAGTCACATGTCACAGGAAAGGACAGTGGGGAAGAGTCTAGCTGTGCCTTCAGCAGTGATCACTCCATACCCTGCACTGTTTGATGAAGCCTGGTATTTCTTCCTTTTGTTTCAGTGTCAAGGAGCAAACTTGATGGGAAACCTGCCTTGTACATTTATGACAGGGAAGTCTAAAATGGAGGAATATCCAGGCTTCTAAAGAGATCTGTGAAATTCTATGCCCATGTTAGGAGCCAATCTCTGGGAAGACTCAATAAACTTATAATTAGACTACATGCTGTCCACCTCAGACAGCTGGAGGTCAGATAAAAGTTAGTGTGAGGGGGAACAAAGGCTCTATTTTTCCCCTTTCCAGAGCCTCAAGTTGTAAAAAAGGTCAAATAGTTTCAACCTCTTGGTGTCTACTTGCTGTGTTGAGAAACTCTGTCACAGTCTGGTTGTCTCTCCCTCTGAGTGGGTTGGTGCTGGTGAGTGGGTGAATGTGCAGCAGGGAATGTGCAGCCCCTTGGCTTGGCTGAGTGAGAGGAACTGCACAGCAGCAGCAGGTGCTCGAGCACACGAGCCCTGACACATCATCCCAACCCTTCATTTTTCACATATACTGACAAGCTCATCCTGTACAGTCTCACTTTCTTCCCAAGTGGGACTTCCTTGCCATTCCCCCCTTTTAGGCTTGTATTGTGAGAGGGGACATACATCAAGTTGTACTGGATGACATCTCTAAGCATTGTGTTAGCAGAAGAAAATGCGGCAACAGGAAGAGTGGCTGCTGCTCATTTGCTATTTAAATTGAGTGTTCTGAAAGACAGACAAAGTGGTTTAAAATGCCTCTTTTTACTGTACTTTGTATATGACTAAAATTGTTTCTTTAGGGAGAGTACCTAAATTATCTGACATCCATTTAGAGATTTTTTTTCATCCTTCATTCTTATAGTCACACAAAATATTATTAGTGGTTAAGAAAAGTGCATGAGGACTGTGCTAAAATATAACCATGTTGTAAATGCTGATTTTTATTTTTTTGCAATGTTATTTGTGCTAGGGATTGGACTCTGTTCTCCTGTTGAAGTGAATGCCTGCAGATCAGATTGGTATACCAAAAAGTTGGTTATGAGTGAAAAGTGAGAAAGTTCACCTCAAAAATTGCTTCTAACAGGACTATGTTTCATTTTATGTAAAATTGTAATTTACTGTTTTGCAGCTGTCTATATGCACTTTCACTCTCTGGTGTTTGAGACAGAAGAATTTAAATGTTGTTGCATTACTTTCTGTGGCATTATAGCATCAGTAGTGGTCACTGTGAATTTGCTGCAATTAGAAGTATTTAGGCTTATGTAATGGAAGATAAGAAATTTGTGTCAGTTTTATGTAATCCCAGTTTTAACTCTTTCTTTCTGCATAGCTTAGTCCCACACTGTATAGGTGGGATTGTCATTGGAAGTTCTTTTAAAATTGACAACCTTCACCTTCTCCCGTGAATGGGTTGTATACCCATCCTGAAAAATCAGCAAAGTAAGGACTGAGAGCCAGAAAGTGGTACTGAGTGGGAGCACAAAGTTGTCTGGGCTAGAAGTAAGGCACTGGGTGTAGCAGGCTGCAGTCTGCCTGCAGTTTTCCCGAGTTTAGAGCTGGCACTTGCAGCTGCCAAGCAGTGTGGTACTACAGGCCTGAAGAGTACCTCACTGTTCCAGTGTATTTCTTGTCCTGTGCCTTACTGTGCTTAGTTGTGAGCATGAAGATTTATTGTGCTTTGAGTAGACAACAGTCAATTTGCCACAGTTAAAAGTAATATTCTGTAATGCAAAACGTGAAAACCAGTGTTGGAGATCTTTCTGTCAGTCCCAACACTTGTATCAGACTGAAAGAAAATGCAGATGATGGGTCTATTGCTCTCCTCAGGGCAGACTGTTTTCTGCAATGAGATATCACTCTACCAGCAGGGCATCCTATGGAAAATTGGGTTTTTTTCCTTCCTGTTTTTGAGAAATAGATTTATGAAAGCAGGTCAGACAAAGGTTGGGGTTATGTGCCTGGTTGTGAGTATGAATTTTGATTTCTTTTTCTTTCCTTATTACAGATAAGTCCCAGGGGAATGTACAGTTTAGCAGAATGACTATAATTAACTATTTGCTTAATTACAGCTTTAGGATTTTTCTGTATCTATAAGTATCTCTCTTTCCTATACAGCGTATATTGGCATATTTTCCTTCCTGGAAAGTTTATTCAGAAGTTGAGGCAATAGTCACTAAAGATTTTGAAAGAAAATTTCAGTGCAGGATTTAAGACAGAGCTCCTTCAGCAGTTGTAGCCACCTGTTTTCATACCAAATTCTGTGTTCCTCCCTTATGCAGGTATACACACAGAGCTGTACACACAGACTGACTCCAAGTGCCTTTGTCACACTCTTCCAAGCCCCTTTTGGGTGTCCCTGCCTCGATGCCAGCTGCAGCACCAGCTGTGCATTGATGGTGGTGGATGGAGATGAGTCTTGTGTTCTGCAGGATGACTGCAGAGCTGTGTAGCATTGATGCTGTGGCACCCAGCAGGACCTCCTGTTAAAGGTCCTTGTTTCAGTATGAGTTGAGGTATGCTTTGACTCTCCCCAAAATCCCAGCTTGTTTCTCTCTGTTCAGCTTGACAGGAAGGGAGAAAAATCCAAAGGTTGTTGTTGTTGGGTTGCACCAGAAGAAAGCCCCCATGGCAGAATGTAAATACAGGGAGTAGGGCAGGGGATCTGACTCCTGGTGGGACTTACCCCTGGCGCTGTTTGGATTTACCCGTCTGGCTCGGGCCCTGCTTACACCTGTCAGCTGAGGGGGACAGTGCCAAAGCAAGGAGTGAGTGAATGTCCTCTTGGAGCTTTGCCTGGCCAGCTGGCAGCATACATCATCAGCCAAGCTTTCCCTTCCTCCTCCTCCACAGCCTTGGACATGTCATTCAATATGTATGGCCATGCCTTCCCACTATAGGGAAGGAAGGTGGGTTTCAGTCCCACCAGCCCCTAATAGAAATGAAAGGTTTCAGTCTTTCTTTCTTTCTTTCTCTCTCTCTTTCTTTCTTTCTCTCTTTCTCTCTTTCTCTCTTTCTCTCTTTCTCTCTTTCTCTCTCTCTTTCTCTCTCTCTTTCTCTCTTTCTCTCTTTCTCTCTTTCTCTCTTTCTCTCTTTCTCTCCTTCTCTCCCTCTCTCCCTCTCTCCCTCTCTCCCTCTCTCCCTCTCTCCCTTTCTCCCTTTCTCCCTTTCTCCCTTTCTCCCTTTCTCTCTTTCTCTCTTTCTCTCTTTCTCCCTCTCTTTCTCCCTCTCTCTCTCTTTCTCCCTTCCTTCCTCTCTCTCTCTTTCTTTCCTAAATGTATTCATGGTGGTGAGTTCTGAGGGGTCATCTCTTTGACACATAGTCATTTTCCTATATATCTTTGGATCATAAAGACATTTACTTGTGTGATCACTTGTGCACAGTTACTGGCTGTACCACTGGAATACTTTTTCTCATTAAACAGGTTCTGATGTAAGTTGGGTCAAAATGTTTGTAACTGGTTCTGAACAAATGTATATAGCTCATGGACAACTCATACATCACTCTAGAGCACTCTTCTTCTTACCCAGGGGCGAAAATGCTTCCTTTACATTCCAGTTTATTTATCATTCAACTATAGCTCAGTAGATGAAAAGCAAAAAAACTCTCAAACCTTTGTGACCCCTACACGAATAATTGCCAATTATGTGTATAAAAAAAGTAAGTATTTTTGTAAATGAGCATTATGTAAATCCATAATGTTCTGGTATGATTTTGGATTATATTTTGATATCAGTTTATTATTTGAAACTGCAAATCTGTCTAGATAATTGTATTTTCAACTTGCTTATGGGAGGCTGAGGCTGGGAAAATAGTACAATGAACAATTAATTCATAAAGTATGAGATTGCAGGAGATGCTATTTTCCTTGGTGTCTGCAGTGCTTTATAGAAAGAGATCTATTCAAAACAGGTGATTTGAGAGAAAAAAAACCTCTAGAATTAATTTTTACCATCTTACTACTTTAAATAATCAAGTATTTTGGTGCAGTATATGAAGGCATTTAGTCAGAATCATTATCATCACACCATGCAGTTTCAAAATTATACTGCTGTAGGAGATAAAAGACTGTTATAGAGCATTACTTGTTTACTTACAAACAAGGCATATACATCAAAACAAGGATTAAAAATCATTATTTGCTCTTTCATCTGTATTTCTTGCTTACTCACTGCAAATTGTTTTTACCTCCAGACCTATTATTCTACCCTGCTATGGAAATTTATCTTACCTTTTTATTTTGTTACTTCTGGTTCCATTATCAAAACCTTTTCTGCCTTTTCTTTCATTAAGGCTTTTCGCTTTGGATTTGACTTTTTTCCTAACTCTAAGATGATATCTTCCAAAAAATAAGTTGTTTTGGACTTTATCACATAGTCTTGATTTTTGTAATTTTAAAATGCAAGCTTTTTGAGCCAGTCTGTGCGTACACTTCTGTAAGGAAATTAAGAGAACTCCTGCTCACTGGTGTCCACTGAAAAGTGTACACACAGGTTTCTAAGTCCTTCATTGACTGCTATGTTCTATCCCAACAAGTCTGAAAGAAACACTTTGTTAAATTTTGTTGGCCCTTTTTCACAAATTCTGCATTTGTTGTTATGTCTCATTTTAAAATCATCGTTATCTAGCTGCAATAGTTTATTAGGTGGGAGGATGTTTCTTTCTGAGTACCTCATATTTTTGTCCTAGCTGGAGAGCATGCCATATTTCTGTGTATTGACTGACCTGGGAGTGAGAACAAAAGTGCCTCTTTTTCCTTGGGAAAAATTTAGGCTTTCTTGTCCTGCCCTGAAACCTCAGCCCTGACACCTGAGGGGAGTGGGAAAAGGCAGATAGAAGTTAATTTTTTGCTGCTTTGGTAGCTCCTAGCTGGAGTGATTTCTGTACAGCAGACTGGCACATGCACTTTTAGAGCAGATTTGGGGAAATGTGGCACCTGAATATGGCAATATTTTCATTCTAGATCATTAAATTGTCATGGAATGTACAATAAATGTCTCCTGAATTTCTTTGAAGTCTGAATGTCTTTGGTATTTTCACTTCTTTTGTGTATTTAGGAATGCCTCTGTATTACTGTCCATTGGGACTGTTGCATACAGCTTCCATTACTGCTGATGGCAACTCAATGCATAAATTCTCATTAATGAGCATGAGGATATATTTCTTTCCATTATTTTAGCAAGCGTCAGTGAAACTTCTTTAAGAAATGTGTTCAGGAAAATTGAGTCCTAGTAATTTAACAAATGAGCATAAGCTTTCATAAATTACATTTAAGATGTTAACATCAAAGTTAACATTCTTGCTGCAAATGTAGCGCCTTTAATTTCTTTTTTCTCCTAGTAAATTGCTGTTCAACTCAGCTTTAATTTATAATAAAAGAATAGTTTTAGTTTTATAGCCTTAAGACATCCACAGAGAGAATAAATTTACCTCTCTTTTGTTCAGCACTAGCTGCATTAGTTTGTTAGTGCTTCCCCTTGGATGCAGCTGGGAGAAGAAATAAGGTGACATGGGTTGCACAAAGGCTTGACCTTACTCTTACAAGGTTAAACTAGGGAACATCCTCAGTCATGAAAGATGGCAATATTTGGTTTCATAGTTTTAATTCCCCTTTAGGCAAGCCTTTCTCTACTGTCTGTGCAGGCAGCCTAAGAGGATTAACCATCTTATTTTCACTTCTTCCCTTTTCAAGCTGTGCTTAATCACCAGAACTTCAGGAAGAATATAGGTGACATTAGCTGACTTTTGTATAATTTTCTCTGACATTTGAGGGAGCAAAATATGGATATTCAGGATATTGAATATGAAAATCAGTATTTTAATTGCAAATAAAATTAAAATGAAGTGAAGGTAAAATTTTCTAGGAATATGGATTTTTAAAAGCTCTTTTACACAGTAGTAGGCATTTGCTTTGGAAAATCTGTAGAGCAGAAAAATGAACACACATCTCTTTTTTTTAATTTCTTCAAAATTCTTATTTCTTCAAAAATTCGATTGAAAGTATAGAAGGTATAAAGACATATAATTTTTATATAGCTCTGTCTTAAGAATGTAGTAGAACAGTATTTCTGTAGAATCTGCTTTGCATAGTACTGTGATCTCTGAAGACTTATAAGTAAGTCGTCATAGCTGTTCATTCAAATGCAACAATTGATGATTAAATTTAAAACTAGTAAAATCAGGCTCTAGTGACTTTTTTTTTTACAACAAATGGTATTATGTTATAAAGCTCTGATGTCAGCAAGAAATTCCTGCTATCAGGCAAAAGCAATATTTAATGAGAACTAGAAGTGGTAAGTATTATTATTATTTTCTTCCATCTAACTTATAGACTATGTTTTAGGTGTATATATGCTTTCACCAGAAATAAACTTTTCCAGATATTTTTAGGTTATAGACTAGTTGTGATTATACTTGTCTTTATTCAGTAAAAAATATCTTCGTGCAAAACATTGCACTTAACATCATAAAGGAACATTGACATAATAATCTCTTCTTAGAATTTTTTCTTCTCATGCTGTTGGTGTAGAGAAACAAATGAGGCTGCTGTTTTCTCAATTTTTAAAATACTGTTGAAGTAGAAAAAGTTTCCTGAGTGCTTTGAATGTTCTGAAGTGTTTTGAAAAATAATTTTTGCAGATTTTGCAAAAGGACTTTAAATGAATGTTTGTTCATCATTAAAGAGCTGATATTACTGCATCTAATTCAGAAATAATGTATAACATTTCTTAAGGTAGAAGTTATTTGTATCATGAATTTGTAAATAATTTAATTTCCTTTAGTAAAACCTGTTAAGGTCAATTTTCTTATCCTCAAAAGAGGACAAGAAACGATACAATAGTAAGTTATTAAAGGTTGAGTTTGCTCACCTGTGGTCTTCTAAGCTGAGCAATGTCAAAGGACTTGTTTTTCCGTAACTCCATGCTTGTAATTTTCTGAGCGTGCCTTTAAGTGTTTCCATTTGAATATCCAGTAGCTGCATGTCCAACATTTTAGAGTCTTGCCTGTTTTTAGTGCTAAAACCAATGTGAGCAGTATACAGATTTTTTTTTTCTTATTTGCAGTCTGAGACTGAAATTACCTTAAAGGACATGAAAGTGAATTATATAAGGTGAGAATAGACCTTGATATTTCCTGAAACTTTAGTGGATGTGCATTTAAGTCAATCTGTTGTTTTGCATTTGTGTTGGCCTAGGAGATCTAGCCTTTTTTTTTTTTTTTTTTAGACTAGCTTTTGCAGACTTGTATTCTAGTGATAGATACAGACCAAGAAGGTTTCGCAATTATAGAAGAGTGTTTCATGACAAAACGGCATCTAGATAATTTGAAGATGTGTTAAGATTTGCAATTGTTTTGAAATGGGTAGGAATGCTCTACGGAAGTGACTCTGGGCCTTACATTTTGTTTTAAGTTCAAAAAGTAACACTAGAATATTTGTTTTTACCTCTAAGTCATTGTAGAAATGGGACAGTGGATGAGAGGGGAAGGATGCTATTTGTGCTCTGGTTACCAGGACTGAAATTAAACTTCAGGAGCTTGAACAAAACACTTGCTGTTCAGGGAGCAACAGCAGACAAACAAGTGCCAAATCAGAGCTACCCAAGCTTGAAGAGAGTCGTTAAGAGGAGAGAATGGTAAAATCCAATTAAGAGGGAAATAGAAGAATGTGAAGAACTCTATGAACTTAAACTTGTACACAGCAGATGAGTAATTACAATTATGTCATGTTTTCTGAACTGAAGTTTATGGAGATAACCTTTACTAAACAGCTTCTCTTTGACTGCGAAAATTGGTGTTTTTGTGGAAAGGGAAGATTATTGAGGTTTAGGGCATTTTTACTGTGGCCTAGTTCAAAATTTCTTTCCATAAAATGTTATCCTGTCAGGTTGTCTAACTTCATACAAGCTTTGTGACTGGAAACTGACAGAAAACAAAGAGGGGGGGTGTTTGACAAAGGGCTCTTCTTAGGCCACAATGAAGAAACAGGAGTGATGATAACTGGCATAATATCTTTATTATTATCAAATGAACAGGTCTTTATGGTTGTCTTTACAAATTAGTATGTCCCTGTTGCTTTTAGAGGTTCATGACCATTTTTTCTTAAGATTTTAAAGGGTCATAGTTTTTTAGCAGAAAAATAGTGTTCATGTGGGAAGTCTTTTTGATACACTCTTCCTGTGTAATACAGTGAGCATAATGAGCCAGCCTTTAATGTAAAACTTTTAGGATATTTGACCACATAAACTGCATCCCAGGACTAAGAGCTTTGTCTTCATAAAATTAATCAATAGAATTAAAGTATTTCAAATACACTTATCACCTAGTTCCATCTGAATACTAGAACCATCTTTTTAAATTAATAGAAGCTGTATTAAATGACAATATTAGCATAGAAAAAACTCATATGGGTACTAGTTTTTCATGCATCTGCGCACTTGCATCCTTTTGTGCTGGTTTGTGTTCTCTCTTTGTTCAATACTAATTTAATACATTTCAGAAATATTTACAAATATCCATGTTTTAGTACTTTGAAATGGTACTGAAATAAAATGGCTTGGAACACATGCAGGGATGGGTAATCCACAACTCAGAGCAATCTGTTCCAATGCCTCACCATAGTCTGAGGAAAACACTTCTTCCTAACTCTAATCCAAATTACTTCTCTTTTAGTTTGAAACTAGCATGTCCTTGTTAGGTGAATCTAGAGAGGGTAAAGCTACTCTACAGATTTCAGTGTCCTGACAGAGCTTAATGGAGTAAATTTATCCCTCCCTCCAGGAGGTGGTTACAGCTATGCTAAAGCCAACTCATGGGAATTATTGGTTAATGCTAGTCATTGAAATAGGATTCACAAAACCATTTTACTTAGTAAGACCATTGAATTTCAGTTCAACTTTTGAACTATATTATTCAAAATTTAAACTTCAACAGCCCACATACGGCCTTGAATATCCTTATGACAAACATGAGAATGTGTTTCTCAGATCTCTGTTGGTTATGGCACAGGGATTGTTTAATTATTTTGTCCACTCTTCCTTTCTTTTTTCAAATATTTTGGAGTTAAAATCAGGATGTACCCAGCTGCCATAGTGGAGAAAAGTAAGGGAGAAAACCATTACAAATATAATATATATAATATAATATATAATATATAA
>JANRGV010000051.1:12269778-12281818 GCA_024734035.1 Alethe castanea
TTATAATTTTTTAGATCAAGAACATCTTTAGTGTGACACAGGCTGGAATTCAAGATGTATGTGGAAAGAATTAGGGGATCACCCTTCTCTCCCACGCCCTTTTCCTCCCAAAAAAGATTGCTTTTATTCCTCTCTTCACCAATTCTCCTTTTATATATGACTAGAAAACTTGTGGAAAGCTGATACTGTAGCTGTGAAGTTGTATGTCAGTTATAACTTTATGGTCTGTGATGGTGCACAGATCAGAGGGGAAAATCAGATTAAAGGTGTAGAGGCTAACAGAGCTCAGTAACAACTGCAGGGCTGTAATATTCTTTCCTAAGACCTCTCCTGTCTGGATGGGCTGGATGTAGGGGAGCTATTTCTTGTGAGGATTGCCAACAGTAGAACTGGGGAACAAGCAGTGCTATTTCCATCTTCAGTGTTTTTGAAGATTTGTCTGGATAAAATCCTGAGCAATCTGGCTTGTGATCATAGTTGATCCTCCTTGAATTAGGAACTTGGAACAGAGATACCCTAGGGTCCCTTTATATCTAGATTACTCTGTTATTCACTGATCATTGTCAGTAATCATCCTCCACCCTGGAACTCATATTCACTGATCATTGTCAGTAATCATCCTCCACCCTGGAACTCAGAATAGTTCTTTCATTATAAGGCAGAAGTTGAATTTTAGATGTGGTTTAAAATCACATATGGGCAAAATGTCCTCCTTCACTTAAAGGTTGAATAAAGAGAAGAGCTACTTCAGAATCACTTGAATGAAAAAATGTAAAGGGGCACAAACAAGAAATTTTCCTCTTAAAATGAGGCCTCTTCCAAATGTTCTGCAAAATTTCAAGCATACACCATCAAATTTGTTTCCTGTATATTTCTGCTGTATTTATTTAAAAGTCAGTGGAACTTAAAAAAAAACAAAACAAAACAAAAAAACCAAACAAATGAAAAAAAAAACAAACAAAAAAACCCAAACCAATTCATAATTTTGTGTTTTTCCACTAGGACAATTCTTGTTTATCTAAAGGAAATAGAATAGTTTTGTAGCATAGTTATATTTTAATGAGAAAACTTGATTAAAATCCTCAGTAAATTTAATACTTGAAGTTACTCAGAAATCAAAGGGAATAAATATACTTGTCTTTCTTTTGTCATGAACCAAACAAGGATTACAAAAAGCTGGCAGAGAAAATTTTCAGTTACACTTTCAAGTTAATTCTAAATGTTAACAGAATGTTGGTTTTCTTCCAATGTGCAATGGAGTTTCACTGAGTTTAACAAAAACTAGAACAGTAACTATGGCAGTACTATGGTTGTTTTTCCAAAGGGAGTGTTTGTAAGCACAAATGTTTTTTGTGAAGCATATGAATTCCTAGATTTCAGCACTATTACTTACTAACATGAATAAAGACAAAAGAATAAAACAAATGTAATCTTTATACCAGAAAAAATAGTGTGATATCTTCAAATACATTCTGAGGTACCCTAGAATATTTTGTCTTTTTGTTTGTGAGAGTAATGCTTGCAAATGCATTGCTGAAATGGCAATTACTGGGACACAGTTTTAGAGGGGAGTTGAATTTCTTATTTCAAAGTGAATTTAGGATGTGTGCTACAAGCAAATCCTATGGAAAGGAACCCCTACACATTATTTTCTAATCTGTAGAATGTATCATCTTGGTGCATTTGGAATTGGTTTTGTTTTTGCCATATAAAACCAAGACCAAAACAAGTCTTTAGCTATTGCCCTTTCCTTTTCCATGACCAATGAATGGAATATTCCACAATGTTATGACAAAGATATGTGCATCATGATATAACCTTACAGCCCTAAAAAATGCTTCACCATTGGAGGGGACAAATGAAATAAAGCAGATGTGGTTGTATAAGAGGCATTTTAGGGCTGCAGAGAGTTCAGCTGTACTTTTGTTTTATGCAATCCTAAGTGACTTGAGGAAAGCCATCAGTGAAACCAGCCAAACAAAATCTGGAGAGAAGGAAAGAAATGTGTGCCTGAGTCCTACAGAAAATGAAGAATAGGAAGGTAGAGCAGGATTAAGAAGTGAAGGCAGGAAATTACCATTTGCTTCTTGAAATTCAATTCTTGAATTGAAAAACTGCAAAATTAAAAACAAAATTTTAAAATGCTAATAAAAATCCTTCTTCGAGTCACTATAGGATTTTGAGTTGCAAATTATTATTCTGAAAATGAATCAAGATAATATTTTAATTTCTAAAGTTTCTATGTGCATCTCATAAATGTTTGAATGGAAGTGGAGTATGGCAGTTGTTTGTAGCAAGACTTGCTCTTGTTCGCTGCATTAAATTTGTAGATAATAGTAAAAACTTGAATAATTGAAACTGCAATTAAGATCTGCTCAAATAGATTTTGCCATACAACAGTAGCATTACAGTAATATTTAAATGTAAAAAGATAATTCCATTTTTTATTATAGATATGTGAAGGTAGAACATTGATGAAAATAAGAGAAACAAGCTTCATAAGTATGTTATTTATTTTTTTTTTTATGTTCCAGTAAGGGAGATATTAAAGAAAAGAAAATGTCTCAGTTTCAAGAGCACTAGGACTTTTAAATTAGCTTTTCATTTGGATCAAACCAATATATGCCAGGATTCTGTTTGAAAGGCTTCTTTACAAATTAATATATCTACTATTAGTTGCTGTGATTTCTTTAATTCTGGAAAGAATTTTCAGTGTAGTAAATAATAATAGATTGAAATTTACTGTAATTATCAGAGTAATGTTGTTAAGTGTGATGGTATTATTGATGTGAGGATCCAAAAATGATTGAAAGACTTAAAATGAGGACTATCTCCATAAATTCAACAGGGCCTAAGAATAATTTTTTTCTTCCATTTCTTTCTGCCTGATAGTTTTCTTCCCTTTTTAATGTCCTATCTAAGCAATTTTTATTAGGCTTTCTTCTTGTCAGGAAATAAAGCAGAGGAAAGGAGAAGAGACAAACCAAAATCTAAGCGTTTTTAAGGACAATTAAGGTAAATGTCTCTTGAGGTTCTAGATCCTTGTTATTGAGATGCCTCCATCAGACAGGCTTTAAAGATGTGATTACTAAAGAGAACTGCAGCTATTTAGACTCGTTGAGTGTGTGTGTTTAGTGTATCATGCTTGGCATTGAGTGCAACACTGATTCTCTACCTTGCAGAGTTGTCATTTTTATTGTGTACTTGCCAGGATTTTATTTCCCATGAAAATTATGGATTTGTAGCCTCTTAACACCATTCTAGCATGTTTTACTTATTGTTAGTAGCAATTTCTAGCATAGCTAATGTGCAGGACTGCTTATATACAGCACACCAGGGTGGGAAATTGCTTGGTAGTAGGTTAGAAAGTTCTCTTAACTCTGAAATATTTATCTTCTAATCTTATTTGTTGCCAAATGCTTCCTGATTAATTTTCAAAGTATTTTGTAAAGAAATATATTGACTAAGTGAAACCTAATAAAATTTACAAATTTGCATTTGTAATCTCTGGAGAAAAAAAAAAAAATTGTAAATAACAAATTATGTGATTGTATTTATTTTGAGGGGGAGAAAAACAATGTAACTCATCGTGATCCTGTCTATTTACATCCATCTCCCAGTCACAGTCCTTTTAAACATTTAAGCACTATGAAGTGAGTATGTCTATAGTAGAGGAGTGGTTTGGAGTTGTTTATTACTGAAAAAGAGGGGAGAAATGTGTAGCACTCTTCTTTCCTCTAAGAAGTTGTCCTTGACTTAAATTGTCATGAGACACAAATAATTTTTGGGAGAATGTAGAGAAGGAAAATGAAGAAGAAATTTCAATGCTCCTTTTATTAACCTTCTCAACTTTCAAACAAGAACATAAAAAAATAAGGAAAATAATTTGTGTATTTCCAAGCCCATTATGCATTAGAAAGCTTTTGTAGATAGAAATTCTGTTACAAGGCTGGCTTTCCTTTCTTCCCAGTTGACAATGGGAGGGGTTGTTTGGTTTTTTTTCTGGATCTCCAGTATACTTTTACACTGACAGATACCCTTTCTAAATTCTTTTTAAATAACAGTGGAAGCACCCCAATATTCTAAATAATCAGGGTGGTTTAGTATATTGACTTGTGCTGTGAAATATATTAGTTGAGAAAAAAATCAGAGAGAATAAAATTAAATATCACTTAAATACCTAAAATCTTGTAAATTGTAAATAGTCCCTTTGTTCACTTGTATAGAGCAACTTCAAACTTCTTTCTCAGATATTCAGGTTTATTAACCTCTTTTTAAGAATTACTGTCTTAAAAATTACATGATGAGAGTTTTTCTAGCATTGACAATGATTTCTGTTCATATTGATACATAAACAGTTGAAATTTATTTATTTATTTAATATGTATTTGGAAAAAAAAGCACCATTCCTTTACCAGTTGGCAGAATTGTTAAAATTTCTCCTGAAAATAAGTTTTCCAGCTTTCCCTCATGATTAATTTGCTTTGAAATACTTTGAGTTTCTGAGCTGTTATTTTATCTTTTTAATACCAATATGGAAATTTTCCAGAATTGAAAGCTTCTTTCTGTCTCTCCCCTTACTGTTCCTCCTCTCCAATATGCATGTTCTTTAATTTCTTTTTACCTGACAAGTTTTCCATGTAGTAATTATTCTGTTCTGAAACATATTTTTAAAAGTCAGTGATGAAATGCCTTTCAGTAAAAAACTTAAATTAAAATCAAGTCGAAAAAGAGGTACACTTCTGAAAATGGTTTCAGAGTTCTTTTTGGCCTGTAAAACCTGTGGCTGTGAGAAGGGCACTTGGGAATCTGCAACATAAGGTGCAAGCCCTTATACTGTAGATTTTAGGTCACTTCTTCCTCCAACAGATCTTTGTATGTCCCATATTAGCAGCTATCAGCTACATTCAGTTTGTAATTGAGTTTTTCTGTTTAACAGACTAAAAACTTTATATGGATCAGTGGGTATTTTTTCATATCTCATTCTGTATCAGATGAAAACTCCTGTATTGCTATTACTTTCCCCGAGTAAAATACTTCTTCTCAAGTTTTTTAGGAATAAGTCCATAATTTCCCTCTTTAGATGCTTCTGGTCAAAAGGATTACTACCTTGACTTTGACAAATGGGCTGGTACTTTACCTCATGTCTAAGAAATAGCTGACATAAAATACTAACAGAAAATTTTGCAATAATGACATCAATGTACTGACAGTAGCAAGCATGAAGCAATCAGAGATGCTCTGATGCTTCCCTGATATACTGGCTAGCTTTAATTATTGACTGAATTTTAATGAGGAAGCCCTTGCTATTGACCTGTGCAGTGACAAAGCCTGAAAACTCATGGGTGTAAAAGAACTAAGGATGATGATCTAATGGTTCTTGCTTACTTGTCTGAAGACATTTATAATCCTTTTTGCACACAGATTCTGTATTCCAGTATTGCGTTGTTTTCTGAGCCTTAAATATACATGTGCTTGTATTCTTTCATTTTAATTAGCATAGCAGTGCTTTTCTGTTGTTTCTGGGAAAAGAGAGTAACAAATTAATTTTTCATTTGGAGATGAGCTTGAACCAGGTTTTAATTTTCTAAATCCATCTTGTTCACTTTAACCCTGAATGACGTGTGAACTCTGGCTATTGGGAAGACTAGTGGTCAAAATGGAATTCATTTGGGGTTTCACCAGTTTTTAAATCTACTGAAACTGTAATTACCTTTACATTTTTTAACAGTTATGTCATTCAAAGATTAAATTATTAATTGACGTTTACAGTCAGTAATTTAGAGTATGCTATTAAGCATCTCAGTGTCAATACTACTGTTTCTGTAACAAATTCCGTATGTTTGCATACTCTGCTTTATTTTCTTGAACTGGTTTAAATTAACATATACATGAGTTAATTCAGGAGCCTCAGGTAATTATTCCTTAAGAATTCTCTGATGGTGATTTTATATTGCATTGCAAACTTTCAAATCATTCTTAGGCCTATTCTGCCTTTGATGCAGCTATCTGTAAGCTCTGCCATGGTACTTTTGAAACTATCTAGGTTTGACCTACTATTTTCACCCCTAGTTATACTGAGTATCTTGTGTGATTATCAGAGATAGCCATATATGAGAGAGTTTGTCTCTGACCACATCTTCCTCTCTTCAGTTGTCAGTAATCTGATCAGCTGCCAGACCGAGTCCATAATTTCTATACTTACTGTCATAGATGGATGTTTCTCAGCTTGCAATACATTTAAGGCTGACAAATCCAATACCAGGTGTGGGGATTGAGGGACACAGACCATGCTATGCAAGCAAAGCCAGTTTATTACACTAATCACCAGCATTTATATTCTCTAACTTCTGTACAAAATTTTCCACTCAGACCCCTTTGCCCCTGTTGCCTTAGCAACACAATCTTTTTGGTTATCAAGCCCTATTGCATTTTTTTTTTGCACCAGCAATGTTCTTGTTACATCTCCCCTCATCAGAGTGCTCAGAGTGACCAGACATGATGTCTTCACTCTTGTTCTTGCCTTGAGTTCATCTCTCCCACAGCTTCCATGGTACCAGGGCCAGGAGATTTGTGTTGCTACCCAGCTCAGCTTTTGTAGCTCTCTGATCTTCCACTACCAAGATTTGTGTTGTGCTTAATAATGAAATTATGAAACCTTGCCAATTCATCAAGCCTGTGACTCCACAAGCACATTCCATGACCACAGCCAGCATATTTGTCTTTAGTCAGAAACTGAACATGCACTGAAAGTACTACAGTGAAAACTGGACAGTGCTATTAACTTTTCTATGCTCCTTATTGGAGAGACAAACTTGTTTTCTATCTTCTTGAATATCCTATTGATTTCTCCAAAACAAATCCAAAGAAAAACCCAATCCTGCTCATTATAATTGGGCTGTTACAACACGCTTTGCCAAGTATTCACTGCAATGCACTTTTCAGAATTTCCAATCTTTTCTCCAGTTCATTTTCATAATGGGAAATACAATTTTAAGCCTTTTACAGTGTGGGAAAGCTTTTTGTCTCTGGAAATCCAAAGCCTTGAAAATTTTCAGGAAAAACATGAATCAACTTGATGTAGCTTTGGCTGACATCAGTTTTCATGTTTGATCTCTGGTCAGCACAAGCAGTTTTGTTTTAAGGTGCTAAGAAGAGAAATGTGTATGTAATATAGGAGAGGCGATTTTTCCCTGTTTTCCACTTGGAGTTTTAAAATACAGTCTCTCTGCAAGAGGTGACAATGGATGCTAGGAAAGTGTTGGGTATTCTTGGAGTAAAAAAATATTCAGCATTTTCTCTTTTGTTACACGACTATTTTCTTAAGACTGTCGGCAGAAATTTCTGAAAAGTCCAGTTTATTGCACATCAGAGTTCTACCCAACTTTTTAAGTACTGGAGTAGACATTTGCATCAGCATTTGTCCAAAAAGCACCTTGATACTATGAAATCACCTGTAACAGAAGGAGATTGATCCACTGAAGTCCTAATGTTTGGAATTATTCCAAAACTACTTTCATGTCTTTAAGCTTGTTAGGAGTGAGAAGCATTTAGGTAGCTGGGATAAAGAGTTGATGAACCATACCTCTGTGTTCTGAGGTTCCACCTTTGTTTTCAGAGTACGAGTATCCTGACAAAAATGTTAATTTGTGACCAGAAGTCTACATACCTTCACAATACCTTCAGACTCAGGGAATGGAAAATCAGTAACTATGTTTGGTTTCCTGGGTGGCTTGCTTTGTTGGGTTCTTAAATATTAATTTAGAACTAAATATTAATTTAGAACTAATTGCTGTGTTGGATGCTGAGAAAAGAGTGGGGCAAGCTGGTAGCACCCTTTCAAAAATGAAGCAGAGTTAAATCTAATCAGCTGCTTTAAAATTCCCTCCACCCCTCCTGCACTCTGTCTGTCAGCAGAGTGGCCAATGATTCACTTCTGTTCATCTTTCTTGGGTTTTTGCCATGACATAATCATTCATTGAATACTGTATGATCCAACCATCATCAGAGATTCAAAAACCCCAATTTCCATCGTGGTTACCATTAACACATAGTCATCAACTGACAAAACCCTGTAACTTTATACTTACTAAAAATCCACCATCAAGGTGAAGGATGTTTGTATTGAATCTCAGCAGCACTAAAAAATTTAATTATTTCAATGCTGTTATTTCATCTTTCTGTTTCCATTCTCTACCCTAACCCTATTGCTGCTGATCTGGTTTGACACCTCAGCAACAAAGAGATGAAAGCTGACATTGAGCCCAAGCTACACATAAATGCTGTGACTTTAGCTATATCATTGAAAATTTGTTGCTTGTGTGGAGTGGCTACTAGCAAAAAAATATTTTCCCCTTTTCCATTTTTTTCATCGTGTAATTCCTCTTAAATTGAAATATTTAAGTTTATTAAACATCCAGTGGCTTGTGCTGTTCGTCTGCTAGAATGTTAAACTCCTGTGAGTGTTTGATGTAAAGTCCCTTAACTCTGCTCACCAGTAGCCTTCAGTAGGTCAGAAACTTTTGCCAGAGAATCCTCACACCTCTAAGAATTTGGAGTAGCTAAATTGTGAAGTTTAAAATGAGGGGAGAGTTTGCATGCACTGTAGTCTGGGATGGGGTGGCAGGCTCTGTAATTATCTTTGAACTGGATGTCCTGGTATGAACAAAACTTAAAAAAAAATATTGGTAAATCTAATGCAGAAGTGCCTGCAGCACTGCTTTTTATCTAGGGAGTGATGACTCCTTTAATTGCAGGGTCATATTTCTAAGTGGCTGCTGAACTGTCAGAAGCCACCAAACCATGAAATGTGAAAGATGCTGTGGCTGGTTCATGGAACTGCACTCACATCTGAGTTTAATTCTGGATATTATGTTCTTCAGCTTGGCACTTAGTGCTCTGCTGCTACGAACTCTAATCTCTGTGCCAGAACTCCTGTGTATTTCCTTTCTGCAAGGAATGCTAAAGCACATGCAGTAATTATCTAAACATTTCTGGGTCATAAATCACAGCATTTTAAAGCTACTTTAGTGCTAGAGTACTGGAAGAATCAAAATTTTGCATGGTATTATCTCACAAAACCCAGGAGGTAAAATTTCAAATGTTATAAAATATGTATTAGAGCATTTATTTGCATCTTATCTCTTCCACATGACAAGTAAAAAAAAAAAATCATTATTCTTTTCTAAGCAAGATCATCTGGTTTAAAACACTGGTAGTTTTTTGTTTGATTCCATCTGTCATTGTAATTGCTACTATACTACTATACATTGTAATTGCTACTAAGACCAAATTCTGGCCACTTAAAATGTTTCCTTTTGAGATGATATTTGAGCTGAAGAAAATGTTTGAAATCTTTTCTATATTTTGATTCTCCAATGCTTGCTATAATAACTGTATTATTTTATACAGAGCATGGAAGGCTCTGTATTGCCTTTGGAAGCTGTTGACAAGCAGATGAGGATTTTACAGCTAATACATAAAGTCTGAATGTTACCTTCCTGGGTCGAGGTTTTAAATAGGACTTTTCAATTCAGTTGAAAATCTTAAATGTTGTTAAAATTCTAGGTACTTGAGCTTTTGGCAGCATGTGGTGATTTCAAGTGGAACTTAATCACTATATTTCTGTAATGTGATTTACATAATATGAGTTAAAATGCAAATAGAGTCTTTGTAAGTGCACTTGGAAAGTAATTCAGTTATTCTAACTTGTAGTGTTAACCATGGAGAGATACTGACTTTTTCCAAGCCAATGTCGTGAAAGGCAGCAAAAACTGATCACCTGAAAACCCACCAAAGAAAGAATGAGAGGAAAGAATATTCTTAAAGGGACTTTTTTTAATGTATTTTTGTCCTCTTAAAGTAAATGGAAGAGCCTGTTTCAGTCTCTTTTTGGCAAAAAAAGTTTTTAAAGAATGAAATGTGTTCATGGGGAAAGTGTTTACTAATGAAACAAATAAAAATGAGGAACTACTAAATTTTAGTTTCAGTGTTTGATAATAACATTGAAAGAAAGCAAAGATCCATGTTAGTATACTGGGAAATCAATGATCTTTCCCATGGATTTTCTGTAAGAGTTTCTGAAAGACAAGGCATTAGGATCTAATCTGGTAATTTTTGATAAGATGCTATAGTATTATGCCTTTAGCATTCTAATATACTTGCTAATTTTATTTTCAAAGTATTTTCTTCTTGAAAAGCTGATAACAAGGTTCAGTTTTCAAAATAACACATACTTGGTTTGCTTGGTGTGCAAGTGTTAAATGTAGAAAACAGTCACACAGTTAAATAATATTTTCATTGTTATGATTTGTGACATTTTGTTGTAATGTCTAATAATGAAAATTTGTTAGAAAAAAGTGCTTTTTGCTGTTTTTTCTTTTATGATTTTTTTTCCTAATATAGTCACTTAAATGTATTTAACTTAATAGATTTCATGTTCAATGCAGTTTTGCAAATACATTAAATTTTCTGCTTCACTGAAAGCAGAATACAATTAAACTAACAGAAATAGCAAAGGAACAATAGAGACCAAAATAATAAAGGAACAATCGACTAATAAAAGTATTATTAACCATGAGAAACATGGACCTAATGATCTCACCAGTCTTTCTTAAAAAATGACTAAAATTCTGGAGGCTAAATTCTGTCCAGAAATCACTAATCCACTTCTCCATAAGGATGGAATGCACATGCTGAGTTTTAATAGTGTTGTCTGACTATAGGAATGCTGCTAACAAACCTCAGAGTGTACCAAAAGAACTATCAGAAACAAAAATAGTCTCTAAAAGTTTATAATTCAGGTACACACTTAAGATATATTTGAAACAGAAATCCACATGCTTTTGTTAGTTGTCAAAGTCCTCATTAAAATGAGGATAATAAGTTGAAAGATGATTTTTTACCATTTGACAATGAAGATTGAAGTTGTGGTCTACAAAAAATGTAAATTGTTATTTGCATTCACATTTATCAAAAGCACATAGAACTATATGTGTAAAACATATATTCATTGTGCAGAATAATTTATTGTGCTGTGATTTAGAACAGGTGTTCTTATGGTCTTGTGAGACTTTAAACTCACTCTTCTCATCTAATTCTCTGCCTTCCCTTTGCATATTTGTTTCTGTCCAGGTTTCTTGCCCTTCCTTTGCCCCATTTTCACACCTTTGAGACTTTTTCCTCTGATAATGTACTGTACATGATTGAGAAGGGATTGTGACTCCACTTGCTTAATATGCAAATAAATTCAAAAGTTTAAGCATGTTTAAACCCATTAAATTACAACTAAAATATATGGGGTCATTTGAAATCATTTGACTTTTTTATCAAATCAAATACATGTGTTTGCTAGCAGTGGAGAGAATATATGTATAAAATATTTGCTGTAACTTATGTGGCCTCACCTTCAGAAGGAGAAAAGCAAAAATGAAATTATTGACCAGATGTGCATTTTTCTGTGCACAGTGCGGAGCTGATGTAGATTTGTGTCTGAACGAGTGTCTAACACCTGCAAAGTTGTAAGTGTATGTTGTACCTGCTTTCTAGTCAGCATTCAAACCAGAGTGGGGAGATTAAGGAGTGTCAGCCACCAGCTGGAAAATTTTAAATTTCATCTGCTTGAAGTTTCAATAGTAATAATAAACAAAAAAAAACAAAAACAACAAAAAAAACCCAAAAACAAACAAACAAACAAAAAGGTAACTTTTGAACTTGTTTTTCATGATTCAATGTACTTGGGATGCCTAAGCCAGCACCAGGATACTGGCCTGTCTACAGGGTCTCAGTGTAGTGCCTTCCAGAGATGCCAACTCCAGTTCAAAATAGTATATTTTGTTGGGGGTGGGGGGCGCCTTTCCTTTCATAAAGTTTGGTTTGTTCACTTTACCCACATCTCTGTGGAGCCTGAGCAGTGCCAAACCTGAGCCCTGGGACACACAGGGCCCTGCTGCCGTTCTCTTCTGCGCTGTGTTCTGTGCACGGACAGAGAGGAACAGGGGCAGCTCAGGCTGCAAAGGTCCCTGTCCTGCAGGTCCCCTTG
>JANRGV010000051.1:12281918-12295869 GCA_024734035.1 Alethe castanea
ACAGGGTCTCAGTGTAGTGCCTTCCAGAGATGCCAACTGCAGTTCAAAATAGTATATTTTGTTGGGGGTGGGGGTGGGGGGGGTGGGTGTGTGCAGAAATCAAACAAAATTCCTCTGAAAAACTCTTTATTGATACAGATTCTAGAGCTCCCTTGGTCAATACTAGTTTAAAGTCAATAAGGGAAAGCAATAAGTTACTGATGAGACTGTCAAACAGTTGTAATTTTCTTAGTAGTTCTATATTTTATATTTCTTATAAGATGTTAAAAAAATCAAAACTATTTTTGACACTTCAATTTTGAATAACAAGGCTGAAAACGTACTATAAACATAGAAATACTAGAAATGAAAGATGAGACATCATCCTTCTGAACTGGCCATGGCTTAATCAATGGCAAATAAAAGAAAACATAAATTCATGCAGTTGAAAGGCTCTGTAGTGTCTATGAAGGAAAAAGGCACAATCTGAATTCCAATCAGTATGCCATGTTAATCAAGGTAAAAACAGATTTTATTGACAACCAATCAGGACTGGGCTTTTTTCCACTATGGGGGAAGAAATAGGGAGGAAAAATATTTTTATTATGTACTTTAGTATTTATTATGTAAAATAGATCTTGCTTTTAGGTGGAAAGAGTCCATCTGTAATCATAAAATATAGAAGATAGTTGCTTCAGCAGCACAAGTGCTAACACATGTTTAGATGGTTAAGAGGCCATTATTGGTATAGCATCATGACATTGCTTAAAAGTAATCTTTCTGATTTATTCCTTCTCTGTTTCTGCACTGAATGCATGGTGTTCACAATTAGATTGAACATGAGACACAAGGAGGAGGGGAAGGATAACCTGGGAAGTGTAGAGGAGACTGAATGGAAACAATAAAAAAAAAATGTGTTTGTGTGGGGCTTTTCTTAAGAGAAATTATTGTCTTCTCCTGTAGTTTATCCATTCAGAAAAAATACTGCCCAGAAAAATTAACCTAACATGAATAGATTTTATTAAAGAAAATCTAGATATAAACAAAATTATGAGATAGACTACTTTGAAAACAGTTTCCCATTTTATCTCTCAACAGCCCCATTTACAAAAAAACCCAAACTGTTAAATGAGGTTGATTTGAGCTGACTGTTGGAGAAAAATCTGGTAGGCCAATTTGTCTGACTGGGGTTAGAATTAGGAACCACAAGAGAAATATTATTGGCACTTATCCTGACCATTACCTGGTCATTGCCCAATGAATGGACTGTGAAAGCAATTAAAAGGTGATTTAAATTCACAGTTCCTGTTCTTTTTTCACAGTAGCTATCTCATAACAAGCTGAGTGTTTAAGTAGAACCTGGAATGCAGAATGGATTCTTAATTTCCTTTCAGATGGTCAGAGTTTGACCTTTCTTTTTTTTTTTTTTCCTTTTCTTTTTTTCTTTTTTTTTTTCCCCAGCAGTGTCTATATCTATTGTGGTGCTTCCAGCTTTTTCCTCCTTCCTTATTCCATACACATATCCTTTGAGCCCATTGAATAGCTGGGAAAATACTATTTTTGGTGACAGATCTATAATTAAAATGTGGATGTAACAGATACACATCTTCATACAAGTACAGTTGTTTACAGAAAGCATATTAAATTCTAAAAAAATGTGTGCAAATACTCCCATTTGATTCATAGATTAGTTTCTTCACATATTTGAAATACTGGATAATAGTAACTTCAAGCAGAACAATTTTATTAGAAAATTTTTTTACATGCTTTTGAAGTATGTTTGCAAAATTTTCAGTGAGAAAAGTGCTCAATTACTGTTATTTATTTGTTCAGTGATTTATTTTAGTGACTCCTGTTATTCTTAAGATCTTCCCACTCTTCAATGTGCTTAAGATACATTCAGTAACCAATGAAGAAAAATGTAAGTTAGGACTGAATTTTGGGCTTAATTTTGTTGGCTAAAGCAATTTTTTTCCTTCTAATGCTAGAAGAAGTTACTCACATTTAAATTAGAACCAGAAACGTGCCTTGGGTTTTCTGAAATTTATCTGAAAGTTATAATAATAGTTGAATTTCAGCAAGTAGTTGCTTTGTGCCTCAGTCCCAAATCATATGAGAGGTTATACTAAGAGTTTGCATTATATAAAAATTATTCTAAGTGTGTATATGAGAGTAATGATTTCCTATAGAGGGAATGAGGGGATGTCAACATGGAAAAGTGCAGACACCATTTTCTGTGTAACTCCCAGATGAATAAATTGATAAAAAGTCATTTCTAGGTTGAAATTGCCACTTTAGTTATACAAATCTTTTATATTATGCAGGAGTTTTTAAAATGGAGAATCAATCTCCATAATAGAGCTAAATTATTCTTCTGTAATTCAAACACTATGCTAGTTTTAAATTTATGCTGATAACTGCATGATAATTTGTATCTTCAGTCTTATATGAGGTCAGACTTAATCTGTTTTTTTAAGGATTGGGGATGAAATAAGCCCCAGAAAAGCTGCAGTTGTCATATGAATTAACCACAGCAACCAATATTAATGTAGAGAGAGAGAAAACTGGATTTACCAGTTGTCAACTTATATCCATAGCCATGATGTGTCTTTAAGTATTTCCTACATTGTTCCTTCTGCCTGCCAACATAACTCATGAATATTTTTTGCTTTAAGTTAGGTTATTGCTTTATCCAGAGATCTCTGTGTCTATCCTTCAGTGGCCTTTCCCCCAGTATGGGAAGCATACAGCTCAAGTCACTAAAATTTTTCCCACTAAAATGGAAAATGATGCTGTCTGTATGCATTCTTATAGGTCAGAACTTCAGTCTTTCAGTATTTCAGTATATTATCAGCCTTTCTTGTGTTAATGCACCTATGTAAAGAAACTGTAAAGGAGCATGTTTAACTATAGAATATTTTGTGTGAATAGAAATACAAATTGTAGAAATAGATGGTGGGTAGTTCTGTGCAGGAGGATAAGCAAAATGTCTTAAAAAATTGCTTATATTTCAGTGTGTTGATGGTACTGCAAGAAGTACAGTGAGTCCATGTAGCAATGGGGAACAAAGAGGCACGGGCCCCCTTATGCATCCGAAGAAGATCACTTTATTGCAGAAATCACCCCCTTTTTATACCTTTAATTTCTACCAGACATCACCAAAACTTCACAGAAGAAGGGCGCCCACTGTCAGGCTCAGCTGCAGTCTGCTGTCTACAAGTCATAATTATCTCTCAGCTGACTTCCAGCCATCCAGCCTGCAGCTGTGCCTTCCCACAGAGCTTTCTGGTCAGCATAAGCCTTAATCACTTCAACAAATACAACCTCATATCCCACAAGTCCACAGTTAAATATCTTATACTTCAGATTATATAGTTTTAGTTATTGGTATCTGAGGCATTGAAGCTGGGAAAAAGCAAAACAAATGCACATCTGTGAGGCTTTCCTGCACTACCCTCTTGAACTCAAGTGTAAAAACAGAATGCTTGACATTCTACAAAGCTTGCAGATAGACCCATTATTAATTGTTCCCTGTGTGTTGGGATCATCAGTGATCTCAATTTGGATGAGGCAACCCCTATTGAATTCACTCAGCTCCTTTCAGTATGATTACCAGGAAAGTCTTCTGCCTTAATTCTCAGGCCCACCCATAATTTTCAGTTTATGTCAAATTGGATGGAAAATTAAATTATTTTGGTCTGTTCATGGAAGAAAGTAAATTATGTTGGTGGAATTTGATCACATGGTCAAATCTACTACTGTGTATTAGGGCAGTGTTTGACAAGCAGAATTCAGATTGGCTTACCAGTAATAGGAACCCAACATAAGCATTTTATCTTGAGGCTTTTATGGATATAAGACTAGCTAAAGCTCAAAAAAAAGTAGTACAGTGTACTTCCCAGTGATTTTGGAATTTTTTCAGAAGTATATCATTGTTCAAGAGCTCTATTCCCTTAGATCTCTATTCTGTATTGTTTGAATCTGATCATATGAAAACCACTTTTCAAAAGCATATTAAACTATATTAGTGTTTATTTTATAATAAAGTTAACTTTTTATCTGTAACAGTTATCCCTTTCTTATGCTTATTAAAATAATAAGGTTTTTTTTGAAAATAAGTTTCTGAGATTTTACGAAAATGTCATATTAGGTCAAGAAATTTTGGAGACCAGACTTATTTGACAAAGCTTCTTCATAGCTGAAAGATTTCAGTTAGCATAGACCTTCCATGAAACCTTTATACTCTTTGAAGTTAATGGACTGAATGTAAGTTCACAGCTCTGTTCCTTGCAGAAGTCTTGGAAAATTACCAGCATTCATTCACCTGGAAAACTTGGTCATTTTATGTAAGTGAAACACAACATAAATTCCTAATAAAATAGCAGGGAAGGTAGAGTGAGATAAAACCAGTGCAATGTAGACTTGTGTTTAATGAGTTCATATAAATATTTTATAATGTTATGTCTTGAAAATACGCACTTTTTCCCAAATAGTGTAAAATCTGTGTGGTGAATAGGCTGTATGGAAACCCACCTGAGTAAAAAGTACTCTCTGTGGCCTATTTCCTCATCTGTAAACTGGAGATGCTTTCTCTCTTATTTATCTGATTTCCTAAAGCTATCTAGGATTGCCTCTTACGTTTAAAACATCCTGATTTTTCTGTGGCTGTAGTATAACTTGCATACTTTAAAATATTTTATTAGAAAATGTGTGGTTCATAAAATCTAGTATTATTTGTAAGATTAAAATCTTACATATTTATCAGATCTGCAGTTTTATTCGAGAAGTTGTCACCAAACACTACTTGAAAAAGATTACCTTGATGTAGCAGCAATGCTGCTATGAAATTCCCTCCAGAAACTTAAAATTGCAGAATTCTCACATAAGAATAGCAGCCTTTAAATGCCTATTCATTAAATGTTTAGCTATGAAAGGGAGTAATTAATGAGTTTTCCCTGGATTTCTTATCTTTTTTTTTTCTTTTCTTTTTTTTTTTTTTTTTTTTTCTTTTTCTCCCTGGACATAGGTTTGATTTGGAGTTGTAGATTTATTTGTTAGTGCGGTGTAACAATTAACTTTGAGTAACTGAAACCACTGATATCAGGAAAATAAAACATTTTTCCTGCAATCCTGGGGGGAAAAAGAAAAAAACACCTTGGTTTAGTAGGAGTTTTGCTAGGTGTTAGTGACCAAATATTGTAGCCATTTTTATATTTTTGTTATCTATTCTGGCAATGATCTGTCCAGCTTGCTATTTTATTTTTTTATTTTCCATCTCCTTTTTTTTTATCTCTCCCTCTCCCCCAGCTCTTACACCTTAACTCTTAGCACAGGGTATCTCTGTTGGTTTTAATTAATTCTGTACATGAGCCTGTTAGAGTTGCTTTTTTAGTTTTCAAGTTAACATTAGTTCTATAACATGCCATTTTTCCTGCTGCCATGCAGGTTCTTCCTATTTTCTTCCAACACCATAAGAAAGATGTTAACTGCTTTGAATTGACCATTTTGTTGTTTTTTTTCCTAACTTGTGAAGAAGGAAAATGCTTTTCCAAATTGCTGACTTCAAAGTGCAGTTTGACTTGTACAATGAATGTAACTGTTATGAAAAAAATTTTCATCTGAAAGATTTTCACTTACAGAATTGTGATTTAACCAGGCTTCCAGCCAAACAGTTCTTTTAGATTTAAACATATTATATATCCATATTCTCCAAAGAAGTGTCATTACAGCCTGGTAATTTTAGTCTTTTGAAAAGAACATGTAGTTATGAATAAAGGCTTTAGCATTAATTTTTGAGGAAAGAACTTAGGGACTTATTTGTGTGGATTTCATCAATGGCATTTGAACAATGAAAACTCCTTGTGCTTTACATTGTAAACAAGTTTCTGTGTGATTGGAGTTTAATTCGTGGTATTGCTCCCTACTATGAGCTAGATAATGCAAAACTTGGAAGAAGATTGTTTCCTGTGGTGTGTAGTGCACACTTTGCAAAGCCAGGCACATGTTGCAATGTCGCAGGTGAAGAAAATATCAGGCTGGGAGCTGGGGGATCAACCAAAAAATAAAAGAAAAGTCGTGCTCTTTGCTGTGGGAACAGATGGCGCTTCCACAAATTTTGGCCATAATAGGGAAGGTCCTGCTGAAACAGCACAGCCTTGGCTTGCAGCCCTTGGTTGTTTTCCCTGGTTGGTGTATCAGGCATCCAAGGTTACATTCAGGAACAGCTGTTTTGCACAGATTGCAGCAAATTTGGTCTCTGTCTCTCAGTTCCAGGAGAAATCCTGTAAGTTTTGTTGAGGAGTTAGGCTGTACCAGAAGTGTCATAAGCAAAACACGCCCTGTGGTCCAGGGCACATCACTGAGTGAAGTGTTCTTATTAGTTCAATCCACCTTTGGCCATTTCTGTCATAGAGGAGCTGTTCTACCAAAATTTTCTCAGGAGTTTGAATGTAGATAATTTAAGTTTTAATGTTTGTTTTTGATTTTAGTCTCTATAGATTTATTCCTATTAAAAGGATAAAAAATAGAAAAAGTAGAAATGTCTCCTTCAGATAATTGTACCAGTGCAGAGCATTCAAAATGATCACTGGCTTTACTCATTCTTCTGTTCAGTTCTTGTTTCTCATTTCATTCTGATGTGAATGTGAGAAGAATTTTGAACGTGAAATGAGTGTGTCAGGACTGTAGCAACATGAGACACATAAATATGTTTAAGGACATTTAATGTGAGACCACTTAATTTTTACATAAAGCAGATTTATGTGGGAATCTTAACTTACTGTTCAGACTGGGTATAGTATTACTTTAAGGTCTTCTTCAGTTGAAATTGCAGTGTTGCATGTGCATAAAAAGAGTTTTAAGTACTAATTTTAGAATAGCCATTAAATTGAATCTATTCTAGAACATATATGTAAGCTTTGGAAAAAAAACAAGTAAGTATATTATGTCTACTTGTATTTGCCAATGCATTCTAATTTGCAGCTGATGCTTTTTTCATACTACTTTTCACAGTTAGCTATTGACTGTCCTCTCTGAGTTGTCTCACTTGAAATGTGAAACATGAACAATATTCCTTCCTCACAAGGTCACACCATCCCACACTAACACACCTATGTTAACACAAACATATAAAACCTTTTCAGAAAGACCTCTCATGATAGTGGTTCTGCAGGCTCAGAACTTGGGAGTTCATTTTTTTCCAACTCTGATCACATCAGCAAATTCTAAAAGTATCAAAGAAACAGAGGCCATGAAGTAAGAAATATTGTATCTGTCGATAATTTCTAGGAATGAATGACATTTATCATATAGCCTAAGCCTAAAATAAAAAAAAAAAAAAGGAAAGGAAAAAAGGAAAGTGAAAACTAGAAGAGCTTCCTGAAAATAGGAAATGGTTTGAGTGCACTGTCACCTGATCAATCTCTTAGTCACTGCTAACATTTTGTGTCAGGAAGCATTTATATTCCTTATAATCTGTTTTTCAGAACTCACTTAATTGAGAGGAATTTGATCAACTTCCACATACAGAAAGTCTTCCAGTTCTGGGCTTGGCTTGGAAGGTTTTCTAGTTCATCTCTTGCTGGTGGTTCTGTGCCAAGACAGTTGTACGAGGTTTAATTTGCAGGGTAGCACTTTCCTAAATGTGGCTTAGTCTGAATCTGGTTTAGGGAACATGGTTTATCATATTTTACTAAGAAAATTGAAGAAGTGTGTTACCTAAGCAAAATTAGATGAGTAGGAACTGGCTTGGGTGATGCACCTCTTATTTTCATTCTGGGTTCTACTGTAATTTTAAAGACCTGTCATCTAAAATAGTATACAGAAGTTTAAAGAAAATCAGAAGTGCAATAATTTGACATGCTTTCTCAGTGCCATTTTTGACTACTGAGCAAGTTCAAAGCATAAACTAGAGGAAAAAGTGTATTTTCTCTGTCTTGAAGGTAATCAATTAAAGTCACATACAGAAAAAAGTTAAGATTTTGTAGTGTGAAGTTTCTGACTCATAAATCAACAAAATAAAAAATGCAGGATAATTTTTTTTTTATAAAGACCGTTCCACAATATGTTAAAAATAAAAATTAAAGTAATAATTAGACTTCCTATGTAGTTGGATTTATTTGGAGATTAGAAAATTTAATTCCACTTTTCCTTTGTGAATAAAAACAAATACCGTACTGGTATTTAATCTGTTTCTGGCTGCACCAGGTTATTAGCAAGTGTGCCAAAATTCATCTTCATGTAGGAAATATCACTCAGCCAGGAGCTACTAAGAGATAATTTAGTCTCTGATTTGTCTGCTGCAGTACTTGTATGTGGGATTTCCCAGAGAGAAGGATAAATCCATTTCACTTCTGAAAGACTGTTCATTACTGACAGGAAAAAAAGAAGGAAAAAAGGGAGATGCAGAGGAAAACCTAAACTAAGGCAATGAAAATCTTTTAGTACCTAAAGGGTGGGTGACTTAGGTCAAGTTTAAAACAATGTTTTTTTGTCATTGCAGTGTTGTGTCTCTTTCATTGGTGGCACTGAATACTATTATCCTAAATAGTTCTGTAATTTAATGGTGTTGAATAAGCAAAACATCATTTTTGAATCACCACATTATGTTAAATTTGCAGGTGTTACAAAATTAACGTAGATTGAAATGTAGCTGACTGTTTCACTGAATGTGCTTTTCTTGCTTGCTTTTACGTTAATATATGGAGTCATTAATGGATTTTATTTCTCCCTAGGCTGATGCTTTTCAAACTTTGCCATTTACCTAGGTAATTGTTGTGTTTTCATTTGATAGTACCTGCAGCTATAAGAAAACAGGCAGACTACTGACCCAGAGCCAGCTCTACAGCAGCTCTTCAGCATTTTCTTCCTAATTAGTCCATCCTAACCATTCCTGTATTTCTTAAGTTGCTGTGCACATCTGAAGTCAAGGACAAAATGGCCCAATATCTGATTGCAGGTTTGATTATTAACTGTGCTAGCATTCTCAAGAAATTCCTGAGCTCTGATCTGTCCAGCATAGCCAGGGTACTTTTTGGTGTTCCATGACATCTGTACATCATGAAGGAAAGAATGAGAAAAAAGAGAGCTTTAAAAACATGCAGAATTAACTACTTAGAACTTTTCTTTGGCCTGTGCCATTGTCTTGCACAAATCCAAACATAACACCCTTGGTGAAATGAAATAAATAAGAAAATGTGTTTAACTATAAATGATACATCACATTATCATCTTAAAACCTCCTCCAACAACTGTTTCTGCATCTCATACAAATCAAACATGTTTCAAAAAAATCATCAAAGAAATCTGAATTTTAAAAATTAACACTTCTCAGCATAATGGAAACTGACAATCAACAGGCATTTGTATATAGTTATCTTCTTGTCTTTGGAATAAATATGATTGGAGGAAAATACAGATCCAAAGTCTGTTACTTCTAGGTAGTTTTGGGCAGCTGGTACTGAAAACTTGTAAGCCAAAGAAAAATTCCTGTATGTACGTAAACTAATTTGTTCTTAGTACATATAAGAAAGTTCTCTGTCCTCGTTCTTCCAGAGACAGGTAAATATCCCAGAGAATATATCCTAAAGTTTACCTTGTATGTTTTGAAACTTGCCATTCTTTTAGTTGGAGATTCATCTTCTGTGTGTTTAAATTGCAATTCGTCTGCTTCAAATGGGGTCAAGCTCTTGTGCATGGAAAGAGGATGAGTCTGTACTTATCTGAAAACCTGCTACAACAAATTCTGCACCTGCATACGTGCCTACTAGGTATGTTGTAACTTCAAAATTTCATATATTATGTGTTTTGTGCACATCCAGACTAGTTCAGACTGCTTCCTTGGGAGGCACTTGGGAGCACTCAGCCAACAAACAGCCAAAATGTGGCCTCTTTTCTTAGGGCACAAGTGAAGGTAGAGGTTTGAGTACCTCCCTTTTGTGTAACCCCTTAGAGATTGGAATGCTTTCCAAGAAGATAAAGACAGTGGTTTCAAATCAGTTTGAGGAAATGGAAATGGTATCTTCTCCCTCTTAGCAGAACTCATATGGCTCCTTAGATACACCAAGGAGAACCATGTCTACATTGATGAGATACTTGTACGTTCCATGTGCATATTTTAAGTCTGGTGATACAGTACGGATTTTGTTCTACTGCTGGAAGATCTTGACTAAATGTTAGCTGGTAGATCTAACAAAAACTGCATTTTCAATTAAAAAGCAGGAAAAAATGCTTACCTAATTTCTAAATCACAGAGTCATTAAGGTTGGAAAAGACCTTTCAGGTCATCAAGTCCAACCTATGACTGATTCCCACGTTGTCAAAAAGAGCAAGGTGTTGAGTCCCATGTCCAGCTGTTTCTTAAATGCCTCCTGGAATGGTGACTCCACCGCCACTCTGGGAAGCCCATTCCCATACTTGGCAGTCCTTCCCACCATGAAATCCTTAGTGATGTCCAACCTCAACCTCTCATGACACAGAGAGGCCATTTCCTTTTGTCCTGTCCCTTCTTACCTGGGACAAGACACTTATCCCAGCTACTTGCACCCTTCTTGCAGGTGGCTATAGAGAGCAATAGGGTCCCCCCAGCCTCCTTTTCTCCAGGCTAAATTACTTATAAAATAACAACATACAGAATAAATGCAAATTGAGAATTTTTATTTATGTATAAAAAGTTGGGTTTTTTTTTTTGTTTTTTGTTTTACAAGGGAAAATACAGCTGTTAAAAATAATCACTATCTGTTGTCATTAAGGTAGTCAAAAATAAATACACAGCTTTCAAAAGCCTGCAGTTCTGAATACTGTTCTGATATACACAGAGACACAAGAGACAAGTTTTAGGTTTTGGGGGATGTTTTATGGGTTTGGTATTGTTGAGTCTTCTTAAAATTAAAAATATCTCATATTCTTAAGGTAAAATAAAACTGCTAATCAGCTCAAGGCAATTTTTGAAGTGTAACAAGTGTTATCCTACATTTTTGTGTCATTCTCTTTCTGCCTTTTGATCTACATGCATACAAGGATGTGCATTATTAGACAAGCTTCCTGGTTTTTTGTTAATGCAGTTGATAAGCTGAAGAGTTTTAAAAAACAGAATAAATTTATGTTTAGAATAACAGCATGTAGAAAATGTTTTGAATAGATGTGTCTAAATACAAAGTTGAATTTTACAGGAAACTGTAAGATTTTTTTATACTGACACAATTGTACATGATTTTCACTTCTTGTATGTATTTTATCCTTTTTTGTGCATGTGAAAGATACTGAACTTTATAAAAAGTAAATAAAAGACAAAAGATCTTTTAAAAAAGTCCCTTGTTTAATATGCTTTGCTTCTTGCAAATCATCCTGGAAATGAAACTCATACACAGGGTAGCATGCAAACACACTGCAAATTTGTTTTTTTTATCTTTGGTGAGACTAATCACCAAGTTTACCTCTTGTCCTAGAAACCTTCAGTTTCTAGAAGAGATACTGTAGACTGGCTTTACTCAGGTGGGAGGGCTTTTTGGATTTTTTTGTTTTTTAATTGTAAAGGTTTACGATGAGCAAATCTTAGCTTCCTTACTTTTATGCTTTTTTGGGACTGCCATTGAAAAATGGAAGCAGTTACTATCAGGCAATACAGGTTGCTAACACAAAAGTGGATTTGGTTTTGAACAAAGGAGGAGTGTTAGAGCTGGCGCTACTTTATCAGAATTCAGAAAATAGGATTGTCAGCTTAACCAGGATCAGTGACCAGCAGCTGTTTACCTGGGATGCACTTAACAGCATTTAAATTGTGTTTTAACAAGAGCTGTGGAACCTTGTGTTCAGTTATAAGGACAGTCATATGCTGACTTGGTGGGTTTTTTTTAAATCCATTAACACCCTGACTAGAATGAGAGCTATGAAGACAAAATTAAAGCTGTATGGTATTTTATGATTTTTTTTGGTGTATTTTTTCGTGTGTATTTTTGTGTATTTATAAAATGAAATGCTTACAAAACACAATGCCAAGAGTTGTAGCTCAGTGAAATTCTGGTTTAATAAACTGTCATATAAGTATTTGATAGGCTGGATGTCTTTGATATAGTAGAAATCTATAGTGAAAATAAAACAATCTTGTATTTTGCCAGGGTAACTTCTAAGAGTGTAGCTCTTTACCTGTCTGAGAAATGAGAAAAATGCTGAAATGTGAGTATAACCAAGAGTTTTACATTTCCTCCCAGCCTACTCTCTACCTACTCAAGCCAGGGCAACCCCTGCACACCACTGTTTCCCCAGCTTTGGGATGCAGCAGAGGACATTTATATATTGATAGAAAACTCTTATTGAAAAGGCATGTTACTTCCTTTGCCAAGTAAATCACCCAAGCTGATATATATTAAAAAGGTGCTGTTATTCAACATTCAAGCAGTAAAACTAGAATAATTTCTGCAGTTCAGAAGGATTTTGCAAGCTGTTAAGGGCTCATTGGTGTTTGGGTAAAAAAGATGGGAGTTACACAGGTTTGACTGTATAACTGGCAAGGCACAGGATCTAAAGGAAATACCAGGTTGCATTTTATCTATTTCTAAACTGTATACATATGAGTCAAAAAAACGTCTTTTGGCTCAATTGTTTATGCTTTAATCCTGAGGTACAAGTAGAACCACAGCAAACTTTTTCAGACATTATCCTTTCTTGGAAGTGTTGTGAACACTTTCGTCTTGGTCATTTCTGATCAGATTATCAGAAAACTTGCGGTTTTCAGTGCCATACCCGTACAACTTGCAAGCTTTCTTTTCCCTGTTTTTGTATGTATCTATTTATTTTTAATTTTTTTTAATTTTTATTTTATTCTGAAGTCTTTGGAGAAGCCATGCATATCCTGCCTTTCAAATTGTATTTCAGAAAGCTGCAGTTCTCTCTAAATTAAACTAGTGGATTTTAGTGTAAAGAGGGTTGACAGTTGTGGGTTAGAATCTTTTTTCACCTGGTCCAGGGAAATTAAGATTGATTTTCTTGGTGTTTATGTGGCAATGGTTAGTGCTAGGAGCTACTTATTCAATTAGAGAAGCAGTTGGCCCTGAAAATCAGGTTATTTATGTTGATGTTTAGAGGCACTTGTGTCTAGAGAAGAGTGTTAGATGCTTTCTCTGTGTCCTTCCTTTCCCCATGCCCAGTACCTAGAGATATGTACTAGGTGACTACAGGTTTTTGCAGCTGTATTAGTCAGGAGAGAGAGGATGGTGAGTTTTTAAGAAGTCCGAAGAGGAGTGGTGACATACAGAAAAGACAAAATACATCCTCTAAGGGGAAGCTGGGATGACACCCACATGTTCACATTCTTACTAAAATCCACGGCTTCTGTAAAATCCTGCAAGAGCCAAGGCAGTCTTGCAAAAAATAAACTCTGTCTGATTATCTAAGAAGACAACTAATCTAAGAAGTCTCTGAAACAGAATTAAAGGCCAAAGCCTGTTAAGGGGAAGGGAGATTTCAGGATAAATTACTGGCAAACTGCTTAGCGGTCAAAGCCTTTTACGGATACTAAAGCTCTACTCCTTGCTTTGTCACAAAGTTCTTTGAGCTCTTGGCAAGATCTTTTTCTTTTTTGTGCCTCATTTTGCAAAGTAAAATTCAAGATTCTCTTACCCTATTTCACCTTTCCTTAATCTTGTTCTAGTTATGCGTTGTTCATGTGCAGCTGTCTATATAAAATGTTCTGAGTGGAGGGACTTGTATGCAATTAATGGGATGAAAATAGAAATAAAATGCCACTTGAAAATGTTAATGACTTGGTGTTCTAAACCTGTGATTCTCTTTTGTAATATTTTATGAGAAAAGAGTAATGAGAATAGGAAAAGTCAATAGGGCCCAGAGTAGATTAATATTGTGCATGTTTCAGAGAGTATTACCTATTTAAATATTATAGTTACATTGAGATTTATGAAGAAGGCCTATAAAAAAACATCTTGATAATGTGAGTACTTGAAGAAATTTAATTTTGTGT
>JANRGV010000051.1:12297988-12308100 GCA_024734035.1 Alethe castanea
GACATTATTTAAATATTCTAGCCTGTTCTGGAAGATCATTATTGGATCTTAAATATTTTGGTTAGAATAGCTACAATGTATAAAGTGTTTGAAATTTGGGGTGTAAGTCCTCTTACTGCACTTTGGAACATAAAAAGATCTGGAAAGTATGTAAAGAAACAACTGCTTTAATGGCAGGTGCTCTAGGCGGGAGAAAAACTTCAGAACACAAAAACAAATTTAGAAATTGCCAATCTTTTCTGTATTTCAAGGAAAATATTAAATGTATTCTCACATCTCCTAGGCATTTTTATAGATCTACCCGACCAGAATGCTGATGAAATCTAAATATAATTTATGCGTAGTTATCTCTGTGCTTCTACAGTAATACTTTCTCCCATATTGCTTTTCTACATGAAGTTCTTTCACGATCAAGATACTGCCAAGAGAAGATATTTAGTGAAAGAAATGGGTATGAGGTAAAGTTTAAGTGAAATCTTGCATAAAGGGGAAAAGTTGTTTCTATTTTTATCTAAAAACCAATACCTTGGTTTGATTAATCAGAAAGTGCAAGCAAAAGGGAGATGTTCCTATTTTTGGGACTAGATTGCCTTTATTATGTCCCTTCCAAATCAAAATTCATGGTTTTATGATTCCTAGTCCAGAGGAGAGTAAAATACTTGTATTATTAGTTATAAGAGTGTCCAGGTTATGGGTTATAACTGTTAAGGGTAGAATCATGTACAATGTCTATATAAATAAGCTTTTACATTTTTTGTTTCTGCTTCAGATAGGGAAGCTGTAAATGGAAAAAAAAAAAAGTAGCTTAAGTGGAAATTGAAGGTCTAGATAGAAATAGAGATAAAATCACCTATAATCTCATCTGCATGAGGTTTGCCAAGAAGGAAAGGGGTAAAAATTAAAGGAGGAAAATAAATAATTAGTATATTGCTTTCTTTAATGGAATTCCATGTGCTCTACTTGATCTCATGGGTACTCCAATATATTCCAAGATAAGTATTTGTGGTATATAAATGTCTAATCAGTTCCTGTTAAGTTACTACTCTTAAAACTGTTACTCCAAAAGTTGCTTAACTTAAATTGATGTATTCAGTCTAAATACTGAAAGAATATTTATAAGCTGCATAGTATGTGATAAAAGCAGAATGTATTTTGAGCTAAGATTATTCATAGGAAATCCTGTCAGAAGATCCAGGAAATTTTCATAAAGGCAAATCAGGATGCACATATAAATTAACAGATGTGGACAAAGAATCTGATGGAAGGCTTTGGCAAGGAGAACAACAGTTCATGCAGTAGTAAAATAAAATAAAAATTAGCAATAGCATGTAGCAAACATCTGTTAAGGAAATGTTTGGAAGAAATTAATCACTTAGCCTGTCAGGGGTGCACTGTCTGAGGGCAGTAGATTAAATTTCAGCCATCTTGGAGGCATAATGTTCCAGGCAGGAGTCTGTTGCTTTCTCTGGGCTTGTGTGAGGCCAATTCCTACTCCAGTGGCCGTGAAACAGTCAAGAACATTACTGAAAGCAGAAGGGACTAATTTGGGGTGTGTGCGTCTGTCTTTTCATGCCTGCAGCACAAAATTGCTGTAAGAAACTTTGCTGGAGGGGTTGTATATGAGTGTATATATCTGTTCAACTGCTAAATGAGCTAAAAAAACTTTAAACAAGTGCTAACAGCAAGGTAAATTCTTCTTGAGTTATTTTCCCTGTTTGATTGTTCTTGAATTTTCTGCTTGTTTTTTTTTTCTATTACAAGGTTGAGGATGGAGCAGTAATACACAAAAAAAAAATCTAATATACTTCTGTGAGAAATTCTTCTCTATATACCTAGTACATTTTGCTTTTTTGCTTATTGCTTTTTGAAGTACTATGTTTTTGAAACAATACTTCTTTCATAATGTATAACCTACAGAAAAGAGTAGAGACATAGACTGATAGATTGTGTTTGGATGAATTCGTGATGTATGAAAGTACTATTTACTAAATGTTACCTTGGGAAGGTAGTTCTGTGATGTTTTGATACAAAGATAAAATAGGTTTATGAATTTGAGACCATGAATTTAGAGTCCAAGGCTATCAAGAATTCCTTAACCCAGCATGAATTTCTCTTTTTAACTATTCGTGTTTATGTTTTTGTTAATTTACCTTTGAGGTTACTAAAGAGTTGGATGATTAATTGGAAAAAGCATTTTAGAAATTAATTTAATTTGACTCATCATAACTAATACTATTAATAAGAAAAAAAAAAAAAAATCCAGGAAACTGCTTTGGTGTGGAAGCCCGAGTTCTGGACTGTACCTTGTATTCCTGCATAGAAGAACTAAAGACTAAAATATGAGTGTTGGTACAGAGCTTACTGAAAAAAAAATATTTGTTTAATGGGAAATATTCCTGTACCCTATGTTGTCTTTTGTCTTCAGTGTCCCTCTTGCAAGCTGCAATTTGAGTTTTAGAGCTTTTAACAGTTATATTTTTAGGTTTTTTTAAATGCAAATATTGTAAGAATAGTTGCAAGGATTTGGAAATGTCTTAATTGTTTGATAGCTTAAACTAAAGTTTATTTTGTGGAATATTTGGTAATAAAAGTTGTTAGTCTTGTGCAGAGTGTAAGCATATGGATGCTTAATGTGTATGTCACTATTTGTCACATTTTTTATTCTGTATTTACAAATTAGAAAAAAATCAAAGTCTTAAATATTAAAGGCTGTTAAAGTAGGAGACATTTCCTTCAGAAATAAAGTTGGCTACTCATATGCACTAAAAGAAATGGATTACTATTAATAATAATAATAATTATTATTATTATTTCTCATTTATCTTATTTTTCTTTATTTTTTGAATTGTGTTTAAATAAACCGGGTTGGTTTGCTTCCAATGAATTTCAATATGATTCACAATGTCTTAATGGTTTCTACAAAGACTTAAAATAATTCTTTCTTCTTTAATATAAATAAACTGTTGGATATGAGGAATTAATAAGTTTACAATTGAACATCATTTTTGGTCTGGTTACTAAAGAGTGCATATTTTTTTGCTCTATTTAAAACAAGTCTACATATCTTCCTTGCGCACCAGACAGAACAGGATGATCAGATCATTTCTGTTCAGATTGAAATCTTTTATTTTCATATTTTCATAGAGAATATCTACTTGGTTTCATGATAATTATTATCATCATCATCGTTATCATTATCATTCTATCCTCTGTTTTCCTTTGTAATTCATTACGGACATAATGTGCTCATTTAACTTTTGGTAACATCATAGAATTAATACAAAAAAATCTCCCAGATCTCCTTATTTAAGAATTGATGCAATAATTTCCTTAGTTTAGTGGCTATATTAATTTTCAAGGCAGCTTTTCTGCTGTTTCTATTTTTAAGTAAGAGCAGGATGTGGACTGCTTTGGGTTTTTGGCACCAGTGAATTCACCATATAATTCAGCAATACCATCTGAACTCTATTTTTTAAAAAGAAATGCAAGAGAATTTAAAATTACTGTTGTTATTGACTACTGCACCCTTAAATAGTTAAATTTTCTTTCCTTATTGTGTTGGTCAAAACACGATTGATTGAAAAAGATTTCCAGAAAATGAGATGAACTTGACTACTAAACAATGTTATCAGAATTCCTGTAATACTAAATAGTGCATAATCTTCAAATAACTTAATTTCTGATTGGATAGTGTTTTTCCACTTTATTATAAAGTGTAATTATGTCAAATTCTTACTCAACAATATATTACTTATTTTTTGCTTGTTTTTCTTAATTACTGAATTACTCCCTGTCAAAATGAATTATGATGGTGTTTATAATGTAGTAGCTGTCTGTCAAATAATCATTTTTACCTCTGAAGGACGGTTTGTGGAGTTCTGTTGACAAAAACAAGCATTTAAATGCTTTCCAAATCTACGACTCAATATTCAAAGTCCACAGCTTGAAGCAAGTGTTTTTGAATAACTATTTATTAAAGCCCACAATGCACAGTGGAAAAAAAAAAAAGGGAAAAAAAGAAAAACAAAAACTCAAACTAAAAGCTGAAACCACAAAACATACAAATGAAAAAGCCCACAGAAATTCAACCAAAAAAAAGCACATAGGAAAGCCAAAAGTATTAAGACACTTACGAATTTCTTTATTTAGAAGTCTAAATCAAAGGAAATTGTGCCATGAAAGCTCAGGTCTGAGCTGCTTGTTCTAGTGAAAAGTGATTCTATCCAAAGCATATCTTATTTGTTTTGTTGCCATATACAAGGACTTTGAACAGATTTAAGCATATATAGTCAGATCCAATTAGCTTGGATTTAGACATCTGTATCACAACTCATCAATAAAGAGGAGTACTTTGAGGGACCCCATTGATTTATGTTCTTAAACTGCATATTTTTCCTAGAATGTAAGAGATTTGTCCTGATGAGTTTAGTCATTACAACGACAAGGCATTAAATTCTCACTCTTAGTGAGGGTGTTACACAGTGCTCATAGTGTTACGTAGCTCTCACAGTGTTACATTTAAAAACCACAGAAAATTTAAGTTATGTGCCTTGAATTTTTTACCAGTGTCTCCTACTATCAGTCCCTTCTCTGGTCTCTGTAAGGAATTTCTATCTAAAATCCCACATCTCTGAGTTTCTGCAGCCCTTACCTGTATGTGTTGATTTGACAATATTGTGCTATAAAATGCCACTTTCCAGACATCGGTTTTGAAGTTAGTTTTTTATAAAGTTACTCAGAATACAGAAATTTAAATATGCCTCTACTAGTTCAACATAAAAATTTGATTTTCACTTAATGATGCTGTTCTTCTTTCTGAAAAGATGCACAACGATGGGTTGTATTTGAAATAGTGAATACTGGCCATCTGTACTTAGTGTGACATTTCTAATGGCCCTTCTGTGGAATGAAGAATTTTAACATCAGGAGACAGTACCTGTTAACAAAGTAATTGCCCCTTCCAACAATAATACTGTTTGTCATAGCCTGTGGACGTTGGTTTTGAGTTGTGGTGAGTAAGATGAAGGAAGTCTTTCTAGGATTTAACAAATGTTTGTCTTAATGGAGCTATCAGGGATGAATAGTTGTTCCCATTATAATTGTTTAAAATAAAAGATACGACCCATTCAAATTGTTGAGCCTTGTTGATTATTTCCATTTAGAAAATAATTACGTCGACTGAAGGGTAAGTTTTTTGGTTTTGTTTTCTTTTAGTGTATAATTTGGTACACTTTAGCCTGAGATTTTTACAGTACTTGAATTTCTGTCTCAGAACCCTTCTTGCCAGTTCTTTCTTAGTAGCAAATCTATTTCTGCAGTCCTGCAATATCAAGTATTCTAAAGATTTTTCTCTTTGGATTCTGAAGTATCCATTTTCAATCACAGGTTCTTGTAGTTCTGTGAAACCTAGTGAGGCAGACAAGAGCCTTGTCACTTGTTTTTGGCCAATAATTTGTCTATGTGTAAGAAATCAATTGCTGATACCTGCCACTGTCCGTCATGAGTGTCATCTCGGTATGACTGTTCCTCTAGCAAGTCTGAATGTGACAATCTGAAAACTCCAAGCCCAACCTCCCTCCCTTTTATGTGATGTAATTTTTTAAGACAAGTACATATTAGGGATATTTGAAATATTTGGATGAAAAATGAGGTAAGTTTTTCCATTTTTTTCAAATTTCATTTCTGCATGATTCATTAGTCTTAAAATTTAGTGGTATTTATGTTTGCTTAGTTTTTCTGACTATGCCAAGCAAGCATTTAGGAATTTGATTTTAATTATTTGAACTTGAAATGTTTGACCTTCCTTTTAAATGTAAAGGGTTCATTTTACCTGCTTACTAGAACTGTGGCAGCCTATGTAAATGACAACTCCTTAACAATTGTTCAGTTTTGTTTTCAGATCAAAACAAGAAATATTTTTTGTATGTTTTGGGGAGAGTTTTGTGATTCAAAAGATATTACTTTAAAAAAAATAAGTTTATATATTTTCAGTGACTTACATTCTTCTTGAACTCACTGTGGAATTTTCTGTAATAAGAAGGAAGATAAATGCTTCACATTTTAGATCTGAGTGCCATGGGGGCAGTAACATGGCAGTTTTGCAAAACACAAATTTATTTATGCGCACAATACTAGAATAGTTTATGAGAACCTATTCTGGAATACCTATTTTTAATTTGCAATAATTTCATTAGCAACATGGTGTTTCTAATGTCATGCACCATATAACCTGAGTGGAACAGAAATACCTTTCTGCTTCCAGAAATTTAATTTCACATTGAATGCAAAAACATTCATCCATCATTGTGACATTAAATCCAGATCACCTGTTTTTAAAGCTGAAGTCATGCTGTCCCCTGTCCTTGTAATCTTTTAGAGTGCCTGTCATTTGCATCCTACTTATGAAACTTGGAGAAAGCTTGAGGGAGGGAGGGAACAGGATGCAGTATAGGAAATGTGAATGAGCAGCTCAGCAGCTGACAGCTTAGGAAAAAACAGTTCATCTTTATCTCCTATCTCATCTCCTGATAGAGATACCACGTCAATAATAGCAGTTCCAAGGGTTATAGTGGCATAGCTATTTATACTTATATATGTGCACAGATATATATATATATATGTATATATATATATATGTTTCTGTACAGTGCCTGTATTCTCTATTCCCAGAATTAACTTCTTTTAAGATGTGACTTTCAAGACGGAAAAAAAAAAGATGAGGTCTGCTAGGAACAGATTATTTTTGGACTCCAGCAACAGAGCAAATTGAGGAAGTTAAATTCTCTGTACATGTTGGCCTTTCAAACCAGAGGAAAGCTTTTTATTTTTGGGAGTTGCTGCAGGACTGACTTCCTGTGGTGTAGAGTGTAGTTATAAATCTCATCTGGCTGCTGTGTCAAGCCCTTTATAAGCTACCACAGAAGCTGCTGCCATGCAGTTTGTGGCCATGATCCTTGATGTCACCCAGCCAAAGTGGTCAGACAGACTCAAGAGGTCACAAGGTGCAAGGCAAACCAGAACCACCATGCTCCATCTTCTTCCCACCATTCCTCTCCTGTTCACCTTAAGTTCCTTTCTGCTCCCCAAAAGGAGACAATCTCATCTATTCATGTCATCATTGATATTATTGGGCCAGGTGTTCTTCTTGATTATTCTGTGGGATTAATGTGGTTCCATCAGACATTATCTCCTGTTGTTCAGGGAGATTATTCTGTTGGTATCAGGTACCCTTCCCACATTTCCTGCAGGATTATTTCATATTACAAAATGTCTTTCTTGCTTTCTCTACATTCTTCATTCTTACCATAGAGATTTTACTACTTGTACAGGTTTCTCTGTATCTAGTTTGGGGAATGTCTCAATCTATATGGGTTAAGACATCAATCTTAATTGAGAAGGCCACAGAGATTTCTGCTGATGGAAGATCTATGCAGGAAAAAAAAAAAAATTACTTGACTTTAAGTTGGAAAATGTGGACAGTAATTATCATACAGTTTAATTTATTAAAATGTTTACTTTGTTCAAACATGAAAAAGAAAATTATTTTACCAAATAAACCCATAATTCTGGATCATTTACTTATTAAGATAGCAGGCAACAAATACAGTTGTAGAATTAACCATTGGTACCAGCATGATTGCTTCTTCTTTCCATTAACAGGGATAATTCAAGACAGAGAGCAGCTGAATATTGTAGTGTTACATTTCACCTGAAAATGTTACATTGGTGGTTTTTCACCCCAGAATACTAATATTTTGCTACTTCTGCTAGTTTTGTAATATGTCTGAGTGATTCTCTCTAAATGGAGAATTTTAAATAAGATCAGCTCTGATTTTCTCCACTCTAGCAAAATTAATGCTTGGAATGTTTCTTCCTACATGGTATTCTTCTTTAGTATTTACTCCATATATTCTTTCATGTAAACTTCATTTTTTCATCATCCAAAATAATTCTAATAATTTGGTGGTGCAGATGAATTCTCAGCTGAGTCCATGTTAAAGATATGTTCTAAGACAGATGCACTATAGGACAAAGAATGGTTTGCAAAAGTTCATACTGCCTGAAAGCCAGGATAAGAACTGCATGAAAAACTGCCAAATATTTCGAGTGAGATGTTCTTGTGCACTTTAAGATGATAATGTAGCAAACTCTCATAATAAATTAAAATAAAATGTGTTTTCCTTTTAGAATACTCAATTCTGTTAATTTTAAATCTATTTCTTCTGTCTAGGCTACATTTATAATGCATAAATTCTTGTCATGTAGAATGAGGATAAAAAATGAGGATTAGGAATTAAGTTACTTAGGAATGAATCCACGAGAGTCTCAAGGAGAATAATGATTTTGAAAGCCAATGACAGTGGGGTTTTCCTACTTATATACAAATTAATCAAGTGTGGTGGCTTAGATTTAGATTCCTCTCTAGATAGGTTCAATTTCAGTTCATTTAATGGTAAGTTTGCAAAATACATTTCTCTAGGTGTGTTTTAGGTTTTCTCCTTAGGGAAAAACCTTTTCCTCCCCCTCTCTGGACATTTAACAGCATCTCTTCAGGCACTGCAGTTTTTATTAGTGCATGTGTGGGAGTTACACATACAAGTCTTAACCAATCGATTTAAATGCAGGCCAAAACATACTAAACTATGTAAGATTATTCCACTTTTTGGTGTAGTGTAATGTTCTGTAGCTCAATTACGAACTGTTGTAAACAGAAATTATGTGCATCTGCTGAAAAAGATGAAACTCTGTTCAAGACAGAAATTAATGTAATGTAAATTAAATTGGCAAATACACAAAAGCAATCTATTTGCATATAATGTGTTTTATTTACACTATGCATATGTTTAAATCCGGAAGAATCGAGGAGAAATTTTGAAATATCCTTCAAACAGCGCTAAAGACAAGCAAATATTTGCAATAATGATCAACTTATGCAGCTATCAAATAGAATTTTCTGTAATTAGAGGGTAAGCATAAGGTGTTGACTTTGTAATTACATGACAATTCTAAAGGAGGTTCCCCTTTAATTTGTCTTAGTAAACACCTCCAATGCAGTCAAAATTGAAATGCAGCACAGTTGTGTGCTTCGATTTGTTGGCTGTAAGGCTCACTAAGCTACAGGAGGAAAGATAGGAGGAGGCAGAATTTTCTGCCTTTGGGACAGTCATATGTTGCAAAACTTTTACCTAAGAATTATCTGGAATTTTGTCCCACCAAAACTGAAGCAGTGGCTGACTCAAAATATCTCTCAACTAGTCAGAACTAAGGGGAAAAGGTATTAAAGAAAGAAGAAAGGTAGTAATTGCAATGTGGATCTCCAGAGGAATGTAGATAATTGTTACAGCCTGGAGGGAAATGAGCGATGAGCAAAGTAGAAAAAAAATGTTGCCCCAAAATAGAATTGGGAATAACAGGAAATAAAAAGGAATTGCTTACAAGCTGTGGCATTTTAAAACAAAACAAACAAACAGAAAGATAATCAAAAAGGATATAAACTTAAGTCGGTGTTGCTCTAAGAAAAAAGTCTCAGTAAGTTCTAAAATGTGAAACAAGCCTTCAAGGAATAGATACACTGGCAGGGTGACTGAATTTTTGCTAGTTTTTCTGCAGGAAATAGAATAATGAAATACAGAAATAATCAAAACTATAAGCTGGATGTAAAAGTATCTTAAATATTTCAGAAAATATAGCTAGAGGTTGCTGGGTCAATTGTAATGGAATAATTTAACAGCAGACCCTGGGGGAAAAATCTTTTAGGTCATTACAAAGAAACACTGAGCAGAATGTTAGGAATTATACTGAGACAGTTCAGTGCTTGTTTTCTCTGTGCCCTTCCATATTTCTTCCTGTGAATTGAAAGACTCTTCTGTCAGCAGACAAATGTGTTCAAGACATGAGTGGATGTGGCACTCAGTGCCATGTTTTGGTTGACAAGGTGATCAGTCAAAAGTTGGACTCGATCTGGGGGGTCTGTTCCAACCATAATGATTCTGAAATGGGGAACACTGCCATTTTCATAGTTGTCCAACAGGCAAATGAATTGTGCCTTGAAAATGACCATTAAACAATTTTCTTGTACATAGCATGGGCAAATTATATTGCCAGTGATTTGT
>JANRGV010000051.1:12323894-12373624 GCA_024734035.1 Alethe castanea
CTTTCTTTCTTTCTTTCTTTCTTTCTTTCTTTCTTTTCTTTTCTTTTCTTTTCTTTTCTTTTCTTTTCTTTTCTTTTTGAATGAGCAGGAAATTACTTAATATAGAAGAAAATTGGTATTTCTCACCATGTCCTAGGAATATAATGACTATCTATGGGAACAGACAGACCGTTTCTTTTGTGATTTTTTATTGTGCCTAACCCATTTTGGACAGACTTCCTTTAAAAACATGTAGCAAGGTTCACATAAGTATCTGTGTATCTGTATGTTTTAGTTGAGTCTTCATTTCTGACTTGGAAACATAGAGTACCACCATACACTGTCTGGAGTAAAACAATGAGAAACAGCTAAACACCTAAATTATTTTAGAGGACTTTCTCGATTGCCCCAGAATACATGGAATAAATGGCCCTAAAATACACAGTTCTAGGGCATTTCTTGACATGGATGTTATTTTGTAGGCAAAAAATTCTCTCTGATTATTCTGTGAGCTCTTGCAATTCAGATCTATGAGGAGAAACTGGGGGACTGATAGGAGAAGCTGCTGTTATAGAAATTTATTTGTATTGCTCCAGCAGTGCTGGTCACAAAAAAGATAATACAATGAAAAGGCTATAAAGGAATAAAAGGAATATTAAAACATTGCCTGACTGTTCAGTGATGCTGACAGGAAAGCTAAAGCTCAATTTAGGCTGAGAGTGAAAAGGGGCATCAATGGCAACAGAGATTTGTCTGTTACACTGACAGGAAAGATGGGGAAGAACCTACATTGAATAGCAATCTAAACATGGTTCAGGAGTGGAGGAAGAGGTGGATGCTGACGTCAGAAGAATAAATGGGTGTAATAAATGGATGTTAGAAAATCTGGTTGGGATTAGGCCTGAGTAGAAGGAAAGAAATCCAGATAGACTTGAAAGAAAATAGAATATAGCACTTCACACCATACCTGTACAGAATTTTTGATGGCTAAATCAAATGGCTGATGATCATTTCTCATTTTCTTTCTCTCCTGTCTCTAATGGGAGAGAAGAGAGAATTTCTCATCAAGAGAGAATCCTGTCAAGTATTAGAACCATTAGAAACAGCTATTGTCACTTTCTTTTTCTTTTTTTTTTAATCTTAATCAAAAATTGATATTAAAGCAAGCATACTGACTATCATACAGAAGTCTTGAAGGACTTAAACAATGATGCCTTGGAAGTTTGTTTACTTTTTTTTTATTTTTAATTCATGTAGTGGAATTTTTTGTGTAACGATAATTTCTGGAAATTATTTGCAGAATTCTGTCTTCAGAATCAAAATGGATTTAATATTGCTACTTTATTTACTGAGATATTAAGGACAAAGGCAGGATTAATGGTATGTGTTTGGCAATAATCTGGCAAATGAATCTTTGTTAATACTATAGAGCCTGTTTATTGATTTTCATTTAAGAGGAAAAAAAAAAAAGGCAAGCTGAATAAATGCCAGAGGCAGTCTTTGTCTAATATCTGTAGGGAGAGACAGTTGATTCACTCTCTGAAAGTGCAGTAAATTTAAGATCTGCTTGCATACAGTGAACATATTGAAAAGCAGTTGATATAACTTTCCTGTTAAATCAGAGAAACTCAATAAACAATCCTTAGAAGTATTCCTCGATATAATTTTACCTTCTATAGACACAATTTAAAGGCACAGTCATCAATCACTTTAACATTTGTTATTGAAGAATATAAGTGTGTTTTCATTTTACTCTGGGAAATGGAATTAAAAATATTTAATTAACAAGCAAAATCTAATATATTCTATTTTGGTTTCATCATGGATTCATGAACATGATCTAAATTAAATCTATAAAAACTATAAATGGTGTTCCACTGAGCAGCAGTAATATGAAATTAGAAAGATTAACTTGTTTATTGTGCTTTTTTATCTTTAGCATTTAGATTTAGCTATTCTTTGTTTCAGAGTTCTTTATTTGCACTTTCAGGTTGATAAGTAAATGTCACCTAAGGCTGAACTCTGCTGAAGATAACCCAAAATGTGCACAGGTGTGGCTAATCTGTTTGATATCCTGCCCTTTCTTTTCCTAAATCTCTTGGAGACGTGCCTTGTTGTCATTATGAGACAGGTATTGCAGAACACAGTTTGGGAATTCAAGGATGTTAGAACTTGGCTCTGCTTCCAAAGTTGAGTCAGGGTCACATAAGAAGAGCCCCATTAGGAGTTTGGTGTTTGTACTGAAAAGTGCAGCAACAATTGGAATGATGGCAATGCCGGCAAGAATCATTGGATTCCACTCAGTTTGCTGGAGACATCCATGCTTTCTCAGAAGCGTCAGTGGAGATTTTAGCATGGTCATTCCTAAGATAATAAAATATAACGTCAGCAAATCTCAACATTCTGATAGCACAGTTTCTTTCTTCCTCTCTTCTGTGCACAAGCCAATCTTCTTTAAAATAGCAGCTCACTAAAAACAGGCTCTAAAATCTTTGTCAGCTGCTCTAATATTTTGTACCTTTCCTTCAAAGTTTTATCATGATGGACACTGTGAAAGGTTTCAAATAGGGCAAGCATAGATATCAAAAGAGCCAGGAGACCAACAGGGAAAAAGAAAGATGTCTCAGTAACGTAACCATATCATGGAAGCACAAGAAGTTTGATGTGCTGGGTTCCTCCATCTGGCCTCTTCCACTAACACACACATACAAAAAGAGTTTCTGAGATAAATTTCTAACCTGGATTTCCTCACTTCTCTACCCCATGGCCTGAGTGCTGGATTGCTTTAATCACTTTATATCTTTCCCTATGAGAGATGTCCTGAATAATATTTTCATTCAAATAGAAACTGTGGGGATTTCTCTTGTCTTAATAGGCCTGCTGCTCCTGTAACTCTGCCTCTACCATGTTGGACATCTACCTTTCTAGTTCACTTCATGGACCAAAAGAAATTTAACTTATATTTTGGTTTGGTTAAAGAGCCATTGATGGCCATAGTGAGATATCTCTAGTTTTGTAATTAAAGATTGCCTTCAAATTTTTGAAGTGCCAGCCACAGCACTTCTACCAGTGACAGAGCTGCAATCCTGTGCAGGAAAGAATCTGAACCTGCTGTCTCTGGTAATCTGTCCACTACTGATTTGCTTACTGTTATAATCTAGTTTATTGTGTCAGTGAAAATGCCCTTTGTGATGACAGCTACTTTTAGGAGAAGCTTGAAGAAGTAAAACTTTCTGGTTATTTTCCTGTGTGCTATGTTATTTCTGGATAAAGTGCACTGTAGAAATTATTTACAGCTCTCCTAAGGTGATTTGAGAATTCTGGCTGAGCCAGGAAATTAATTTATCTGTCACCTTTTTCTAAACTTGATGCATACTGAGTTTATCCTTCCTTCTCTCAGTGTCATTTAGGGAATTGGTTTTTGAGTTGTTTCTCTCATGCCTTCTTGAAATGTTGAAAAATGCTTCCAAGGCTGTTCCTTTGAAGGCTAAGAAGTTGCTGTAATCTCTATGCTGAGACTCTAATTGGATAGTGTTTGTTGTGAGATCTCCACATTCATAGTGGAAGTGAGGACACTTCTCTAGAGTTCAGACTAGATGGGAGGTGCCACTAAGAAATGCATGTGACAGCTGTCAAGGTGCCACCAAGTGTTCCACAACCAATTTAATATATCCCTTGTCATCCTCAGTCAGTTCAGGAATGAAACTGGAGTGTATTTTTTCTTTTTTTCCTTTTTCTTTTTTTTTTTTTTTCTTGCAATGAAAGATTAAGAGGTGGCCTTTAGTGTAAATATATGTTTGTTCTATCACTGGAATGCTACAGAGATGCTTTTCTGCTTCCAGCTTGAATTCTTTTAAGTAGTGTAATCATTGCATATCCCTCTTTTTCATTTTGTACCCCATCTCTCTCTCTCTCTCAAAGCCTTTCCAAGACCCTCTACTTCTGGAATTCTACTGATGAGATGGACAGAGATGTTTTTTTCAGTTAATTCTGTCTATTTTAATGACCTGACTGTAAGTAATTAAAACAACAGAACAACTCCAGTGCTCAGTGATACACACAGCAAATGTACATGTAAACTTGGTATCTCATGAGGTTTGTAAATGTGAAGAGGTTAATCAGCACAGGAACTTTTTATCATCTCTCTTTTTTGGCAAGGAAGACCCAGAACAAGCCTTCTGACTATTCCTTCTTCACTGTTTTTGTAATTGTGATATAGATTTACCTATAGGTAATCAAGATGCAGAAATACCAGAGAGTTTCTAAGATATCACTGAAGTTTATTACTTGGAAGTCAAAGTTTCCAGTTTGAGGAGAGAGGAATAGAGTCTCCCCCAACTTTTAAATGAGCAACAGGTGTTTAATATGAAGCTTTCTGTCAAGAACTATGTGAACTTTTTTATTTAGCATTCTTCTTAAAAGGAGATACTCTAACGACTATCTTGAGCATCCGTTGACAATATTCTTGATTTCCAGTTTTACTAAAGCATTCTGCAATGAATGTGCTAGTATGGACAAAGAAGTTATCTTCTAATTTGAAATTGTCTGCTGTATAGGGCTTGCTTTTATGCAATAACTGGCACATTGGGCTTACTTAGCATTATACTTCTCTGAGTTTTCTGTGTTTTGGGGGTTTTGTTTGCTTTTGTTTGTTTGATTTGTTTTGTCTTTTTGTAGAAAAAATATTTTGGGCAAATTGCTTTGCACGTACTCCTACAAAAGTCCAAAATGATAACCATTTTTTAGAATCTGATTTGACTTTTTCATTTTCTAGTAGTAGTGATGGCTTACAAATCTAAACAGTGTCAGCACTTTAAGTTCTTTGAACCTCCAGTCTCCAAACCTGATTTAGTCTGTCTAAATACAGATTAAATATCTTTGTTCTTGTGAAGAAAAAATGAATTGGCTTAATGAGATGGGTCTTCTGTTTATGCTACCTTTTGTAAAGTACTGGTGCTCTAGTAAAATGTCATACTCAGGGAAGTACATGTACATACTGCATTTTCTCCAAGCATGTAGTTTATGGAGAAAATAAGGGGTTTCTCTCTTGATATAATAAATATATAATGGAAATGGAATGGAAAATGAATGATTTTCAATTCAGTCACAGCCTTTTTATACAAATAGCCAAGGTTGGTTAACCATCTTTTTTTCAGATTTACTTGCATTATTTCTGCTTAGGCCTTATCTAGGTTTTACTAGTTGATACTTAACATCTGACTAATTCAAATCTATGTAATTAAAAATGTACACTTGACACTAGTTCAAGTGGTGATACTATGTGAAGTCAGAAAACTAGCTGCTTTATTAATTACGGATTTTTTCAGAAGATTAAATATGAGATAAAACAATACAGTTGTTTTCGTAAACTTAGGATTCAACTTTCGTAAAATTAGGATTCAAGGAAATTCGTTTATTCTTGGCTACATTTTACCACAATAATCTGGAAGTAATATCTTACTTGTTTGATATCAAAGACCACATCTTTCCATCATGTGATGCCTCCGATTAATCTAGCTTAAATTTATTTGTGTTTATATGTTTGTTTATTTCATTATGCTTAGTTCAAATAAATAATTTCAAGATGGGTTTATAATTGAACACTAAAGTAGCATATTTATATCCTGAATCAATTAATATTCAGTTTTTCATGGGGTTCTTTGTGTGAAATAGATTCTTCAAGCTGATTTGATAATACTGAAGGAATTTTCCAGTTGAATGACCTCTCTAGGGTAGAGAAGAGTATGGAAGATGAATTTTCTACTCACAGGAGCAGCATGTGCTGTTTGTAAGCCATGTTAACACTAACTTGTGCAAAACTCCAACTCCTTTTAGGGGTTGGTAGCCAGTTTTAGGAGGAGCAGCTTATGGGTGTAAATGGTAATTCTGTTCTCTGACTTAGGCAAAGAATGCTTTTTTCTCTCTCTCTCTCATAAGCTTTATTTCTTCTTGCTAAATATTTTTCAGGGACAGTTTCACATGTAAGCCCGTTCATATATGTGACACAGAAACATCTTCAAGGTTTTGTACTTCTCTGTATTCCCTTCTCTTAGTCTCCCTCCTCTTAGATTCTTACCTCAGATTGTTTGTGTTTTAGCATCTGCAACCAACAATAAGCCATTTCTGAAACTGTTTTCCATTATGATTTCCTAGAATCAGTTTTCTATTATGATTTCTTTGAATCAGTTTTCTCTTAATTCAGCAGTGAAGCTGAAATTTAGCTCCCAGTCATTGCTATAAGTCACATTATTCATGGAAAATACAATCCTTTAAAAGTGTATGTGTATATCTATATGTATATCTATATATATGTATATCTGTACACATATACAGACTAGTACTTAATGTCAAAAGTTAATACATAAAGTATCCAAATTGTGGAAAGAAACATTTAGCTCGCCTGTATTTTCTCTGGCAATGAGCTGAAAAGAGAAAATCGTGGTTTGTTGTAATGGATTAGGTCAGCGAAGTAAAATTAGAGATAATTTGTTAATCTGTTCGTTCAGTTGGCAAAGTAAATATTCATTAAAGAATAAAGTATGATTAAAAATTGGTGAGATTCTTCTTTATACTTAGGAAAACAGTTTTGTTATGGTATCTAACATTTTAGTTTTCATAAGTCATATTGAAAATCTGGCTTTATATATAACAATAATCTGTCTTCTTCTTTAGACTGGATTGAATGGGGGGTTTTAATATTCCAAGTATTGGTCTCTGTTGCTTAAGCTGCTGAATCTTACCCTTTTTGTAAACCATATGGCAGAGGAGATTTGAGGAACTTGGTACTGAGTTAGAAAAAAAGGTATAACCTAGTATGTAGCAGAAATATTCTAGATTTTGCTGGTCCCTACCCATGAACATGTGCCAAAAGCTAAGGATGAGGCCAAAGTAATTTTAGTAAAGAGGACTGTATTGATGAAATGGCAAGGAAGGTAGCCAGGCAACATGTAATGTAGGAGAGATTAAAATGCCATAGCCAGACAAACATGAATATGGACACATATAGAAACTATTATTCATTTCTTAATATATTCAGTAGTGAATGGAACTAATTTTCTAATGCAACCAAGGATTTTGCATGTTTCATCAAAATATACAGAAACATTTCCAAATGTTGGATATTCTGCACTTCCATAAATTCAAACCTTTCTAGTTATTTCAGAAAGAAACATCAAATATGAGTCTATTATCAATGAATAATTGATCTATCAAGTCAAATACACACATGTACACACATATATATGACGTATATATTAAAATAGATATTGCATATATGTATCAAGTATCTTGATACAAGATTTCTTAGGAGGTATTAGCCTACTCATGTTAGGTTCCTTTTGCAGCTAAATTAAAAAAAAATAAAAAAATGGAAAGGCCTGTGGAGGTTGTGAATCAGCTGATGCATTTTAGATACTTGTTTTTGGATACAATGCATTATCTCTGAAAGTGTTTTTTCCCTCTTTAGTCAATATTTTGTGTAGGATATTGTCTGAAAAAAAGTAATTTAAATGATTTAAATGTGGTGGATGATACCCACAGTGTTTATAGGGCACTACAGTAATGTATATATTAGATAATTGTGGTTTTTGGATTTTGTTTCGGTTAATTCATAGTGATCCAAATACTTTATAAAATTCAAACTAAGTTTTGGGTTTTTTTTATATAATTCATCTATTTAACTATCTTAGATGATAGAGATTACCTAAAACTTAAAAGTAAGTTAGATTTTGTCTGCAAATATTCCAAGTTTTGTTTTTTTTGTTTCCTTTTTTTCTGTCTCAGAGCATGTCTGTAATTCCCCTGCATTTTTGGGAAGCTTTGCTGGCTCATCTAACCCTCAGGTCCTACAGCTGGTTTCATTGATTTTTCCCACAGCATACAATGGGAATATGTTCCTTCTCCTCCTCCAAGCGGGATGTGCTGACAAACTGACAGAGAGGTTTGGATTAGATATTAGGAAGAAATTCCTCCATGTGAGGGTGGTGAGGCACCGGAGCAGGTGGCCCAAAAAACTGCCCCATCCCTGGAAGTGTTCAAAGCCAGGTCAGATGGGGCTCTCAGCAACCTGGACTGGTGGAAGGTGTCTCTTCCCATGGCAGGGGGTTGGACCAAGAGGATTTTTTAAGGTCCTTTCCAACACAGGCCATTCCATGATTCTGTGATGTTACAGGGGATGTTAGAACTGAATGCTTCAAACAGACCTTTGGGTGCCAAAGTGCCAGCATTTGGAGTGGAAGAAAAAAAACAAAAAAACAAAGTGGTGCAAACCTGTGTGGTTTCCTTGCATTTGTCCCAATTCTGCAATATTGGTTAGTCAGACTTCTGACCTGTTGCATGGCTTTTTGTCTAAAATTTAACATTTACTTGTGCTTACATACAGAAAGTACTAATAATCTTTAAGCTAGATAAAACTTGACCTGTAAAAGGTTTAATCAGGGGGATTACAGCAGCCTTAATAAATATGTATATAGTGTCATCAAAGGATTGATTTTTAAAAATTTAGGATTGTCTGGTACATTAGATTGTTTATACATTTGTCTGACTAATTTCATATTAATTGCAACCCTGTTGGTTCTCAATTAGAAGGCTTTTCAAAGGCATCTTTTGAGAGAAAATTGGTTTCCTAAATCAAATAATTAAAGATGGGAACTTGCTAGTACCCATACAATACCATTCAAAGATCAAAGAGTTTAAGGGTTAAAAAAAAGAGCTTGAAAAGTCAGTCTGATTTCCTATGATCTCTGGCAGTGTCACTTATTTATAAGCATTTCCATGAACTTTTAATTTTTTTGAAACAGAAAGAATATTTTAGCCAGAGATTTTTTTTTTTAATCCAGACGTGTCTCATGAAGCTGTTCTGACTTTTTTTCCACAAGTGAAAGAGAATACTTTCACTGTATTAACAGCAAAATTTTAAGGTTTTTTATAATACCTCAATAGGCAGTTGTTCCTTTCAGGTAGATTAACTAGATTTTTTAAGCGTTTTTTCATGATCCATAATACTTTCAATACCTAGTGATAATATTGTCAATTCTTTGCCTATTTTTGATGTTTAAGTTTTGAAGTTTCAGCTCCTTTCCACAAAAGTCACATAAAACTTTGCAAATATTTATCTCAAGTATATTTCTTCAGTGAAGATATTTGAAACAAAAGCTGAAAAGTTTTCCATTGGGCTGCTCTTTTTAACCAAAACTAATCTGAAAATGTAGTTGTTGAGAAGCTTGAAATTGTCTTGATTCTACACCTTCTTCAAGGCCTATCATGTCCATGGTTTATGAAATGTCTAGCACAACTTCTGGATCTTTTGATGAAAGGTAGTGGGAACACCGAAAACTGTATTTTAATAATTGCAAGTAACATCCTCACAAGTGGGGCCACAAGTCAGCCATTTCTTAAAATGCATAGATGATTGACTTTTTTTCTGAATAGGCAATTACTTGTGTCCAATTCAATATCTAAACTGGTATGAGTATTCCCACACAATATAACTGATGCTCTTAAAATTAGAACCCAGGAAGAATCACTTAATCATAGGACCAGAATCAGGATGATAGCTCCAGATCATATATCAAGGCCAGTTTGGATGGGGCTCTGAGCAACCTGGTCTAGTGGAAGGTGTCCCTGCCCATGGCAGGGGAGTTGGAACCAGATGATCTTCATGGCACCTTTCAGCACAGGCCATTCTGTGGTTCTGTGGTATTACAGCCGCTCTTTAACCACTTATCAGTTCCCAGATTTTATAGTGGTGTCTTAGCTGCATGGATCAAAGGCAGGTCAGCAGAAAACTTGCTTAAGATATAGGGAAGAATTCTGCCAAATTTTACTTAGTATTGACAAGTAAACAAACTTCACATTGAGTATTTTCTGTGAAATTTCTATTGAAAATTCAGTAAACAGTGGCAAAATGTTGCTACCAGTTGCTTTTATGTTTCATGGTTTCTGTTTCCCAGGTAGCTGTTCTGTGTTCCTAAATTAATTATTATCATAGTTAATTACTGATTTTAAAGACAACAGTAATGCTTCAATAGGTAAAAAAGTTGATGAAGCAATTTATGAGGCATCTACATTGCTTCCCAAAGTCAAATAAGGTCTATCTTCCAGCAGGTCTAATGAATTTTTAAAATTTCTCTATATCCTGTATATTAAACATACTGAATCTTTAGATAAACATTAAAATGTGATTTGGTGCAAAGAAGTATGTATGTTTCACACCCAAACACGCACAGTTATCTTGAATATAATTTTTAGACATCTAGATCTCATTTTCCAGAAAATCCTGAGCAATAATGAATAACCATTTCCTTAGTTAGATTAAAGTAACTTTAAACTAGCTGCCAAATAATTTAATTTTTAGCCTTTGAATATTACAGGAATGGATACTTAACAATAGGACTTGTATTTTCCAACTTGAAATTTCTGTGTCAGATCATACTCTTAAATCTAGTGCTTCTTTCTTGATTCCATAAGTCTTGAAAGACCGTAGCATATGTGGAAGAAAAACTTCATATGTAAAATAAAACCTTTCTTTGCTGTAATGGAGTACTTTATGTGTAAGAAATGTATGGGACATTTATCCAAAGATCAAAAGCTTTATCACGTGGTTTGCACTCAAACTGCTTAGTTTTATGACAACAGGGAAGCAATATAATTAGAAATTCAATCTTCTTGTTTGCATTTCAAATACTTATTATGTAATTGCCAAGGTGGTTTCTCATTAATGTTAAAATACTTATTTGCATCAGCGAAAGATGTAGTCTATTATTCACAGTAGTGTTATAAGAAAAGTATCCTTCAAATGCTCTCCTCATTCAGTGCTGCCTGAGGTCAGTCAGTGAGGGTATTTTGATGAGTAGGGTTCCATCTGTTGTTTTAATTACATGATATTAGGATTGCAAGCTTGGTTCCTTTTGGCAAACTACCTTAGACACTACCTCTATGGTACTTTAAAAACACTAACTTTCTGTTACAGGAAGAGGAAAAATACTGTCAACATTAAATAAAACCACTTTTTTTTTTTCTTAGTCATAAAATGCCTGTACGCAGCAATTGTGGCTTAGCATAAGTTGATTTGTGTATTCAGATGTGATAGACTCTTCCTATTCTGTCAGAGATAATTCCAATTTGCTTAACTTTTTAAATCAGTTTCTTTCTTGTTTCTGTTTCTCATTAGAGGTTTTCTCTGAGCTATTGTCTCTTCAGAGTATTAACTAGGTTTTTTGTGCCCATTCCTTACTGTAACAGGGAACAAGTAGTTTTAATTTGTTTTCCTGTCCCATAATATTAATGATGTTTCCTCTTATAACCAAAAGATTATATGATCTTGATTTGAGGGTATCTTTGGGGATCACCTTTCCAATCTCCTCTTTACAGCAAGACTTTCACAAATATTCCACTGGATCATGGCCTTAAGTTGTCCAACAACTCTCATACTGAGAAGAGTTTGATTCTTTAACTCTGTTTAAATAAATTGTAGGCAGTTAATATCTTGATACTTTGCCTTCTATTTCCCAGAATAAACAAGCCAGTTTCTGACATAATTTTTTCATGCGACATTTTCTCTAAGATATTAGCCATTTTCTGGACTCTTCCAGATTCCACCAATTCTAATTAAGGGGCCCAAAATTTGACACAGACCTACAGTTTGCCCTCCTCAGTATTGGCTAGAAGGCTGGAGAAGAATTCATTCAAAGTACTTTATCAGATGTCATCACAAATAATAATTTTGCTTTTAAAATAAAATAGAAAATTATCTTTTTATATATTTTTTCCTAAATTACTTATTTTTATACCGTGAATTTGCAACTAAATTAAATTGTATTCTAGCTAATGATCAAATACTTTCAGCAAGTTCTAAATCAACTAGCATAATGAGGAAAAGTTTTTAAGTCTTTAAAATTTCATCTCTAGTCATTTCAGCTTCTAATGTGAGATTCTAAATGAACTCAGATGCAAAAGAGAATTTTTTTTGTTTGACCAAAGCACCTAATCTAAGTTTGGAGGTAATTCTTGCTACGAACTGAAGGTTGGGTAATATAATGTGTAGAGGTCACCTCCATCTTAAATAATTTTATGATTTTATGTCAATTTTTCAGAGATATAAAGAAAATGTCAAATTTCATAGCTGAATTAACCCATCCCAAATTTAGCCTGGAACTTGATGTAAATGACCTGCTTTGTCCTGAATAATAATGGCTACCTATAAGCTAATTGAATAATTTCTGTGAATAGATTATTCTTTATTTTATATAGTTTAATATAGCTATCTTTTTAATGTATTTATCTATATACTAAGGCAGCTAGAAAAGTTTTTGCAAAATTAAATATGCTTTGTGCAATGCTAAGCTGTTTGCTTAAAGTGGATTGGGAGCATTCCTGATTATTGAAGTTGCATGTATGAAAGTCTGTCATCTTTGCAATGGACTGTGATGTTTGCACCTGTAAACACAAGCACATTTTGCACACAACAGCTCTGATACCCTCAACAGTCACATTTCTGTAATAATGATGCCTAAGCTTTTTTTTAAACAGATATTTATTCAACCCAATTTCATATTTCTTCAGGTTTTGACAATTCAGAGTAATAGTTTGTGCTGAAAGAATATTTTTCTAAAATATTTTCGTTTTTATTGAATGTTGAATATCTTCCTGTCCTTGGGCATTTTTAGCCTTGTTTATGTAATTCATGACTTAAAATTTGTTTAGATGGATTTTCAGCAGGGAATATAACAGGAACAAACACATCACTGACTTAATGTTATTCTGTTTTAAAACTATGAAAAATTAAAAATTCATGCAACAATAATTCTAGGTTTGGTTTGCTTAGAAATATGATAATATTTTTAAAAGGTTTTGATGAAAGATAAAATATATTTAGGCCTAATTATATGCTAAGACATTTTTGAATAAGATTGTCTGTGTTATGCACTCCATGTTTATAAATAGCTTTATTTGTAAATTTCAGAAGCAGAAAGTAAAGGAAATTAAAGGCAGTAGAGAGGGCATGTATCAAAATGGGTATTTCTATGCTTACCCCTGTCTTCTAAACATAATTTTCTTAATGACATAGCTGATGTGGGTAATTCTGGTTTAAGGATCACCCCAAGTTGACAGTATTTTTGAGTTTGGGTTAGTAATAATGGAAAACTTGAGTACTGGAGTGTGGAACATTGAATTTCAAAATACAGTTTCAAGTTTTTCAAGGATGTGCTGGAAGGAAGAGAAATAAAAAACATGGCCTAAAGTAAACTTCACTGGGTGAAAAGATGAGTCCATACATTAATATTCCAGCCAATTTGGAATGTCTCAAGAACTACCTACCTTTTAAAAGGACCATGTAGATAAAATGACTGTTTCCAAAAGAAATTCTGCACATTCTTAAATCTGAATTTAGACATTGCCTAGAAAGTCCTCATAGCTGTTTCTCCATGCCCTGATGATGTCTGTCCTCAACAGGACAGCAGACTGTGAATGGGACAATTCACAGTTCTTGGAGCCACTAGTTCATTTTCTTGAGATGTCAAACAGTCATCCTTGGGTCACATATCCACAACCTCCACGAGCTCTTACAATCAAAAATGTGAGGTTTTATGTAGTTGAAGTTGATATTCTAATTTCATTATGCATTTTAAGGAATTAAATGAGCTGTTACACTTACGACTCCTGACAGAGACTGTAACCACTTTTTGAGGGGCAAAACTTTTTTTACGAGAAAAGTCCTTTCTCAGAAACAAATCATTTTTGCATGTGTCATCTTTTTTACAAGAAAAAAGACAAATCTCCCAGGAAGGCTAATACAGATGTTTATTTTGAGATTCTTTCAATCAGGGTTAAAATCCTCTCTTTTTAGCTACAGAGACATTGATTAGTCAATGTGTTTTATTCAAGATGCAATGACCTAAATACTGCTCTTTCTGCAGCTGACTTTAGCTTACACATTGTTCTGCTTTAACTTATTTGTTACCTACGTGTACATTTTGTAGAGACTACTGTATTTTTAGCAATGGCTTCTCTACCGGGCCAATTTCTTGTTCTTTTCAGGCACACGTAATAACTCCTGAACTCTATGGGCTAATGGTAGCCTTTTTCTAGTGAGAACTGAGGAAAAATGATTCATTACACCTTTTGTTGCAAAGATCTCTTGCTTTTCAATCTGTCAGGATGTGTTGATTCCATAATTATATGATCTGATTTCTTGCCCTGTCTTTATTACAGTACTATCTTTAAACAACTACATTTTCTTTTTTTCCATCAAAAATCCCTTAATGTGTGCATCACATCAGAAAGAAATATTGCACATCCTTTGCAGAATGTGCTTGAAGCAGACATTTTTGTGAGAATGGGTTATGTATTAAGAATGGGCCAGATCTTGGCTTCTTCTAAGACATGTTTATGTTGTATTCCTTCTGTTAGTTATTGATATATCAATTATGTTTGGAAGGTTAATGTGTTTAGCATTCAACAGAAACTTTGCAGACAGCTTTTGGCCTGAAGTTTGAGAAGCATGTTCTTTAGATTTAGGTTATAAATGCCAAGTAGTTAGATGAATGCTGGCTCAGTCCAATACCCCTCTGCAATTTGAAGGACCACTTGGGCTATTAGCTGATTTTGAAGGAAGAATTTTAGCAGTGATTTCTCTTGGCTTTTTTTTTTTTTTTTTTCTTTTCTCAGTATCATGTTTTCAAAGCTGCTGGTCCCCAGGCAGCCTGTATGTACCTTTCACTGAGGGTGTCCACTTTCAGTTACTGTCTTGGCACAACCTCAAACTGGTACTGATTACCAACAATGAAGAAATGCTGTTTCAAAAAGTTTCTTCCTCATAAAAACCAAAATAGACTATAATGAAGAAATATGAGGCACTCTAAACATGAGTGCTTCTTTTCAGAAACATTTCTAAGGTTTGTGGCTTTACCTTCAAGTTTGCAGGTTTTGACAAATGTGGCCCTTAGGTACTTTTTTTTTTTTTCCTTCTCTGTGCTGTGTCTGATTTACAGTTCTATAATGAAAGGCTGCCCACTGGAGCAAGGAGAAGCAAGTTAGATGTTCATGTTCAAAAGTTCACAGAGACACTCACAGACCAGGGGAGGCAGGAAGGCAGGAGAAAACTCCTGCTCCAGCCCCCTGCTCAGATTGCTCAGGGGTCAGCAATAGATTGCTCAGGGCTGTGCCCAGTCAGGTTTTTAGTATCTCCAAGGACAGAGAATCAACAGCCTCTCTAGCAACCAGTTCCAGTGTTTGACCATTGAGTAAAAAAGTGGTTTACTATATTTAAAAAAAGATTCTTGTATTTTGCATAGTGCACATTGCTACTTGTCTTTTGGAAATTATATTAAATCCATCTGAAACTAGATTAAAAAAGAAAACAAAACAAAAGAGAAACAAATAGGAAAAAAACCCACCCAAACAAAAAGACCACAGAAGCATTTAGGAAAAGACTTGTAATATCATTGAGGCCAACCATTTTAAGTCAACACTGCCAAGGCCAGCACTAAGCTATGTCCCTAATCTCTGCATCTCTACATCTTTTAAATACCTCCAGGGTTGATGACTCCACTGTTTCTCTGGGCATTGTTTTTCTATGCTCAACAATGCTTTCAGTGAAGAAATTTTTGTTAATATCTAATCAAAACCTCCAATCGTGCAACTTGAGGCCATTGCCTCTTGTCCTATCGCCTTTTGTTTGGGAAAATAAATTTAATATTAAAAAATAAACCCTACCCACAATCCACATGCCTATCCTCCCACTTACTCTACACCTCTAAGTTGCTATTACTAAAAAAAACTAAACTATTACTGTTACTAAAACTATTACTAAAAATCTGTTATTTTGAAGATTAAGGTCTCTATTTTTCAGGTGTACTTTTATTGAGCTACTTCTTGGTTTTAGGAAGATTTACCTTGTGTGTAGGAGATATTATGAAATTAAGAGTTCCCCAACTTAGTAATTTTCAGTTTAGGAAGCATGTTCCTTCATATTCATAAGTCCATCAAATAATTATTCTTTCTCTTTATTACTGGAAAAAAAAAAAAAAAAAAAAAAAACACAAACAAAAAAACCAAACAGATTGAGCAGATTTTGTTAAGGCAATGATAATCTTTGATAAATAGTATTCTATAGTACTTTGATCATCCTCTTCTATACTGTTTTTTTCTCCACATATGTATCTATATGTGTGTGATATCAGTACAAGATAAAGGTTCCCCAGGGTGTTCTTCTACAGTTAATATATCTTAATATTCTGCTAATAAATTAATTTAAAACTTCACTGTTCATCCCATGCATAATAAGAAGCTCTACTGAATTCAGCTAGAAGAACTTAAAATAGAATTTTAAATATGCATTGTATCATGCCTGACACTTTATAGCTAAACTTTTCCCGTTCATCTTGCATTTCACTTTCACAGATTCTAAGTGAGTAAATCATATTGATTTTTTTTTGATTTGTTGATCTATTAATCTTGATTTTTTATAAGCTTCTAAGCCATGACTAGATATATTAAATGTGCATAAATATTCTTTAGGTATCCTTTAAAATATCTAAATATTTTTGGGCTTGTAAATTTATATATAAAAGTTTACTCATTATCCCATCTATTTAATTTTGAAGAACTGAGCTCCCATTATCAACCTACCTGAAAATCTCAATAGAACTTACAATATTTATGTGTTTACTTCTAGACTGTAATTTGCTTGACTTTTGGGGGAACAGTAGTGGGCAACTTCTGTTTGAGATTAGTCTTGTGAATATATTTATAGCAAGCAGACTGGTTTATACTTGTTTACTGTTCTCTGCTCAGATATTAATGGCTTATCTATTTTACTGTTTCTGCTGCAAGTGTCATAGAAAAGAATGTTTAACAGAGGATTTTCTGATTATGATTCAGTATTTGCTGCACAAAACTGGATTGTGTTGGTGCTCTTTGATTGTGCATTTCACCCCTCTAACATCTGTTCTGGCCCAGAAGGCAGTTTGAACTTTGTGTGACTTCCAGCTCCTCTCATCAGGGAAAATGACATTTCAACAGATGTAGGAAATGAATTCATGATGACACAAAGACTGCTTTGTCTAACTAAAAATAAAACACTCTGTAATCTATAAGACAGCAATTGAAGAAGGAATCCAGAATAATTCAAATAAAATCTTAGAACTTTAAGTCAGAACTGTATTTTCTACTGACAAATCCAAATTAAGGCTAATGTGATGAAATGGAAAGTTCATTTACACTGAACTGTTTAATTAATTGTGAAACTTTCTGCCAAGCAATTGGAAATGTAACATCTCTCAGTACTGTCATATCACGGAGAAGTGATGATTTATGATTTATTAGTAATCAGCCCACTAGAAAATTGAAAATAACCCAACTCTTTAAGGTTTAAATTTTTGTTTATCATCTTTGCAGATGCAGTTTGTCTTTTAAGTGTTTTTACAAAACTTGCAGGCAAGCATTCAAGACCGTTGAATGGAAGAAGGACATGATTAGGCCAACTTATATACCTCTATGCATAAGAAAAAATCTAGGGGTACATTGCGTACAGGTTATTAGGATGTTAGGAAAGGATTAATAGTAAATTTTGTGTAGTTTATTAAACTGCTAAAAATGGAGAAAAAAAAAAACCAAAAAGTACATTTAAATAAGAAAATATTAAATGAATTGCATTTGAATAGTCTTTTTGGATTAATTTTTTCACTAAAGCTTCTCACACACATAGAAAATATTATTCTTTAGCATTCTCTTTGTCTACACTACAAGTCTCACAGACTTTACAAGCTCAACAAGAACATCATCTTCTTTTCAGGATATGATGATAGGATTTTTTCCTCATACATAATTCACTTGGATATAAGACAGATGTCTTAGTATGTGGTAAAATTATTTTTTTTTCCCCTAGATTTCATTCACTGTTTAATGATGATAATTTTAATAACTATGTCATTATCTATAATGATCATCTCTTGTGTTGTATTTGGCCACATGCTGTTCCCTCTTCAAAGGTCTAAAGTGTTGGAGTTTTCTTTGTTTATGTGAAAAAAACCCAATATTACCTTAGGTGACTTAAGATATCTCCAAACATGGTTTCCAGTGGGTCATTTCACCTCTCAAGGGCAAACAACTTTTAACAGACTTTAATTCAGCCTTATTTTATATTGTTTTTAAATTGAGTTCTTCAGGGCAGAGGTATACTGCTCCCAATTTTTTGATTAGTCATGGAAATGGCTTAGATCAGACTTTTGCTAATGGCAATGTAACTTTATGGCTTGTTTAATGATTTTTTGGATTTGTGTTTCTTATTTTGCTGAATTATTAGTTGAGAAAGTTTAACCTATACAGATTTTTAAAAAGAACTCAAGCATTTGCCCTAAAATAAATTCCCTTGAACTGTCTGATACTTAAGAAGTTCATTGTATATTTACTAATTTGTGTTTCCTCATTTCAGCTTAGAGGTCCAAGTGGTTCTAAAATAGGATATTAAAAAGAACATCATCCTGTGTTTTTTCAATGATGTTTCAAAATATATTTAAATTATAAATTATTAGAATTGTAAGGGAGAATAAATTCCTTCAAGGATCATATAATTTTCGTTCAAAGCCCATTCACTTTTATCTGGGCATCAGTGCACTTAAACATAATATTCTTGGAATTCTGCATAATAAAGGGTAGAAAGATTAACTGCGTGTGTGGTTGCTCTGGGATTGAGTTTGATACCTATTAAAAACATACTAATTTCTTCATGCTCAAGGATAATGAAGCCTAGTTTTCTCAGCCTATATTAAATAGAAGTTAATGCTATTTACTCTTAATTTACTGGAAACAAAACTACATCACCCAAGTATGCTTGCTCACTAAATGAAGTCAAAGGACACCAATAGCCAAGGGTGTCGTTTTTGTCAGAGAGCTTAACTAAACAGAATTAGGAATTTCCCAAAGAAAACAGTCCTCTCAGCTAAATCTTGCAGCCCACTTGTTTTTCTTAGAAGCCAGTGCCAAAGCTATCCTAATGAGTGTCTGTAGCTGTCGCTGCTTTCCTTAGCTCCATGTTGATCCCAAGTTATGCCTTGCTTTATCTTCAGAGCTGCAATTTTTCCCTTTTACTGCCTTCCCATTAACCTCTCCACTTCAGATTATTTGCAGTCCAACAGATTTAGAAAGATCCCTCCACAGCTGAGTGATGTCCAGTAGTTCAAAAGTAAATTCAAAAAGTTATTCTGATGAATTGATGGAACATAAAACTGTTCAACTATGTTGAACATAATTTATATTGTGGAAACTAGAGCAGATTATAATATGTTTTATTACTGATATCTTTCCAATACAGACAAAAAGAAGTTTTTTTCAAGTTTTATCAGTGTTTTGGTGGGACATTTTTTCCTAAGAAATGGACTTAGCAAGAAGATGTTGGGTGGATTTATTAGTTGAAGCAGAGTTTACTCAATATTTCTTTTCAGATTTTATTAAAATATCATCCCCTTTACCTTTTTTAGTACCTTGTATATCTTTTATATATATATTTAAATGTGCATTTAAATAATATACATTTTGAATGTATTTTAATATATTGCTAATGGAATGTAGAAGTACATGTGTGAGTGACTTTCTGCTACAATTTTTGTAACCTCTCACTGTTGGCACCTCACTTCTGTTGCATCAGGTGATCATCTCTGCAGAGACCTATGGCAGATTTGTGATGGTAGTTCTGAAACCTGAAGACTACTCCTGTTAATGGGACTGAAATCAATTAGTCTACTAAATATTAGTCCTTATGAATGCAGTCATCTGTCTCCATATTTAACAGTACAAATGGACCTCTCATTACTGTTCTTACTTATCTTCCTTAGTGATTTTTAAACCCATTAAGGAATAATTCAGCAGAATCCTCTTAGTGTATTACAGCTGATAATAATTCCTTTTTAATGACTCTGATCAAAAGGGAAGGGATTGGTTGTATCACCTAGTTCTAGTAGTGCTCTTTTATTTTACCCTGAATTTGGACATGTACCAAAGACTGAGGGAAGCCCCAAATGAATTCACTTTTTCCCAGAACAGCTGTACTACAGTAGTGTTACACATCCCAGACTTCTACTCTAATAATTCTTTTACATCCTGCCTTCTTCCATTTTTTTTTTTTTTCTGAATAGGTAGTTAAGTAATAGTCTTGGAAACATGGGAAAGAAATTACATTATCAGATCTATCAAGAAGGTACTGTTTATTTCTGGGCTTAGTTTAACATAGGTAGCACTGCTACTAAATTTTTGCAGTATCTTCACTGATGTGATAAAATAAGCATTTGCTTGCATATTCAAAGAGATTCACAACAGCCTGTTGCAAATTTTTTATTAATCCATTAGGTAGTGTACAGTAATAATTTGAGGTGTGAGTACATTTCTGCCATCTTCATCAGAGCTTATACTATCTGTAGTTCTTGAGAAAGATTTGGAAGTATGGTGAAATTTTCAGAATGTCTTGTCTCTCTGCAATACTTTGCTTTCAGTAAGTAACAAGTGAGTGTTCTCCTAGCTTCAAACTTGAGTATTTGCCTGACTACTAAGAAGCAGAGGTTTCTAGAATAATAACTTGGGCAATGTTATTCCTTCTAGGTTGCATGAAGCAGTATTTTTTTATTTGCTTCAAGCAGAGCTAGGAAAATGGTGAGGCTGGGAAAACGGAGCAGATGGTCTTATATTTTTCTGTTTTGTGAATATTAAAGTATCATATCTAAAAATATAGTACTATATCTAAAAAAATACTTTCTTTTGGTTTCCGAGACGTAGCTAGCATGTCTCCACAGTCTATATATTTACACTCATGCTAAGAAATGTAAGTGAATTTGAGCCCTTTGCCAAAGCTGTGTTACAATATCAAATATCTATTTAATTTATGAAGGAAAAATACTCTCTCACCTTTTCACCTCTCATCATGCCACTTCTTACGTTCTACCCGACATATATGACCTAATCTATTGCATTTATATAGTTTGCCATCAGTTATTGGAATTGAGCAATGCAATTATCCTTGAAGCAGCACTGCTTAAATGCTATCATATATATTTCTGAGACAAATGTACAAGACTGCTCTTTAAAAGAATATGGTGCCAGAAAAATGGTAGCACAGGACCTAAAAAGTGAATCTGTGACATAAAATAAACATCCAAGCTTTTTGAGTTAGCTCATTGCTGTATTAGCATCTTGGTCTCTACCAGCAGTCATAGGTCTTGAGGCTGTAGTAAAGCTTTACCTGATAGGTAAATAAAGAAATTAAGCTTGGAGTAGCCTCCTGGGTGATTTATTGCTCCTTGATCCTTATTACAGCATAAAGGAAAACCTTGTGTTCAACTCATTTCCTTTCTTACATAGAAGGTTGCCTTTTGCTTCTGGTACCATGGGTGTAGAGACCAGAGATGAGAACAACCAGACTCTTCCTCTGCCAGGGCTCTGTGTGTCCTAAAGGAGCCTTCACAGTGCTCCTCACTATTGCACTGGAAATGCCACTGCTCCCTCCTCTCTGGTACTGGATTCAACATTTTTACCTTCCCCTTCAGCTTCTTTCTGCAGTCTAGGCAGTCCTGCCACCTTCCTGGTTGTCTTTATGGACTGAGAATTTTTGGATTTTAGCAGAGTGCACACAGATATTTACTTTTGCCTGAGACAGGATACGTTCTTTGTGACTTTTTGTGTTTTTTATTCTTAGCTATATTCTTACGGGGACAGGGTATAAGATAAAAATACTCCTTAAAAAATAAACCCCAATTGAGATGATCTTCTTAGGAAAGGCATTCACAATTCAGGAAATCTCATTAAGAATGTTACGTGCTGTACAGGTATTTGATATTTGATTTTGTTTGTTTCCTGGGAATTTTTTGTGGAAAATACCCAGTTCTGTTAAATTTAGCCTGGCAGACTGATACTGAAGCAATCTTCAGTATTCTTTGCCTTTTTTTGGTGTAGCTTTTGATATGTCTATTGGAACAAAAAATTCACATCTTGTCTAACGCGTGCTTATTTAGGCTAATTACATGAACATTAATAGCAAGTCTATTTCATTGCACTTTTAGTTGTAATAGTTCTCATGTTACTATCTATGGGTAGTACTTTGCTGATAGTTTTTCTGTGCTCAGCTTCTCTTGAATTTTCACTGTCAACAGGACTGAACAGTTGTGGGTTTTAGCAAGTTTTGAGGTTATAAGAAAGAGTAAGATTTGTCACATAAAAAAAAAAAACACCAAAAATTTGAGACTTAGAAACTTAAAGAAAACACCTTTCAGCCTCTTTCCCAGACTCCAGATACCACTCCTTCCCATTCCTGCCCTTCACTCCCCTTATCATCACCACCCATGGAGGTAACAGTCCATTCAGTGAGGTGATGGATAATGCAGGAGGCTGGGGTGAGGATATAGTGGTTTATTTCTGTCATTCCCTCTTTATCACTCTTTTCTTCCACTGCACCTTCTGCCTAACTCGTTTCCTCTGTTCTATTGTGGGTTATCCACAGTCCTTTCAGGATGTGTTGGCCATAGTCCTGGAGTGTTATCAATTGTGCCATGGAGCACCTCTTACCCCTTTGGCCTTCTTGTCTCTCTCTCTCACCTTCTAAGACGTGCTACAAACTCCTTCAGCCCTCTCAGCTGTGTCCTGCAGTGTGTCCAAAATGACCCAGCTAGAACTGCCTGTATCTGTCACAGCACAACCTCTGAACTCCCTCCCCTGCAACCAGCCCTACCAACAAAACCTTGCTTTTTATAACCCGTACACTTGAATATTGTGGGAGGGAATGCCAAAAGCCAGGATAAAGTCAGGATAATTGCCACCCTTCTTCTCTTGTGCACAAAACTAATAATTTTATCCTAGAAGATGGTGGAGTTGGTCAGGCATGATTTACCCTTGGTCAGTCTGTGTGTTACGAATCACCTTTTTCTCATTGAATTTCTAGTTTTATGAATATTTCTATCACATTTTTCTTCTCCCTCTTCTTCTTTAATTTTGTCCTCAGGTTTGGAACAAAAGGCTGTCATTGCCATGTAACATCCTTATTTAGATTGTTTTCTCTATCTCTGTATGTTCTTTACTTCAAAACATAACAGTGTTTAGTTGAAATTTCATACTTGTAGAACAGGTTCTATACATAGAATGAAAACAATATAAAACCTGATAATATTAGGATTTAAACTTATAAATTCCCAAATGAATTTACAATCTACTTTATATTTTTCAGCTTTACTTCAAGTAACAATTTCACTTAGCAAAGTCGAGCTCAGTGTGGGTGAATCCAAGTTCTTCACATGCACAGGTATGTATTAATTTTATTTGTAGACATGTAATTTTTGTTAAATTTTGAGCTTCTTATGTATTTGTAACTGAAGTAGTTGTTTCACAGTATTAAATTAACATTGCTGTATATTCACATTGACTTGCGAGAACTGTGGCAAATACTAGAACTTCACTGGTTTCACATTTCCAGTCTAGGATCTCTTCATTTCACACACTGAATCAATTTGAATTCTCTTTATCAGTACAGATAGTTTATATCCATTAGGATGCTTTTGTAGTTAAAATATTGTCACTTATTTAAACTAAGGAATTGAATCCTCTCTAACCTAATGAGACAGCCAAGGAGATTTTTTTCTAGTGAGGGAGTAATCAGTCCGGAGGACAAGAATTTGCATTTTCAGCTGATTGATATGGATTCTTGATGTTGCTGAGTTGAGATCTTCTATTGACAGTGACACATGACCTGACTACACTGACAGTGCAATTTCCTGATGATTTGACCTGTTGATCCAATCACTGCTGGACAGCCTGTTTTTTCCTATAAGATTTTTTACTTTTCTGTGTTTTTTTTTCCCCCTCTTGAGATCCTTGAACTGCTGTCTCAACGATTGTACATCTGCCTTCAGTTTTGTCCTGCTTGTCTTTCTTGCAACTCGCATAATTTAGCAATCAACTGACATTATAGAATCACTTAGGAGGAAAAGACCTCCAAGACTGCCAAGTCCAAGTTTTGACTGATCACCACCTTGTCAACTAGAGCATGGTACTAAGTTCCTTGAACACCTCCAGGGTGATTCCACCATCTCCCTAGGCAGCCAGAGCTTGATAACCCTTTCCATTCAGGAAGAAAAAAATATCCCATATTTCTGCTTAAATTTCTGCCACTGCATAGGCTGTGCATTGGGTAGGCATAGTGTTGCATGATGTCCTCCTAAACGCCTAAATCTGGATCTGTTTTGGCTTTGTTTGTAGCCATTGGTGAGCCTGAGAACATAGACTGGTACAACCCACAAGGAGAGAAGATTGTTTCGAGTCAGAGGGTGGTTGTTCAGAAGGAAGGCATCCGGTCCCGTCTCACCATCTATAACGCAAACATAGAGGATGCTGGAATATACCGGTGCCAAGCCACAGACGCCAAGGGGCAAACTCAAGAAGCTACTGTAGTTTTGGAGATTTATCGTAAGTAAAATGTTATCAGTTTACAAATAGCAGGCTATGTTTTAAAAGCCACTGGCACAGAGGAAGTGAAGCTTCTCAAAATATCATCCCGAGCTCTGAACGTGATGTTCCAAATTGTTGCATCTCCTGCAGTTTAGTAAGTAGACATTATGGCAAAGATTTTAATTAAAAGGAGGGCCACTTATAAGTATTGTAGATTGCTTTTCTATTGCATTTTAGAGGGTGCACTGTATGCCTCTCAAAGAAATGAAAAAATAGGAAGAAAAAATAGATCAGTATAATTCATATTACAAGTGTGCATACAGTTTAGAAATTACGCAATATTACAAATATGTGCATAAACAAAAGTGCAGGAAGTGCAATATATAATATTTTAAAAGTGGAGTTTTTACTGAATTGTTATTTTAATCTCTGTCTTTTGCTATTGGCCTTACGAAAGAGTTTTGACATAGAGCATTGAAGCTTAGTGTGATGAGTAACAAAAATGGATTTCAATTACAAGCAACTACTTGAGGAGTATATTTTTAAAATAAATGCATTCTATTGTAGTATGAGATTCTTTGAGTGATTTGAGTAGTTTTTTTTTCTCAATATTGAATAACTATGTTGTATTGCATTTTTTAGATCAATCAAAACCTCCTAAAAGCTGTACATTAAACAAGCACAGTGAATATGTAAGACAGGTCTTATAACAAAGATAACAAAAGACATACAATTTTTAAAAAATCTTCTGATGAAACGACCAATAAAAGGGTGGTAGCAGTTTGAGGAGATTACGTGATGGCTTGAAACCTCTCAAATCAAAGGATTTGAAATTTTTAGGAATCCATTTATATGCATAAAACTGCCAGTTACTCCACTAGCAGAGTACTGAGGAAAGTAGAAATCTTTAGAAGCACTTGCATGGGTTAATTTTAATAATTCTGAGCTCAGACAAATCAGAAAAGCAAGAAATGTCAAGGTCTGTGGGAACAGACACGTAAAATTTCCTTATTCTTACTTATGTAAGAAAAAATTAGGATCATTTATTGGTAGTTTTAGGGCCTGGTTCTTGGGTCTCTCAGATGTCTATGACAGGTTTTTTCTGACTTCATACAAAAATTATGAGATGTAACAACAAAACTGTGCTCCCTCTGCTGTGGGAAATGTGTGGATTATTTGATCCTGCACTCATATAAAATAAACAGAGGTGAAGCTGCATCTCTGGCTTAAGCGCCCCAAAGTTTTCTCAGAAATATAATTGGCCATCCTTGATCTGAGAGAACATAGGTTGGTTTGTTTATTCTGTGTGCAGGAAAATCTTCCAGATTTTTTTTTTTAATAAGTGTTATTCAACTGTATTGTATCTTATATGAGATCATGGATTAATACCATCTTGGACTTCTAAAAATACTGAATTTATTCGACACACGTGGAAAATCAAATATCATTTGGTTATTTCAGCTTAGAAAAATTAAAAGCCTCAGCAGACCTAATCAAATCTTGTTAGTTCCTAAAAATAATACTACAACTTCTTATGACCTATTAGTCATAATAGTCCTAATAGCTTGTCACTGACTTTTTAATGTTGTATTTTACTCGGCTGCTTTTTTTTCTCAGTGAGACAAAAGTTCTACATTTTCCAAATTTTTATGTTTTTTTATGGAAATTGTGCTAGAATAAAAACATGAGGTTTTAATTCAGTAACGGACTGATGAAGAATAAAACCCACTGAAGAGTAAACAAACTATCAACATGAATATATAAACTTCTGAGACCTAGAGTTTAAAAACTGTGTTTTGGAACATTGCAAACAATGAAAATACGTTTATAAAATGTGCGGGATGTATACAAATAAACAAAATTTTGCATGATACAAAAAGTTTGTAAAGTAATTTTTACAGGCAGAGTTTAAGTCCAGGATCATTCTTGTCTGTGTGGGAAAATTATATTATGGAAATAATCCTGTATTACCACAATGAGAAGATTTAGTAGTGATATTTATCTTATTTGTTGTTGCATATAATTTTAATGCTAAATTAAATGTAAGACTCTTACTCTATTCTGTTTTGGGTTTTTTTTGTTTTTGTTTTCTTTTTTCCTTTTCAGAAAAGCTCACTTTCCGGGACATAGTATCTCCACAAGAGTTCAGGCAGGGAGAAGATGCAGAAGTTGTTTGCCGTGTTACGAGTTCCCCTGCTCCCATTGTCAGCTGGCTGTATCGGAATGAGGAAGTCACAGCTACTGCAGACAGTTAGTATTTTGGTAACTCTTGAAGTTATACATTCCAATTAATATTAAAACATTCTTGTAAAAAAGGACTAATCACATTTTAGTGAGAGACTTTGATTAGCCCATCAGCTTAAATGTAATTTAACCGGCTTCTGTGATCTATAGAGAATCCATATGCAATGGTTTCCCCCATGTGTCTTTTTTTCAATTTGGGAATTTTGCCTGGTGTAACATGAGTGTCAAAATGCCCAAAAGATTACTGGGAGCTGCCTCACAGGATTTTCCTGGTGTGCCTTGTCTGTAGGAGTTGAACATGTTTAAAACACAAAGAGATGAACTTTGCTGCACACCAGTATATGATACTGAGCCTACACAGGATTGAATTTGGGATACTTGCCCAGTTGCTCAGAGAATTCCAGGAGGAGAGGCATTTTGCATTATTGGCAGAATTTGCATGTATAAGGGTAAATTAGCCTCCGAGTTACAAGTAACTAGGATATGAGTAATCTGCTGAGGCTGGACTGATAAAGCCCGGATTAAGATAAACCTCATCTTCCCCACATGCAAGTTCTAAGTCTCTAGAAAGGCAAATGATTAGGCAAATAGAATTATTTTCCTCACCCCTGCAAAAACTTTGAATAATTTTTTTCAGTGCTATCTCAATAGTCATCTTTGCCAAAACAGGACTTTTTCACATTTTCTGGAAATGGAACTAACATTGTTAGTTAACCAGCTTTTCTAACTTCCTGTCAGCTTTTCTCTCTGCATGTAATGAAAGTCAGGGTAGCAGTATGCATTTAAAATTCTTATTCTTTCAAAATTAATTGTTATTTTTATTTCAAAATGAAAATTAATTGGAGGCTTTATGAAGTCAAGCTAATGTGGGACAGCTGTTAGGGGGAAAAAAAAAGCTTATTTGATTATTTCAGGACTCAGGTTCCTCTCCATTGGAAAAGAAAGTTTTGCTTAAACTTCTTTCTTATTTAGTATATTCAATTTCTTCTGTCATCTAGACATGGAGACTAAAAGAAAACAGCAAACTTCTACACTTAGAAAAAAATAGTTGAAACTTATTTTTATATATAAAGATATTTTCCAAAAATAAGGACGCTGATAATAAAACAAGAATTAGCAATCTAGGAAAAAGTCTTTTGAAGATGATAGGGCTTTAAAAAATAGAACTGCCTCAAAGATCATGGGTGAAACCTCTGGAAGCTTCTCAAGGAAGCCACTTCTGTATCCCCTTAGTACCCAAATCTGGGGGAAAAAACCAAAATAGAGCAAGATTGTGGGAGCAAATTAGACAAAAAGTGTGTTGAGATTAAGACAGGGAGAATACTCACCAGCATTAGCAAAATGGATTTGACAGAGGGGAAAATTAATTGAATTTATTGCCAGTTAAAAAATGTTGAATGGTGAAACACAAAGACAGAATTAAAGCAATATCTCCCCTCTCCATTTTCCAAGACTCAACTTTACTCTTTCATTGCTGACTCCTCTGCCATGCCCACCCCAAGGAATGCAGAGAGACTGGGGAATGGGGCCTGTGGTCAGTCTGTAACAGTTCCAGTGTGGATCCTTTCTCTGGGTTGCAGCTGGTCAGGGAGAATTTGCTGCACCATGGGGTCTTCCATGATTTCAAAGGGGATATCTGATCCAACATGCTCCTTCTTGAGGCCAACACATCAACACATAAACCCAATAGACTAGTTCAGAAAGAAGGGAGAGGAAAAATTAAATTCAGGCTCAGTTTACTCCTGCAGATTATAACTTTGCTGCTGGATGAGCAGGAATGTGTGTGCATGCCTTTCAGAGCCTGATTTTACAGTGTCCTTCAGCTCTTCAAAATGTCTATTGAATTTCAGTTTATACTGGCCTTTGCAGAAGATAGAGTGCTTTCTTTTTTTGGGCTATGTCTTTGTACCTCTTTCTGTGAAGTGTTAGAGGGTGGTGAAATATATCATTGACCAAGAGTGAACGAAGAAAGGAACAGGAGGAGGGAAGGAGGGCAAGCAAGCTGAAAATCATTAGAATTGGCTGTAGAATGGGCACAAAAACAGATACTCCAGACAGAGAGGGAAACAGCATTTTGTTGCTTAATTTATGATAAATTGCTCAATTTAGTTTTTGAATCTTTTTTTTTCCATGTAATCTTTTTGTTATTCTGTGTAAATGCTCATGAGTTTTCCATTCATTTTGCAATAAATTGTAATTTAACTTACAGTTGATTGCTCCTTGGAGTAAGTAGGAAATTATGGATGGAAAATCCAGATTGAATTCTAGGAGTTTCAATGTGTTTTGGGAAGAAGAAACCCCAAATTTCTCAGCCTACATTTTCCTTTTAAATGCACAAATGTTTTGTCAATGAGCATTCAGATTGTACAAAGAAAGTACTTAAATATTATTAAGTTAGTATTCCTCATGTTGTCTTGATCTACTTGATTTATGCCACTTGATCTCTTATTTTCCTTTCTAGATCGATTTGCAGTATTAGCAAACAATAATCTCCAAATTCTTAACATCAATAAAAGTGATGAAGGAGTATACAGGTGTGAAGGAAGAGTGGAAGCAAGAGGAGAAATTGACTTTCGGGACATAATTGTTATTGTGAATGGTAAGAAGTAAAGTTGATTAATTGCCTTCTTGCTTTATTTGATTGTTATAGCCTATTTTAACATATATCAACTTCTAAAAGGCCTTATTAAATTGGTTAATATAATTGCCATGTCTGTTTAGTATTGGTTTCCTATAAATGCAATTGCTTAATATTGAAAAAAATCTACTATACTGAGTAAATAGAATCCATTACATTTCATAGAATCAGTAAATATAAATATGCAAAACATGGATCATTATTATTCATCATTTACAGAACAATAATTATTTCAAGACTTGAGTTTCAGATTAAGGAGTTCAGTTCAGTCTATTTTTTCAGTGTTTTTTCATTTACTCTTAAAAACCACGCTTGATTTTTTATAATTATTCACCTTCACTGTGTTAATGTACTTTATAAACTCTCCCAAAAGCCGCAGATATATTTATTAACAGTCTCAGTTACAGATTTTTTCAAATTTTATTTTTATGAGGAATAAAATATGTGAGGAATTCCCTGAAAATTTGCATGATACATTTTATTAGTTTATAATAAACCTCTAAGAAGGAAAATCAATGAATTGAGACAAGATAGGGCATTTAACCTAATGTCTTAAACTCAGCCTTGACCTGTGGAAAGATAACTATCTCTTCATGTATTGCCTGGAAAGGACACTGTTCATAAAGGGCATTTTTTATCTCTGCAGTCTGTTTAATGTCAGCCTTTCAGTGAAATTCTTCCACAGTGTGTCTTAGGTTTGGAGCTTTAAATGCTTTGTCCTTGGTTGGTCCTTCTCAGCAAACCCCAGTTTACATAAGTCATTATGTAAGGTGAATTCACAGCTAGTTTCAGCAGGAAGAGCAGATTCTGGCACAGATATTTCCTAGTCCACGTTGTCAGGCAGCAACATGTGAGGCAGAATTCTCTGGATTGTTGCAGGTGGTACATTCTGATGCTGCATTACCACGACTCCTCGTTATGTACAATTCCAACACTGCATCTGGTAGCATTTAAAACCCCAAATAAGATTTTTTTCTGCTACTATTTATGTACAGGGTTATGAATCCACCTTCTGATTACCTTTCACTTCTATCTGGCATTTATATGCAGTTGAGCTGAGAGTCTGTATTTAACCTAAAACATTGGTTTTCAAATCATGGTCTGACTTCACATCATTTATTGCTGAATTATACAAACAAAATTGGTCCTTCGTATATTTTTTATGACTCTAGGCAAGAATGTTAATGCTCATCTCTAAACTTCAGTCTTGGGAGGAGAAGGAGCTGCCAAATAAGTTATTATGACATGGTTGGTCATGTAGAGTGACATCAATTAAGAGCTATTTCCTCCTTCATTTACAGTAATAGATAGGTTTGCCTACATAAAGTTGATTGGAAAGAACTTGATCCAAAATAGCTTTTAGAGTAATATTAAAATTCAGGAAAAAAGAAAAAATTGCAGTGGTTTTGGGTGAAATGGAAAGTCTATAAATGAACTGAATTCAAAAAAGAAAAGAAAAAAACAAAAAAAAAAAGGAAAGAAGGATCAGTCTGTAGGCTACCAAAAGCTACATGGCTATATTTTACTGCATCTCCTTTTCCAAAAGAGAAATAAGAAATAATTCTTATTTTGGAGGATAATCTAAGCTTGTGATAAAAAGATTATCATGAAAGTATTTGTATGTAAAAACTATTCCAATTTAGAGCTTTACTGTTTGTTTACTCATCTTGTAATAGTCACTGTAGAATCTATGGAAATATAGTATTTCATTTAATTTTCATTGCAGTATCTCTTGGAAGATTGAAGCAATTTAAGTAATGCACTGAAGCAGGTCACAGTCCTGTAATTCTTAGTGGTGAACAGTGAAGAACCTGCTACTTCTAGCAAGAAATTTTGAGGTCTAGACATTAGAATGCACTGCAAAATAACTAAAATGCATTAAAAGATTTCTAAGTAGCATTGCAGGTTTTTTTATTGCAGATGGATAAATTTCTGTTGCGCAGCGGAAGGGTTTTGTACGCTGAGTAACGGCCCATGTAATTTCAGATAGGAAAGAAGTGAACTGTGAAACACTCTAAGACACACCATTAAAATGTGTGAAAAGTACATAACACACAATTGCTGATCGTTGATAATTATGGTATATGATTTTATATTACTTTTCTATATTTAAGATTCAGAAGTGAAAAGGCTTCTGAAATATTTGGTAGAAAGCCAGAACATTGGTTTTCAAGAGTGGGTGAGAAAAATCTGGTGGAGTGCAATGGGGCACTAAAAGCAAGTTCACTGGGGGTGCCTGTTTCATCTTTTCACTAGTGAAGAGTAAAGATAAAAAGGAGAACTAAGTCACCTGTCATCTCACAGGATGTTCTTGCTAGCTGACCTCTTTTGTGAAGCTCTAATCTTTTCCCTTTCTTCTCACCTTCTGTGGCACGTATTCTCCTCCACATATCAACTTCCATCCAATCTGTTTGCATTATTTTTATTTGTATTTTTCATAGAATCATAGATTAGTTTGAATTGGAAGGACCTCAAAGGCCATGAAGCTTCAAACCCCTGCCATGGGCAGGGACACCTGCTAGACCCAGTTGCTCAGATCTCCATCTAATCTGGCCTTGAACACTTCATCTTTGCTTGTTAATTAATGGAAGCAGATATATAAACAGATTTGTTAATTATCAGCCTGTGAGTTGTTCCATCTCAAATATTATTGCTAATTTTTCTATCAGGTTCTTTGCGAACTGTTATTATTTTGTAGCAGGTATACAATTTTATTATTTTTTTATTATTATTAAAGTTCTAAATGTTATTTTTTATAGTAACTTCATCCCATCAAGAAAAGAAAGCATTTTTCACTGTTAGAACAAAATTAAATTATTGGAAATACAAGTAGATTGCATCCATTGGGTTCTATGACATTTGCCCTTTAGAAGCTGGTAATATTCCTGCCCAGAAAGTACACTGGAGTCAGTAAAACGAATTAAATATGTATAATCAAGTTTCCTGCATACTGATCCCTCTTTTAAAACCACTTTCTAGCATCAGTGCATAGTTTTATGCCTTATGTGTATATTATCTTATACATGTTAGGTGTAACTTCAGTCATCTTAGAATATGCTGTAAGAAAATCGAATAACTGCTGAAAAGGACTTTTAAAAATTTATTCTATTAAAAAAAAAAATTATAAATGTCCTGATAAAATTAAAAGTCTTGTATTTGAGAAAAGTAAAGAAATACTACTAAAAATGACTCACATTGTAACTTGATCCCTAATTGTCACCCTAAATTCCCAATTTAGCAAAGGATCCTGCATTTTAAATTTCTCCAGAAACACCTAAAATATTTTATTTTTTCATTCGTTGGACATAATGTTTTATTTTTCAGTTCCCCCTGCGATCATTCTGCTACAGAAATCCTTCAATGCCACTGCAGATCGAGGAGAGGCAATAACTTTGTACTGCAGAGCCACTGGGTCACCTCCACCTGAGATCAGTTGGTACAGGTGAGTTCAGTCGAGGGCTGCACACCAGAGCACATTGTTTTAATGTATCTCGATTTTCTACCACAGTCCATTAAGCTGTGCCACCCTAATTTCTCTACTGAATTTTAGAAGAATTTTCTGTTCATTTCTGTTCTAACTGCTAAGGCTGGATTAAGCATTCATGTGTGGATAGATTCACACAAATCCAATTGCACTCAGGTTGCCAGCAAGTGAGGTAAATGTAAAAAGTAACAAAAAAACCATATTGTCATGATTTCTTCATGTGTGATTGGAGCGGAAATAAGTCCATATCTCAAAAACAGTACAAGAGCAACCTCACAACAACTTTTGCACATAAATGCACAGATATACATTTGCGCAATAAATAAGTATCGGATACAGGTCAGCAGTACTAATAAAAAAAAAAGGTGACACTTTCCACATTTGTAGAAATAGATTTTACTCTTAACTCTCTATTTCAATGAGATTCAGAAAGAGGTACGAATTTAGATGCTTGTAGGACTCAGGAGTGTTTCATCGAATAAGTTTCAGTGTAACTTAATGTAAATTTATAAGTACAAAATACTTTGAAAATGGAATTGCTTTTAAATCTCATGTGTGTTTTTTTCATTATATCAATGACATGAGCATAGTATAGCTATGTCATTTGGGAACACTTACCATATAACATTTATAAAAATTTAAATATCTATTTACTCTGTGTTCTTTCAATTTCAACAAAGGTGTGCATCAATCCTGGGATATAAAGTATCTCAATACCTCATACCAGTGCACATTTCTGTTTTAGACCTGAATAATTTGCATCTACTTATATCATTTCAAGTGGATTAAAAGGTCATCCCATTTGCAAAATGGGCATGGAAGCAATTTCCATCAGTTCTTCACCTCCTTTGGAACATTTGAACAATGTTAGATTAAGTTTCTCTTCCTTTGACTGATGCCTTAATCTTATTCTGCCGTAGGTCAGTCGTGAAGTTGAATTTTTCTCTCATGCAATTTGAATCCCAGGAGATGTAAATAAATAGAATGCAAAGTTAATTCCTTAATATGTCTTAGAATTCAAAATTTAGTGAAGAAGAGGAAAAAGAAACCCAAAATTGTACAGAAGAACTGATATTAAATTCAAATTGTATTCTTTCTGTTTGATGTCTTAGAAGTTATTTTTTAAATGTCTCTCCTATCTGACCAAAATTCATAAGAGTTGCCTGAAATCTGCTGCCTAAATGGCTTTGGTGTATGACAACAAGCATTATGATATATATTAAGGAATATTACACAAATTTCCACCATTTATGGATATCTCCACTAACAGTTGTGGGATTTTTTCGATGTTTTATAAATATCATGGAATGTACACACTTATCTCTGTGTCTACTGCTCAGAGCCCACTGATTTCCCTTTGGTTTGACAGCCCTTGAGGAGAGACATTTTTAAACCATACATTAAATATCTTTTGTAAAGATTTTCCAGAAGTTTTTCAGACTTGTGGACAGAATATTGAATCATATATGGGCAAACTTCTGTTCCTCTTTCAGGAACTATCTCATAATAAGGAATAGTGGCTAACATGCTTCTCTTCCCTTTTGATTGTTTGGTTTTTTTTTTTTCCCTTTGACTCTATTTTAATTTCATCTGATTAGGATGTAAATTCTTGTCAGTTGAAAATATTCTTGGTTTTTTATTTGCTGACACTATGATTTTATAAGATGATACATCAAAAAGAACATAAATCCCTGGGACAGGAAAGTATTATTGATATGCAAGCAGGGAAAAAAAGAGGGAGAAAATTCCTTCTGTTTTCAGAGGAAGCAAACAATTCTATATGGTATTCCAATCCTAAATTTCTGCATCAAATTTCTGAAATCTCTGTCCTGAAATTTTCAGGTCCATTTTCATCCTTTAGTCAATTAAAAGGATTCATAGTCAGCTGATCTCTTCTCATGTCCTTGGTATTATCTAAAAAGTATATCAAGACAAAGACCTTGGTTTTCTACAATAGTTCAGAAGGGGTTTTTTTTAGAAATTAGACTGAGCATAGGAAAACCAGATCAACATAATTTGTCTTGATTTTGAGAAAAATCTAGAAAGCATTGTCAGTGAATGTTCGGGAAGTTTATCTAAACTAATTTATCTAATATTAATATGTTTGTCATCCCCTGAGAAGCAAACTGAATACATCTATCAGAATTAATAGCAAATTATTCCGTATTTTGTCCTGTTTAGTGTGCTTTTTGAAAATAATTTGGTACTAACTTGAGTTTTACTGTGTTCTTATTTTAGTAGACAAGTGGAATTATGTCTTGAACTTGATAAAGTTTTAACAGTGATTTTGAAAGGTTTATAATTATTGTTCACACCAAGTTAAGGGAATTGTGTTCAGTTTTAAACCCAACCTCACCTTTTACCTATGTGAGTTCAGTCATTTTATTTAATTTGTCTCAGGTTAACCATTTGTAAAATGGACAGTTGTAATAAAGTGACTTAATGGAAGCCTGTTTTCTGAATTCTCTGAATAGCTATGTATAGCTAATGGCCTCAGAGAGATGGTGTTAGATATTGACAGAAGCATTGCCTGATGTCTCATTGCAAAACATTCTGAAGTATATTCAGTATCCTGGAGAGCTGTGGAAAAGTACTGATGAAAAGGGTGGAAATGATTCTTTACTCCATTCTGCTGCAGGATTTTCACTTAATGGTGTAAAAAGTATATCCATGCCTGTTAAGGTGGTTCATCAAGACTTGTGTTATTCACATTTCCATGTTCTTCTGTCTTTGTTGCCTTTTAAAATGGGCTCTCACACCAGTTACTTTCTCATTCAGTCTGTTGACGTTTCTTTATCAAGGCCTGCAAAATCTGGATCTATTTTTTCAAAGGTAGTCTTACAGTCCACTGGTATTTTAGTCAATTAAAACATAAATTATTTTGATTTTTACTACCTTCGTTTCTTTTTTGGTTTCCAGTGAACTGATTTTAACAGATAAACTTCAGATAAGCCATGAAAAATATCTGTATATTTAAAATCAGATGACACTACTATTGAAGGGACTCATATCTCTGTGTGCTGACAAAACAATAGTCTCAAGCTTTTAACTCTTTAAGACAGTAGCTAATGTGATGAAGCTTGAACTTTTTATATTGACCATTTTTATTTCCAGGTCCTGATGATATTTAGATTTGATCAATTTAAAATCGATGTGTCTGAATTTATGTGGCAATTCTTTTCAAAAAATCTTTTAATGCACTTGTGAAAATTAGTCACTTTGAGATACCTTGTTAAGAATAATTGTGCTCTATTTAATATATGTATATATTTTGTTGATATTTTGTGGACTCAGAGAATCTAATTAAGTCTCCATTGAACTGCTATCTCTGCTGAAGCTGATATTACATTACTGTAAAGCATAACCTTCAGAGAGAAAATACACTAATGGACTTAAATTAGCCAGGACTGAAAGATAAAGATTCTAATGTAACAAAAGGTCATGAACTGGAAATCTTTACTCATGTGAATAGTGCTACTGAAAACATTTTTTATACCTGTGGAGATAATTTACACTGCTATAGTTTAGCTGGATCAATTTCCTGGCCTTTGCTGACAGGACTTAGAATTATCTCACAAAAGAAATAATCCACTCTAAGTATATTATTCATGTTTTCCTGTTATCCAATATCTAGCATCAATATGAATCTCTCTGTTCACTAGAGGGTCCAGGGAAATGCTCCTAATCTCATTTCTGCTGAGAAACTGCTATAGATATCAATGATTGGGAAAACAGGTTCCTGGAAATTATTTCTAATCTTGGATATAGACTTTTGTCTCCTAAAACAAATCATTAGGGGATTTTTAGTTGTTTGGGATTTGTTGTTTAATAGTTTCTTAGTTTTCTGTGGATTTGTGTGGCTTTTTCTGTTTGTTCTGGTTTTGGTTTGGTTTGGTTTTTCTGTGAGACTATCTAATATGGAAATTTAGGCCTTTCCTGTTCTGTAAAACACTTTCTGTGATTTTTTTTTTTTTGAAAGGAAATGAACAATTATCATAATAATGTCTTGAAGTTGGTAACTAAGTAAATTAGATTTATTTACAAAAAAGTGTTACTAAAGTGCAAACTAGTTAGGTATCAGAGGACTCCTACTAACAGTTATGATTATCCCAATAAATAAGCAGTATCCTCCCTTTTAGAGAAAATATTATTTAGGAAAATATGAAATATATGTAGTTATCATTAAATAAGAATAAAATGGAAATCGTTGTTCAAATCTTGAAAAAAATTAAGTGCCCTAAACGAGGCGTATTGAATAGAATAGAATGTTTGAGTCATGCCCTCTTGAAAATGCAGCTGTGTGTAGGCCAAGGTGCTCCAATGGACTGGTCAAGCCTCAATCAGCCCTCAGAATTGCTAGCAGATTTTATTATTTCTGGACCATCTGGCCACAACTCATTCTAACATCTGGAGACATGCCTGCTTGCTAAGTTGTGGCTGGCCAACAATAACTGAGAGGAAATAATTTGGATGGGTTCTTGATGTGCCAATAGACTCTACGTGAATGTAATTTAATTATTTTATAAGTTGCTACGTTGTTATTGCTGTGAACTTCAGCAGTTAGACTTGAAAAATACGCTTTTAATAGTTTCTCACATACAGTATATAACCAATTTCCTTATGCCCTTCCTTGAGTGTTAAGCCATATGTTAGAATCCTATTCACAATTTTTCTAACATTTTCTATTTTTCTAACATTAGGTCAATATTGAACATGTAAGAATAAAGGTATTATAATATTTTTAATGCATATACATATTTTTAACCTGACATTAAATTTTGATTTTTGAGGCTGGTGTAACAGCAGTCTCTTCCATCAAATATTTTTTTTCAGAGTATTGATGCTTCCACAGCACATTGTTACTGGAATGTAGTGGTTGATTTATACTTTTTCCTTTTTTCAGGAATGGTAAACTTATTGAAGAAAATGAAAAGTATGTCCTGAGAGGAAGCAATACACAACTAACAATAAGAGATATAAAAAATATTGATGCAGGTCCTTATATCTGTAATGCTAAAAACAAAGCAGGAAATGACAAAAAACAGACATTCCTTCAAGTTTTTGGTAAGTACTGCATAATATAGTCCGTCTTTCCTTTTAAAATGCAAACAGTAAGGAAATAGCTCTTAATTCACAATTTTCAGTGAAATAGTATTTCTGCTAGGTGCCTTCTGATGCAACAAAATGCTTTCTGTATGATTTTACAACTTCTTTCCTCCCTGTTGGACCTTTACATCTGAATTTCATTTTGTAAAGGTCATCTTCAGCATTTGCTTTTCTGCGATTCACATGCTATACAATGGAGTGTTAAATAGTTAATTCACTCTGGTTTTTATTTAGAAGTTGACTGCTTGAAAGAAAACCAAGAGAAAGAAGGGAGAAATTCTGAAAGGAGAAAACCAGATTATTTTGACTTCTAAGTAGTGACAGTTTTTAATAAGGCAATGCTATGCAGAGATCTTCCTGGGTTTTTTATTTTTTTTATTTTTATTTTTTATTTATTCACTTCTATTTTTTTAAGTGCACGATTGCAGATGTAGTCACAAAAATATTGTGTGCCCTGAGCTTCAAAGGATAAAAGTAATAACCTCAAAATTCTTATTTCTCTTTCTATGCTCCATCACCCCAACTGTGTTAATGATTCTCTCCTTTACATAGAACTGATAATTTTTTTGAAGTTTTGTTGATATATAACCCAGTGAGAGTGGGTATTTCTGAGAATGTAGAAAACATCTCTCAGAACCACTGTGCAAGAAAAAAAGGCTGTAACTTACTTATGAAAAACCTACAAAAAATGAATATGTTGGGTTTTTTTACATTAAAAATAGCTTGTATTATGGAGAAAGATAATTTCTGTTTGAACAGTTAAATACCCTACTTAGGATGGAGGAAATTAACTTCCTGGTTTAAAAAAAATTAAAATTTAAATATTTAACGTTTAATATTAGTTTCCAAATAAAGATAATAATAATTTATTAGAGTGAGAGGATTCTAACAGGAGAGAGTAATCTGATAATTTACATTGAAGAGGGTAAGTGTTGGATTGTATAATGCTGACATTTGGGATCTGGGAGCCGGAGGCTGAAGCCATGGTGTCAGGTGAGCATCCCACTGCCTCCTCTTTGAGAAACTATGTTGTGCTGTTGCCTAACCACTGGTCTGTTGTTCTGAGGTACTTGAGAGTTACTCTCAGGTTTTTTTTCAAAGGAAAGAAGATGAAATAAAATCTTAAATTTTATCCCAGCCTCAAGAAGTACAGCATCTTGGTTTGGAAAACTGAAAAATTTCATTCAACTATATTTCCAAACTTAAAAAAAAAAAAAAATAAAAATAAATTGAAGGAATAGAAGTTACTTTCAAGTTTTGATGTAAATTTAGGGAAGTTTCAGTCAGAAATAACTGTGTGTGTTATTCAAGTAATTTTAAGTGTGCCTGGAATTTACTTGTTTTTGGCCTAGAGCAAGTAAACTTTTTAATGAAAGGGGTGGGGGAAAGGAGACACCAGACTAAGAGTGAGGATTTCCTGTTTTTTCATCTTTTAGCAATCACTTTTCTGGGGACTCCATGGAAAGCTGAATCTTAATGTTTTAATGGATACAATGAGTTGGTTAAATCCATTATGAACCTAAACATCCTTAATGTTTCCATGATATCCTAAACTCCAAAATTTCTTACGTCTTTTCTTTTTTGCATGGAAAATAATTTCTTATGTTTATGTTTCCAGAGAAATCTCTAGAGTGTCTCCCACACCTCTGTCCTGAGTGGTTATAGCTAATTTGTAGTAAAGCAGGATTTTAATTTCTCTTACAATAAACTTTACTTTTGTCTCTTTTACACAGATTAAACCCCCAGTCACATATACAGCCAACAACTACTTATCTTTTTTCCATTAAATGTGTTAAAAAAATCAGCAGTCTGAAAATGGCAAGGCAGATGGCTGGTTATTATAGCTAAATAGTACACAAACAACTATTTATGTTAAATTGACCTATTAAATCGCATTTTTCTCTCCCACTTCATTACCTTATTTGTTCATATGTCTGCTATCTTTAATTTTAATTTACAATGCAAAACTCCTTAGGGCAACGACTACTGTTTCTACAACACGGCTCTGGCAGTGTTGAAACCCATAATAACAGTAATATAACCATAATGCAATGAAAATAATGGTAGCACTATAGAATTCAGCACTAAACTTTCTAGGATTCAGGACTTTTGAATAGACATGCTCATCTCAGTGCCATGCAACAGCTACATATTTAGTTTCCATGCCTGACCTAGATTCTTTAGTTTAACTTTGGGGTTTTTTTCAGTATCAATGCTAAAAACCCTTTTTTATTCTGATATAAAATGCTTACTCTGTCTGTTTTTCTACAGCTCTGATATATGTGTGGAAACCGGTAGGCACATACCCTGCCCTCCCCAGTTCATCTGTATCAGTCCTGTGTTCTAAAAAGAGAGAAAAAAACCCCTTTTCTCAGTCTTTGTTGATATGATTTGATTATCTCTCTGTCATCCCCCTATCTGTCATGACTTTTTTCTGTATCATTAGCAATTACTACCTAAAAAGATCTCATCTAGATTAATGCTTAAGAGTTTGTGCTAAGATTTTAAATTCAATTTCATTTATGTTTACTGCTGAACAGCTTGAAACCATAGGTATTCATCCTTGAATTCTTTAAAAATATTCTTTGTATGTATCTCTGTTTGGTACATATCACTGTCACTCATCCTGTTCCTCTTTTTTTTTTTTCTTTTTCAATAGTAACTAGCCATATTTATAAATATGTGTGTTTAGATACATCTAAATGATCATTTTCAATTATGAAATACCACAATTTTACATTTACAGACAACCAAAAAAAATTTCCAAAAACAACATATTAACAAGCAGTTGATTTAAGAACAGTCAATAAATTCAATACTATGAAGCTTCCTATATCTTCTTTTACATTTTTACTTTTTTTAAGTTCTCCAAAGTAAACATTCATTTCTTCATCATTCCTTCTCCAGGTGATGGCAGTAGTCTTCATTTATGTTAGAATAAAAAATATAATCAGACTAAATGAAAGAAAATTATCTTTAATTAAAGACATATTCGTGCTTAATATGAATAGTGTTTATATTCCTAGGATTTTCATTTTGTTTGCTCTATTTGCTTATTTCTACATCTTTATCATTCAGATGCGTGCTTATACAATTTGATGATATTTAGGGTTGAGTTTTCAACAAATGTTCTCTTCTCTGTGCTTAGGCCACAGAAAGCTGCACCTATATTTTTAAAGATTTATTTTCCTGGAAAGAAAAAATATTATTTTTTGAATCATAGTTGGTTAAAATTTAAAGGGAGTTCTAGCATAATTTAATTTGAAGTTCTCTATGATATAGGTGTTTTACCTACATAGTCAGTGAGAGGGCAGTCTGAGTAATATTTTATTGTGAAAGTAGTTCATCGGGATTTCAGTGGATTCTGACAAAGGACCTCACGAAAATCAAATGAGGGAATATCTCAAAAAGCATTACAAAAGACTCACTGCAAAGTTTAAACACTAATTTTATTTTCTAGATGCCTTTTTAATTATAATCTGAATGTTGTATAATGGAAAGTTTTCTTCATTTGTGTTCAATGTAATTTTGATTGGTTATTGAGAAATTATATGCTATTATTAATATATTTTTGTCATCTGCCAGATAGGAGGAAATATAATGGACCTCTCCTATTATATCCCTCTTGAGTTCATTTCAAATGCTAAAATTCAAAAACTTTTAGATTAATTCAGTCCTTCAAAATCCATTCATCTTGGAACAAAAAGGCTGTATTGTGCCTCTGAGATTGGAGTGAGGAGTTGTCTAAATTTTTCCCTTATTTTCAGTCTTAATGCTGCATTCCTTTAGTGCCTGGAGCATACCTTAATAATTTCCTTCTGGGCTTAGTAAGCAGATTTATGTGTGTTTTGTAATGCTTTTTGTGGTTTGTTTTGTTTGTCATGAGATGGTATTCTATACCTCTATGGAAGCTTTTCATTTAAATTCTCTGTTACCTCGAGAAGGAGAATCCCACGGATCTCTGTGTGGAGCTATCTGTGCCTGCTCCTCCCAGATATTATAAAGTTCACCAACTGCAGCTTCACAAAGTACAACTTAACACTTACAGATGTAATGTTAAAAGTTCACAGATTTTCTGCTCTCCTTTTTCCTCCTTATTACTTCCTCAAGTTTTTGGAATACTTCTACTTTTTAAAATAAAAAAAAAAAATCCAATTTGTAAAGACAGTGATGACAGAAAACGAGTCTTAAACCCTTCTGAGTGTGAAGTAGTAAAATAATATTTTAACATTTCAATAATACCATCTAAAGAGAGAGACTCAGTTCATGGTGCCTTAAGTCAGGTCAACATTTCATATGGGTGTGTGTGTGAGTACTTATCATATAAGGAATCAAATTTCTGAAATCTCTTTCTTAGGTATTCCCATGTTGGGCTCGAACTTCTAACTTCTGAACTTCTAAGTTCAAATTGTACCAGGAGTTTTCAGGAGGATGAGGTTGCAGTTTTGCCGCCTGATTCAAATGTATCTGTGCAGGAGGACAGGGAAGGTGTGATTCCTCCTGGGATATTTAATCAAGAGATTAATCAGGCAGCCACACAGACATACACTAGGCCTCTCATCAGTATAACCAAATTTGTATCAATATCAAACTGTTTAAAATAATTCTTTTGATGAGACATAAGCAGGACTATCTCAAGCTTTATATATGTGTTGCTTCCCAGGTCTAATGAAACTCTTTGATAAAGGTATGGGTAGAACCCTGTGAATTCAATAAATTGTGTAGCTTTTCCAGAAACTGGTTGTGAGCAAAAGCCTCAGATTGCTATCCACGTTTGTCAAAAGCTTTATAGGGAGGCTGTACATACACTGCAATGAGATAAATCCAGAACAGTCTAAGGAAGGAGTCTGAGAGAAACTTCTTTACTGAGGAAGTGCTAGAAAACTTAAAACCAACCTTCTTGGCTCAGAAAACAAACTTTCCAATCAGTAAATGTTGTTTCTTTACTTGGCATCATCACTCTGCTCATATTTAACAATGCATGTTGAGTAATAAGTGTTCCTTACCTTAAATAATTTTAATGAAGTTTAGCTTCTTTCTATATTCAATCATTCTTTCATCTGAGCCAGACCATTTAGCTTACAAATGTTTCAACTCTGTCATGTCTATATTTCAGTATTTTTGACTGAAGAAAGCAGCATAACCTTGAAGGCCACCTGAATTTGCATTCCAAAGCTCTGTATTTTTATTTGTTTCATATTTTCTAAAATACAAAAAGGAAATTCAGTTTGACAATGACCTTATCAATTTAGAAAGAACAGTTAAAAAATTGCAGGTGGGAGGTTGGGGGAAATGACCCTTTCAGTATTCCTATCAATACTACTCTTGCATTTTCAAATAGTTTTATTTACATGTACACAAATGTATTTTTAATATTTTCCAATGTCCAAAATGTCATTGAAAAGAATTCAAACAGTGTAAAAAGCTTCTAGTCAATAGTAAGTTATGACTTGTGACCTACAAAAATGAATTAATTAAATAATATCCCCCATATGAGCTCTCTTCTTCCAAGTAATAACTGTCAGCTAGATGTATTTGATGATTAATCAGTACTTATTCCTTTAAATGTCAGGTACTCTTGTCTAAAATGTCAAGCTAAAACTTTTTGTCTTGTAGCGATCCATTTGAAGAAGGTCTTAAAGGAGTTCAGAATAAGTCTAAGGTTAATAATTAATAACTATTTTTGTGTTTTAGAACATGCATCATCTTGAGCAAATTACATTGTTTGTCCTGTTGTCCAGATGGAGAATTCATTCTGATGGAAATAATTTGTAAATTTTGAGAATTTTTGGCATGAAACACTATGCATGATCCTTCTTAAAAAAAAAGGGCTTTATATCTGTTGTAGCTCTTTCCTTTTTTCCAGAGATGATGATATATCAAAGGAATGAAAGGTTAGAACAGATTATTTTGTAGCCAGGTGATGTGGCTATAGAAATAAAGCATCTGAGTGCCAAGGTGAAATATTTCAAATGCATCTGAATGATCCTGAAAATGAGAGTAATAATTGAAGTTATTTTAAAGTTTGTCATAATTACCTTTTATCTCTAATTCTGGTGGGTTTTTTAGGTCTTTCCACTGACATCCCTTTTTGTACCACAGAGGAGTTTTGTATTTTCTTGGCCAAATGGATACCCTGATGTAATTATTTGCTTGCTGCCTTCTACTGCATCCAGTAAATCTGGATCCAGTTGACATTTCAAGAATTCCTGATCACTGAGGGTGTTTTCTTTCTTCACATGATCTCACTCACTATAGATTATATATAAATGGAGCAGGATATTAGTTCAGTGATTTCTTAGGTAAAATGCTACTTGTTTCTCATCTCTGTGCAGTAAACACGCAATATTTTATTCATAATAGTCAAGGGTAAACAGACAGTAGAGAATCAGCAGAATGAATATGGAGAAAAGGAGTGAGAAGTGAGACTAAGAATAGTGTGGATGGAATGGATAAAAGGTAGGTGATGTGACTACTGATAACAAGTTTGAACCTGGTTTTATTATTCTTCTTCGTGATGCTGAATGTAGCATCTGTGCGACAATGCTTATAAATGAGGAGTCATAAAATGAAACAGGAGACTGGACATAAGGAAAAACCTCTCACCAGGACAGCCAGGCTCTGCAACAGGCTGCTGAGAAGTTGTCTAGTCTCTGTTCTTTACATTTTTCAAGATAGTGCTTGACAGATCCCTGAGGAATCTGACCTGAACAGGGTCTGTGGATGCTGTGTTGATGAGGAAGGAAGCCCCCCTGGCGCCCATTCCAATCTGGATGATTATCTTTCCCATTTTGATCCAACATAAGCCAATGTTTCTCTTCTGCATAGCACACACTTTAGTAACCCCACTAGAAAACAGATTACATCTCTTTATTTTCTGTTTAATGAGGAGTACACTACAGTAGCGCTTCCTCAAAAGTGAAGCTCAGAAAAATTGCTTAGAAAACAGCTTGCTTTCAACAAATGTACTTAAAGTTGATGAAGTCAATCTTAAGAGCTGCCCAATTTTGACTCACTCATATAAATTTTATTCACTGCTTTTGGGACTAAACATATTCTTATTACAGGAGTGCATGTTGGGATGAGCGTCTTCTTCAATGTATAAAGAGAGTAGGTTCAGAGAAGCTTATTAATCATTATGTATGAGGCAATATATATGACCAAAAATTTTTTAATGAAGATACTTGAATGTCGTGGAAGAGAGCAATATTCTATGCTCAGCACTAATACAGAGTCCTTGTGTGATATTGTACAGATAAATCCTCGATGGAAAAGTATTCACATGTAACCAGAAATTGTATTGTATATATAAATAACCTGGTAGGGTACAGTGTAGATTGATAGATGTAGCTGCTATTTAATTGAGGCTGTAAAGTAGAATGATTTGAAGAATGCTAAAAATACCTGAATTTTTAAAAATGTATCTTAGTAAGTACTTAGTAAGTAAGGATGAACACCTTCATATCAGAAGACTCTTCAGTTCTCCATAGTGTTAATACCAGTGAAATGTGTTTGTTGCTGGGGGATTTTGCCAGTGAAACATTGATAAAGATCAAAGAATGGTAATTTTTTTTTTTTCTGAATAATATGCATTTGAAGATAAACATGGGTTATTATAGAATCAAAGAATTCCTGAGATAGGAAAGCACCCCTGGAGACCATCCAGTCCAGAGTCAGAGTAGAAAAAAGGTGGTTTTAAAGATAGATTTTGATATGACATTTGTTGTGCACGATCAGTAATGCAATTTGTATTTTTAACAGTGCAGCCTCAAATAATACAACTTAAAAATGAAACCACATTTGAGAATGGCAAAGCAACCCTCATCTGTGAAGCAGAAGGAGAACCTGTCCCAGAGATTACTTGGAAAAGGGCTGTTGATGGAATGACTTTCTCTGAAGGTGACAAGGTAAATCTACCTCTAATGTACAAAATATCTAAATATGTATTGTCTGCGTAATCTTCTTCTTCTTCTTGTAAGCAGAAAGTTAATTTAAAGACAGATTAATTCTAGATTCCTCTGGAATTAGAAGCAATTGCTATTTTCTAAGGCAGTAAGAGAGACATGGAGATTCTAAATTTTAAATTAAAAAAAAAAACAAAGAAAAACTGAAAAAGCAATTAAATGTTGAAATACAATCTCTGTAGTTTAAATTGTCATATGTAATCCTTAATGGTTTAAATTTCATCTTGATCATAATGGCTACACATAGCCCTTCTTCAGAATATTTGGATTCTGTTCAGTAGTCTTCAAAATACAGTGGAGCTTAAAGATATTTTAAATAAAAATAAAATAAAATTAAAAAATACTTCATAGTTCTTTATTTCCCACTTCTTTTTCTTCCTATTTTTTCTTGTCACAGAGGACAAACTGAGCCTATTTTCCCATTTTCTCTCCCCATTTTAATATTTTATTTCAAAAGTAAGTTGAGTAGAGAAAGATTGAAGTATGGCAATGGAGAAAGTCGGTATGGGAAAAAGAGCTGTAATTAGAGGGAATGGTGAAATGAAAATTCCTGACCATGCTTATAGCAAGCTGTTTTTCTAGAGAGTTCTTTATCCTTTTTTAATAATAATTATTTTAGTATTTGAGCGAGCATTTTCTTCTTCATTTCCTGACAGAATTTCTCTGTAGTGGTTGAAGGAAGAGGTACTATCTTTCTGGATAACTATTTTGTATTTTTTTTACTCTAATTATGTAGCAAAATACCTTCTTCTTGCATATTCATACCTGTTACTTAAAAAACACACACCGGTGAAAACCTAGATAGCCACAAAGGAATTAGGTAGTAGTAAGTTTATAGGGAATTGCTGTATATTAAGAATTATGTACTTTCATTATTTATGTTTTAAAGGAGAAGGTCTGGTCTGGTCTAGTCTCTGACTTGACCTTTCCTGGAATTGAGGCAGTTTATGTGAGGCTCTGTCTATCATTTTTCTGTTCTGTGATTTCCACTTTGGAGCAATATGGCAGTATTTATAGATTTTTTTTTCTAATAGTTTTGCATTAAGATAAAGCAGTTTCTCTCTTCTTTAAATATTTCAAGTTAAAGGTCATCTTTCTGACTTGCAAAGATTATGCTTTGTTCAAAGGTTACAAATGTTAGCCTCTCACTTATGTTTGAAATGTTCCCAAAATAACTTTCTATGAAGCATATGCCAAATGAGAGAAAATAGCAGAAATAAGCTCAAAAATGTTGGTGCAGTTGAAACCTGAAATATATCCAGTGCTTGTACAAGGCAGTCTTATGTTCTTAATTCCAGCTGCAGGTGGTTAAACTGATGTGTTGCTGGACTATTTTCTGAACTGTGGTTCAACTCAGTAATAGTGACAACCAAAAGAATATCTATATTCACTTCCTACTGGTGTGCTGTGACTCTGTGTGGAAGATAAAAAGAATAAGAATAAAAAGAATAAGAATAAGAATAAAAAGAATAAGAATAAATACAGCTATATGGTTTCCTTTGTTCTTGCCAAAGAAGGAACTCTGTGTATTGCTCATGGGAGAGTTTTTGCTGAATCTTGAATAAATGTTCTGAAATACTGAATATGTCCTTGACCTATAAAATATGCTGCTACGTTTGCCCCGTGGTCCTCCTGCTCTGGGTTGCCAAAAGCTTGGCTTGTACTTTCCTACAAAATTAGGTGAATAGGGAACAAAACTGGAAGTGATTAAATTATTGAATAGCTGTTAAATAATGCAGCAGTGTTTTGCATACAGAAAGAGAAAGAAAAGGTGAATTGAAGAAATCGAGGGGGAACAACATAGAACATAGTCTGAAATGGAAACTATTACTTATATGTGACAACTTTTAAAGTAATGCCTCATCATGCAACAACATAAATTATGCATAAATATAAAAATGATTGTCTTTATTCAAGGGATTAATATTTTGAATTTTTGGGCCAGTTTTCTTGGTATCAACTGCACCTTATTTATCATTTCTGTTGAATTAAGAGTATCTTTAGCAGATGATACCCTTTAGATGGAAAAACTTTTCAAGCAATAATATTCACATGATAATCATTAACTTTAGAGTGTAGCTCCTCAATCATATGGTTATTACTTTGCTAAAATGTAAATATAACTCATGTGGATAAGGAATACTGCTGAATGTGAGATCATTCTGAGCCTGTATGGATTCAAAATGCTTTCTATCCAGTGACAGATCTTAAAACTGGGACATAGACTTTCCTGAGTTTTGCATTTATTGTATCCAAAAGAATGGAGAATATGCACAAAGTCATAGATCAAAGAAGTAACCCAGCTGGGCCTAAGCAGAATAATATTAATGAGTATGAGCTCTATAATTATCTCTTTGGAAAATACAGCTTGGATAAAGGATTTTCAGTACCTCAGAAGTGTGTATTTTAAAGTTGAAGCCAAGTGAGTTCAAACCATAAGCAAAGAAGCCTTTTCCTCTCTTCTTTTATCATTGAGCTCTTAGAACAATCTACCACACAGTGTGTGGTCTCTCTTTCATTAAGAATTTGAAATAAAGGGGTCTTTCCCTTTCCTCTGACTTCTCTTGAAAGTTAAATCAAAAGTTTTCCAGGAGGTCATGTTAGATGACCTCTGTAATCCTTCTGTGGCTGTATAGCCCATAAATACATGGGGGTGGGTAAGGTTGAATAAATGAATGGCAGTGCGTGCTGGAAGGTGTTTGTCCCACCATTAAAGGTGTTAAAATGGAGATGGAGGCTGAGCCCAAGGCCACAGCTTCACCTGCTGTTTCAGTGCCAAGCTGAAGCTCTCAGCTTGGTGCATGTACTCTGCCTCTGCCCTTCCAGTCCCCAACTCCCAGCCCTGTCCTTGCACTGATGTGCCAACCTGGCCGTGCCCCTTTCAGCTGGGATTTGAAATGGCACATTCCCACAGACCACTGTGCATCCAGCAGGCCTGGCCCTTTTCCCAGGAAAAAGAGGAGGCAGGAGAAGGGGGGCTTTTTTTAGAGCGGAAGGAAAGATGGTGATTGGATTCAATTTGGCATAATCAGGTATGAAATGGATTTTGGACATGCAAGTACATCTCTACACGCATCCCTGAAGGACAGCACATCCTATTCGCTGATACAAAATTGTCACTGACTCCTGTGTATGCTGCAGAAGTGTGAGGGCAGAGTTTAATGCCCCTCTTTCATAGTGTCTAATCCTAGCAGAAATATGGATGCTGACCAAAGTTATTTGTAATTACCATTTCAAGCCCTGATTTGGAATACAAATCACAATAACAGATGGGGCTGGATATGAGACAGTGGCTTCACTGTATGCAGAATGTGTCCAAAGAGGCATATGCTGCATACCCTGAGGAATTTATGATTTAAACACATAAAATGAATGAAAGGAGCCAATACAAGAGATCCCCGTTGCAACTTGTATGTTGGATTTAAGACAGAATTTTATACTCTATTTTTTACTGTATGTTGTACTCCATACAGATTGACTCAATGTCTCTTAAATACCTTATGCTATTCTCCTTGCACCTCCAAAGAAACCCCAAGCTGTGATTTTTAATTTTATAATGAACACTGCTGAAACAGTTTGAATTCTGCTTTATTCTGCAATATTAACCTGGTTCTCCCCGTGAAATTTCCTGTGACATTGTTTCTAAATATTGCAGAGTTCAGACTAATATTTAAGTTATTTTATAAGTTTGAATTCCCTTGGTATTGGCATGTGAATCATAAATATCTGGAGCTTGTAGAGTTTTTCATAGTTTTCATTATTGGGCAATAGGCAAAAGTAATCTTTTTCTTTGAAAGGTCAAGTCTATTTTTTTCACCTATTCACTTCAGCTATTACAAATGTTAATGAAAAGAATCTGTTTGATTTTTTTTTTTTTTTTTTTTTTACACACAGT
>JANRGV010000051.1:12373634-12407139 GCA_024734035.1 Alethe castanea
TTTATGTTGGTTTTCCCTGCACAAAAAGAAGCAGTCTTGCAGTATCAGTGAAAGATGTTGACCTTTTTGAAATGTGAGCTGTGTTAAATTCTTGCTCATCAAGGATCAGATCTTTATTTGAAATGAATCACAGAAAACAGAGATGTATGTAGGGTATTTCAATTGATTCCAGGAAATATCTTAATTTTTCTGAGCTATCTAAATCGTACTTTTTGTGAATAATTCTCCTTTGAATAGCTGGGAAATATACACGGCAAATCACTTTGCTCTTTTGGAGAAAATTGTTTTAACCTGTTTCACCTGCATATATTGTGAAAAGCTCCTACTTACAATATCATAGCATATTTTTGTTGTTGCAATGTTGGCACAAGGCCTGCAAACCAGAACAATTTATGTAGCCTGCCACAATTGTATTTGATTATGCAGCTGAAATGCTCTGCAAACAATTCAAGCAGAAATCAAAATTTTCTCTTCTGTTTTTTTTTTTAAGCCCCAAATGAATTTTAGTGAGCTTCACATATTAAGACTATGAAGTTAGAGAGCAAGAACATTGTGACTGGAAGAAGGTAAATAAGTGAACTTGACCAACAGAGTCATTTATATGTTAGGTAATTAGTGCTGTTGAGAATATAGAGGTTTTATACCCAGTGACATATGCAAATGAAGGGCCATATATGAGCACTGAATAGTAGAATTTCAGAAGTCATCTGATCCATGGAAATTTGAATACATTTTGGTGTTCTTTCATCTATCTCTAGTTTTTGAGGTGACAGTATTAGTGCAAGAAGATTGATTTTGCAGGAGTAGGGTTGTGTCCAGTTAGAAAGAAAGAGCAGCTTTCCTGGGTGACCTGAGGAAGCAGGAAAGCTGTGAGCCAGTTGTGGATATTTCCAAGTTCTCAATCAGTGGTCTGAGCTCCACACAATCCTTAGGTAACAGTTTCTGCAGTAATGTGTAAATGAAACAAAAAATTAAGCTAGTAATTATTTTGTGATATTTGTTGCATTGACAACTCAGTGCTAAATATTAGCCACACGACCATCTGGTCCTTCAGATTTGTTCCCCTTTTTGAGTAAAAGGTAAACTAAAAGGTAACTATCTGTTACTCAGAGTACACCCAAATGCCTGTGCACACCCAGACAGATGTATTCATGTTGTGTGGATGGCTGTCTGTACTGGTATTACACTAGCTCAGAATTCTCTCATTTCTGTATATTTTTCCATTCAGTATAACTTTATTGTCTCTTCCTACTGGGAAAGAATTAAGTAAGCAGTGACATTTTTGATTATTTAAAGGAGACAAAAGGGCAAGAAAATGTAAAATTTATTAACTCTTCTATATTAAAAGCTTAAACAACCTAGGGAAAGACTTTAATTTAAGAACCTTACTAATTTAAACAGTTCTTTAATGAGGTATCTTAAGTCCAAACTTTTCATCTGTTCTGCAACTGGATACTCTATTTCCTATCTAATTTATATTTAAAATTTTAAATCCATTTTCCATTTAATCCATTTGATTCTCTACTACCTATGTACCAAATAGATATCTTTTTGGGATACTTTCTTTAGGTTGCAGTGCTGCATTTACTGGCTGAAATAAAGCCGTAAAGGCTTGGAAAATACATTTATTTTTCCATCCAATACTAGTTTTTGCCATTTAGTTATCATTGATGATACTAGGTCTGTTACACATGACATTATCAGGGAGCTTTTCATGGAGTAACATTTTCTACAATACCAGTGCATCTTGGATTAGAATATTCACTCATTTCTTCCACAACACAAACTATTGTTTCATGAGCTTCAGCTTAAGTATCACTTGTGTTATTTTCTAATGGTTTAAGAACTTCCAAGTAGCTGTAGCTTTTCAGGTGAAATGGAGAACCTGTACCTGATGATTCACTAGGTAACACATCCATGCTTTAGAGACTGGAGTCAGCTGGAGTCATTATTCCTTGATGTACTACAGGACTTTCTCAAGACACTTAAGAAATGTTGCATTTTCTACAATCTGCCTTTGGGAGCGAGCACAATCAGTAGCACAATCAGAACTGCAATGCTGGCAAAAATGTGTTTTATGCTATTAAAATGTCTGCAGTTTTCCTGACCTGAGAGGCAGTTTGCGTACCTGTATATGTTAGGAGAATTCAAGTCTTCAGAACTTTGGCAGAGCCATGATGAAAGCAATTTTTCAATCTCTTGTTAGTTTTTTAATCTAATCTCTGTGTAATAATTAGTTCTTGATAATTTACTAATGTCCATAGCAGGCTTATAAAAAATCCCATATTTTCCTGTCACATTTTCACTGTGCAATCTTTCCATGTGTATCTACTCACAAACTATTTTCCCTACTAATACCAGTTCTCAGATTTCAAACACAGTAAATTATGGTACTTTAACAGGACAATGATGATGTACCAGTGAATGTCTTGCTAATTAGGAAGCTTTGAAATTTCATCTAAAGCATAATGCAAAAGTCTTGTTTCTGTACATTGGGAAAAGTGAAGACTCTTTGCACCACCCCTTACTGACAGCTTATAAAATTCAGCAAACAATATTTCTTAGGATTTCATAAATGGGAAATAGGTCTGAGTTTTGATTCATGGTCAAAAGAACTTCCATCTATGCATGGGCTCAACATGCATTATTAAAATTACTAAGTGTTGCATGAATAATGTCATTAGCAATAAAATTATTTTTTGCCTTTCTATAAATTCCTGCTTGTGCAAATGAAATTGTAACATTTATGAGAAAATTCAATGAATTAGTAGCACGTGGAAATCATTACTGCAAGATGATCTATGTCCTATAGGTAGCCTATACATAAAAATCCTCAGGATTTTAATATAAATCCTCCAAATATAGCTTGGTTCAAGTGCTGTTTCTCACACTTTTTTACTCACTTCTCCTTTTCTACCTCACACAGCAAATGATTACTTTCTTCCAGTTCCTAGTCTTCCTTCCCAATTTACCTGCATACCAGAGAATTCTAGAGCTGTGACTAATATTTCAGCTGTCATTAATTTATCCAGTCTCTTCAGTTAGTGTGTTGTTACAGATCTGTTTCTTCAATGATGTACTAATACAGAACTTCCTATGATTTTAGAATATGTTCAGTTTCCTAATGTATACAGCTGAGTCAGGAATCCTACAAGCTGACTGAAAATAAGAAATAGACTTGCTTAAAGGCTTTGTTTCTCAATGAGAATTTTCCCCAGGAAAATGATGAATGGATGCTTGTGCTACCATGTTGCAATCTCTGCTTCCTAACTTATTTCAAACTCCAGTAGCACGACATTTGTTCTGTAATATCAAATATCCAATTTGGCTGATATATACAGCATAAGCTTTCATTTATATCCATATTTATCAATATAGACATGTAAATAGAGAAACTGAGAACTGTATTCAGGACATCAATTAAATAAAATTGCTTGAAAACATATGCCCTTTCAGTTATGTCCAGGTTACCTCACTTTCTTCATTTTGCTTGCTACTGCAGTAATTTCCCTTTGTTTCTTCAGTTGAAAAAAGCCCTCCAGAATTACTAGGGTTTGTGAGCAAAGAGTTTGTGATCTGTGAGGTTAGGATCTGTCCTGCTGACAATTCCCTTCACCTTGTGACTCAAGCTGTGCCTCTTTCTGTCTTTCCAAGACTTTCCTTCCCCTAAGGGAACCTTGTTGCTTACATATGCCCCTGCAGGTCTCTGTCTCAGCCCAGTTTCCAGAAAGATTTCCTATCTGTGTCTAGCCATAATAATTGTGTAGTAATAATAGTGTAATAGTAGTATTTTTAAAGGTAGTCATATATTACAGCAAAGGTTGTGGGCAGGAGAGGTATACCACCTGTATATATCTGAGAATTTCTTATCAATCCAAGTAATATCAGTTTAAACAAAATAAACCAAGTAATTATTCTTAGTTCAGCTATAATCAGTTGAATATTTTAATTCAAATTATCTAAGGAACAAAGGGGGAAAAAATGACACTATAGTTAAAATTGTTATACAAAAGCTTCTTAGTTTTCCTTTCCTTGTTTTAATCATCCTGGCACCAGAGGCAGGCTGACAGTGCTTGTTTTCTTCGAAAGAAAAAAAAAAATTTAAAAAAAAGGTAAAGAAAAGAGTAGGAAAGGATTGAAAATTCATCACCCTGCCTTGGGTGAGCTTCAAGTTATTTTTGTCCATTCTGTAATGCAGTAAGTTGATATGATTAGTCTTTATGTGTGCCCAACCACAGATTTCTTTGGTTTCTTTCCTTTTTAAGTTTTCCCCACGTTTTCATTTGTTGGTCACTAAAATTACGGAACAAACACGTCCAGTCCCAAGTTACAATAACATTTGATTGTCTAAATTAAGATGCAATTGTATAGTAAAACCATTATTTTTGGTGGCTGTTTTATGTGAGGTTTGTATTGAATAAGAACATTGTACTTAAAGGTCTTCTCCCTGAGGATTTTGCTGGCCTGAATTCATTTGAGTCACCTATTTTAATGGCATCACAGCAGTATTGGAGTAGATCCAGATGAGCAGAATTCTTAGGAATAAAGCCATTAAATACACTATTTGTGAGTGAAACAGGATTTCTAATTACAAAATGCATATGCAATTATTAGTTGTAGTATTTCTGATATACTTATAAACACTCATTGTGGTTACTATTGTTCTTTATCATGGCCAACACTAATGCTTGTTCTAAACTAATGTTTATTTGATATGATGCTAGCATTTTTGCCATTAAAATCATCAACCATTTCTTTCTTGTCATTTGCATCATTAATACATCTAAGATTTGCATCTTTAGCAGAAGTAATCTTGAATGGTTGCTCATCATTTTTTCTCTCTTAAGTATTTTTCTTATATATTCATTGTTGAGTAAAAACCAGTGAAGGAAAGAAATTAAGTTTTCCATTTCACGTCTTAGAAATTGTTTGGTGTCAGAGTTTCATGTGTCATGTCTTTGCATAATGACTTGAGTCTGAAAGAAATGCCAGCATGAACCAATGAAATATCAGTCCATAATTTCAAAAAGTTATACGAAGCATTCAAGAACACATTTTTTCCTGAGACTGTACATGCTGCTAGCAACCTGCATAGAACGTGCTGCCATTTACAATCTGAATTCTATAAAAGTTACTGATGTGTCTGCAGCTGAACAGAAAATCAAAACAACAGTATTTTTTTCTTCATCATTAGGTTTTCTTGTGACTTCCCTGGTGCTACAATATAGATCTACAAACAATAGGTGCTTCAATAATTTCTTCTTTGTGGAAAAACAAATCCCTAGAAATTCATGAATTTGCAGCATGCTGACATGTATAATTAACAAGCTGAAGTTTTAAAATATCTCCTATAAAAATCACTCAAGTCCAAGACACTGCTGTAGCATTATTCTGATTCACTGGACATTAAGGCATATGCACATAGCAATACTCTGGAATTTTCTGCTGTCTCCAACAGGTGCATGGATAGAATACATTTACCTGAAGAGAATGGGAAATATTGTGAATATACCATCCATAATCCAGAAGGGAGCTTCCATCAGCTTCTACACGATGATGGCTGTTGTGACTAACAGCCCTTTCTCTCATCATCAAAGGTAGATTTTCAGACTAGGAATTGCTGGTCACGTACATTTAATAGACTCCTGGAGTTTTATCATCATTTAGTATCAGCATGGCAGGTTGCAGAGGTTCTTATCTTACATGCTGCTTCAAGAAACATTTTCATGGGCAATTAAGATCTGCTTAAATCTCACATATAAGAAGCATCAGCCTGAAGTATATGACCTCAAGTTACCTCGCATGTGGATGTGAACACAACCTGAAACCAGCAAACTTCCTAAAAAATTGTTATATGTGAAATTCCAAAGATGATTCTGTTTATCAATATTTGTTTTCTCCTTGAAAATGCAGTGATGTGTGCTGAAAACATGACCAAGACAACATAATGAGTTGGCAATTTTAACCATTTGATCCAAAGAAGGAAGAAATATGATTTTTTTTTTTTTAATCCTCCCCCCACCGTATGAAAATCTTCGACCATGTGCATCTGAAGCAGAACCTTTGCAGGAAATTTAAAATACCTGCAGCTTTTACTCAAGTTACATGTTCTTACAATGACTGTTCTTCAGTGTATTGCTCCATGTTCTGCAAAAGAAAAAACAGTCTCAATGCTAAGCCACTACCTCTTCAGTTTTCTCTGGTTAATATATGCAGTGCACATCCAAGGTAATACTAAAAGTACACAAGGTATCAGAAGATATATTTGGTAAATGTGACAGGCAAAACTGACCTGTAGCATTTTAACTATGAACAGTTATGGCACTTTGCTCACAAATAAGCTTTAAGCATTAGAAGAAAAACAAATAAAGGTATTTCAACTTGCCTGGATTTTAAATGAAGAGATCGTTTTGCTTGCAGTCTTGCACTTGGACTTCAGGAGTTGAAGGAGTACTTGGACAGCCAAGTGACAAACTCTAGGAGGGAAGTCAGCTGCTCTAACCATCCAAGCAATATTACTGAAATCCAGCTACAAAAGAGTCACCAATTTCTGCAACTGTTCTTACCTTCCATTCTTGTTTTCAGCCAACTCAAAATGCAAATTTTGGCAGCCCTACAACTTCATCTCATTTGGTTCTACTTTTCCTCAGTGGGAGTTGGAGCAATGACTGATAAATCAAACTCATCCTCTAAGCACACCATCTCCTCTGCCCAAGACCAGCTTTCTACAGTTAGTAAATGAACGACAATTTCTGAGCATCGTAATCAGTGAAGTCTCTCCACCTGAAAAATTGCACTGATTTGACTAAAATAGCAGTGGAATTTTGGAGATTGAAAACTCCATGGTAACTGAATGATTTATTCTGTTCCAGAAGCTAACCTTGTCTCCATGTGGATTTGTTGGCTCATCACATCCCCAGCCTCTCCATGAGTGGAATCCCTGAAATTCAGAGTTGTCATTGTCCTGATGCTGCCTTGGGAGCTCTGGTTCTTGACTTTGGAGCTGTGCATAGACCAGTCAGGTCAGCATCAGCTGGTCAGGCTTTCGGGAATATCCACATGTGGAACTACAAATTATGCAAGATATTCAGGAAGCAAGAGCACAACAGAACTCAAGGAGTAGAATAATGTGTAGCATGACAAGAATTTTATCAAAACCAAAAATATGTATTTACTTTTACAGAACCTGCAGCACTAATCTCAAATTATGCAATACCTCTCACTTTTTAATTAACATAGGAGTCATTTGGGTTTAACTACATATTGTAGGTAAGACTATTGCAAGTGCAGAACATTTTCACCTTTTTTATTTATTTTCCCGGATGGTACTTTTAATATGGTGTCATTTTGGATAGTTTTACTTGCAGACTGTACAGAAGAGTTTTTTTTAACAAAAGCAGATGCTATCAGCATTCAAAATACAATGGCTTTCTTGTTTCCTTATTTAGGGAATGTGCTTTTTCTGTGGATAAAATCACAAAGTGATTTTACCTAAATAAAACATTTTTCAAAGTCCCTGCTGAAGATTTTTCATTTGTATTTTAGCTTTTTGCTGATGATGAAGTTATGGGGGGAAAAAAACCCACCACCATAGCCTCAAAAACCCCACTTTTATTTATGATTTGTATTAAATTATCCAATGAATATTAATCATGAAAAATATTTATTTCTTAAGACTTTATTATGATTTCTAAAATGCTGTGAAAATGTAATTTTTAAAGACTTCATCATTCTACCAATGTCTAAGAATGTAAGGGTCTGTTAATATAATTGTTTGTTCCAAAGAATGTGTAAATCTGTATGGAACTGTCTTAACCTCATGTTTTTGAGACCTCAATGATTGTTCATTCTTTATGGTGGGAGGAGATACTGGATAATTCAGTGAATGAGCATAAATCGTGTGTTGGGCCACAGATACTATTCTAGGGGTTTGTTCTGTCCCTTTTATGTTCTTTATTATTATGAAGCAATAAAATAAAATAGATTCTACATCTCTCATGCTATACCATTTGAAAGTTAAAAAAAAAAGTCCCAATTTAGTAGGTATCCATTATTATTTCAGGAAGGTTTGAGAGTTGCTGACATTGTTAATTTATACAGATTATATTTATATTTTTGTTTTGGCCCATAGCAGCTCCAAAGCTTTCTTCCTGGGGGGATTTCTCCTAAGGATTACTGGGCAGGTGTAGTGTTCCATAGTTTGCCATATTCAAGTGCACCTTTATTGTGCTTTTTTGTGCCCTCACAACATGTCCTTGAATCATTTACCCAGATCTTTCTTGTCTGATTTATACTTCAAAGAAATATAATACAGCCACACCAGTGTTTTTGAGGTCTTTGTGAAACTTCACCATACTAACTCATATTTTGAATTGCAAGTGGTGATCTCCCACATTTTCTGGGAATTCTCTCACAGATCGAGATGCCTGCACCAAAACATTTCCTTTCATTTATTTATTCATTTATTTATTCATTAGTTGCTTCTTCGTTTGATAATGTAATTTTCTTGGTCTGTATTTGCACTCTTGTTTTCTTTCCTGTGTTTCTTCAGGAATGCCAGCCTATGAGTATATTTTTAATCATGTATTGCACCATATTTGTAAAAGAAATGAAAGATGGATTTCTACACCAATCCAACTGCAGAATAGACTCAGGGAACAGGACTCTTTAAACTGTTTATTAAGAAACCACAGTATAATAAGCAATTAAGTATTATAAGCAATGAAGCAGAACCTATTTTAGAAATTTTGTTTGACTCAGTAAGCAATTCTAACACAAGAACTTTAAAAAAGTAGAAATTATCTTTAATAAATGCATAATTTTTTTATAATTCTAGTGAAATTTCTTGCCTACAATTGTTTTAAATGTTTTATGGACTTTGAACCTAGTAAATCCCTCTTACAGTGTTTCTTACCATATATTTGATTATAAGAATAAATGATATGTGAAAATCTCCTGTCAGTCAGAGTATTTATTCTCTTGGGTTTCGTCCTACCTATAAATCTAAAGATATATTACATCATCTACATTTGAATAAGAGAATGTGAAAACATAGGAAAACTATACTGAGTACAGTTTAATTTTTTTCTATCAGTATTAGAAAATAATTAGATAAACTAAAATGAAATTGAGAATTTACTGTAAAAGTTATTTAATTCAAGGATCTTTGTGCATATTTTCATTATTATTTTCTTTTATAACATCTTTTTGTACTCATGTATGCACTTAGGGATATATAGAATTACAGTGAAATATGTATTAGTGAATTAAAGTATTTGGGATTAGTATTGAACTGATGAATCTCTAATAAAGTGTTTGCTACTGTATCTATGATTCATTGTCGCAGGTTGTTTCACTGTTTTAAATGCAACTTCTTAAGTAAATATTAGTCATCAAGGAAAAATCAGAAATTAAATTTCCGAAGTGTATATATATTTTAGACAGGAATAATCTAGTTTAACCATGGTATTAGATGTTCAATATTTAAATAAAGAAGAAAATACTCATAACTGATATTAACTATGTCATAGAAAGTACTTGCTTTACATTTATATAAACATTATATAAATAAGCATTTTTCTATATGCTTTACATATATAAATCTGACTTTATATCAGAAATTAGAAAGCAACTTAATTTTTTTTTTTAAGAAATTGCAGTTTAATTAGCCTAGGAAATCCTTACAAACGCCATGATGTTCACTATAGTTAACACGTGTACTAGCAATATCATAACTTTTATTTTCCTTTTTTGAGCATATTGTGGAAATAGAAATTTCAGTATTAAAATTGCTAGCTAAGTGGTCTAAGTTGCTAATTTTTACCAATCAAAAGAGGTTTCTGTTAGCTCCTGGGTTAGAATTCAAGAATTTTAATTTATGTACTTATGATGAGTCGTTTTCACAGGAAACAAAATTCGGTCTACTTGGATTCTACACAAGATCAGAATACTTTTCTTTCTATACAAATCCTGATAAACAGCATGCTTCATTTGACTGCTTTGCATCAAATATTTTAAGGTCTAAATTGTGGCATATTTCCTTTATTAAGTCAAGGAAGAATTGTACTGAGTTAAAAGCTCAGCCACTTAAACATCAGCTGCCACTTGGTGAGATAGAGTGTAATATGCAGTAAACTTGAGTGTATGTATTATAGAATTGAACATAAAAATATGCTTCAAGTTTAATGTCATGCAGTGATATTGTTACTGGGTTTTCTTCCCTTTTCCACCTTACTATAATGAAGGCAGGTAAATATCAGTATCTTTAATCACATTTGGAGCTTTTTTTTTCCCTTAAACAAAAAAAAAAGTGAGATGACAAAGTGCAGCGAATTTCCCAAAGTTTGCCTGAGAAACTGTGGCTGTCCCATCTCTGGATGGGACATCCTGGTTGGATGGGACTCTGAACAACCTGGTCTAGTGGAAGATGTCCCTGCCCAGGCAGGGGTGGCTGGAATGAGATGAGCTTTAAGGTCCTTTAGAACCCTAAATATTGTATGATTCTATAAGAGCAGAAGAAAACAACTTCTTTTTCCTCAGGCATAATACTTTGTGAAGTTTGAAGCATTAAGAAGAGGACTTTATTTTATTTAGTTTTACCTAATATTTGTATATCCTTTAAATTCTAATAATTTTGTGGGGAGGGGCAGGGAGGGGGAAGGAGAGTCATTATGGATAAGGATTTTTATAAAATTTATGTTCTAGAATATTGAAAGGCAGCATTAATTTTTCTCCTTGGCCTTTTCCACTGAATGAAAATGAACTGCAATCCAGAAATTCTAGTTGCATTTATGGTTCACGTTTTTTTAACAGTTTTGAGATTCTGGGATTTGCTCATTGTCTGAGGCATTACTTCTATTGTTTCACAGCTGCAGTTGAAAGGACGAGAGATAATGCTGTGTGTAATCTAAAATATAGTGTTGTATCTATGCATATTTCTCAATAGCATCATAACACAGTGAGTGAGATCATAAAGAAGTTTTGAATATGCAGTTCACTATTGCTGTCATAATTTGATAAGTTTTGTGGTTTCCCTTGACAATGTTCCTTTAAGCATGTACTTATTCCTTTGATTATACTGCCTAGAAAGAGAACATGTTTTTCTATATTTTTTTAATTTATCTGGAAAATTTAGAAGTTGCTTAGCTGTCAGTAATAACTTCACCATGGGTGAAGAGATGCTTTCAGTCATTCTTATCAGTAGTGTTTAATATATAAATTCTACATTGGTATACAGATATAAATATGTAAAACCTTCTTTTTTCCTGAATCAATGTAAACAGAGCCCAGATGGCCGTATAGAAGTCAAAGGGCAGCATGGAAAGTCGTCACTGCATATTAAAGATGTGAAGTTGTCAGATTCAGGGAGATATGACTGTGAAGCGGCAAGTAGAATTGGTGGGCACCAAAAGAGCATGTACCTTGATATTGAATGTAAGTTCTAATATTTTGTTTCCTCTTTTAAATTTGTTTTAAAAGAAAAAGAAAAGTACATTCTTAATGGAAGGTCATTTTTTTCATGGTAATTAATGAGTAAACTTGCTGAAATGAAGAAAACATGTCCTGTAGTTCATTACTCTGTGGGAGAATCCTGTCTTTTCTGAAGTTCTGAAAAAAAAACCCTTGTTGGTGTGTTGGTGACTTAAGAAGGACAGAATTTCTTCTGAAAGTATATTCCAGTGTTATTATCCATTAACTTATTACTTTAATAACTTCAAATCTCTAGTCTAGCTGAGACTGCTGGTAATGAAAAGTATTCAGAGGGATAAAAGTAAGGACTGGTTTGAGCACCAGCTAAGTCTTCAGCTTTACCTTCTACAATTCAACAAAGATTCTTCTTTGTTTCTGAGTCTTCTGATTTACTAATCCCTAAAAGGTCTCTAGTCACTGTTATAACCCCTCCTGGAGTTATCATGTTTGTAACAGTCTCTTTTAAAGATTGTCTTTATTCCAAGCTCTTGCATTTTTTTTCCAGGAGAAAAGGAGATTATTTTTATTTAGAAGAGGCTGATGCTTGAGAATCAGAGGATATAAATCTGAAATGTAAAAAAAAAAAAAAAGTCATTGGGTAATTGCTTCTTCAAATTGTTCTTCAAATTCATGAGCAAAGGTCTTAAAAAATTAAAACAAGCAAGAAATTTCTTCCTTTTTATTTCATTGTTGCTCCATTTATCTAGAAATTTCTAGATACAATTATTTTACATCTCCAGTAGAGTTTGCATGAGCCTGTTTGAACTGGGTCTTTGAAAAGAAAGATTCTTTCCAGTGGGAAGATAAAAGCTGGAATAGGATTCTGTGGCACAGAAATAAAAGTCATGATTACAGACCATGGAGTGATTTCCTGAGGAGTTCTGAAAATACTTTCACTATACAGTTGTGTGTTCCTTTTTTGGCAGGGAAGCATTGAATTGTGGCATAGAATATAAATCTGAAAGAAAAATGAGGAATGATCAAAAGAATTTTTAGGTGTTAGGAATGGAGAGACATGCCAAGCTCGAAGACCTAAGAAATATTCCTAATTTTCTGTATTTATTTTCTTTAAAGCATGCAATGATAACTTTTTATATGTGTAATAAGGCAAAAAAAAACCTAGATAAAAATGCAAATCAAGTGAATTTTCTTTAAAATCCTTCCAGCTCTCCACATAATAATATGAAATACATGGTTTGATTATGGTTATGTTGCCACTATGCTTTAGCATCAAATAGTAATATATTTTGTGTTTTGTATTTAGTAATATATTTTGTATTCAGAAGAGAGGGATATGTTGCACCATATGTTATGAAACATGGACAATTGAAATTTAAGAATTTATTAGCAATACAGAATTCATACCAGGGGGCATAATAAAACCTCTGCATTGATACAATACATTATTATAAACTAAGACACCTTTCAGGGTGAAAGTTTTAGAAGAGGTGGAGAGAATTTAAAAGTAGCAGAGTCTTTTTTATGGCATGGCAGAATTAGTTTTGAATATGTGTGGGAACAATCAAATATAGTATGTGAGGAAATGGAATAACTTAATGTCTGAATTTATGCCTTGGTAGACACAGTTTTTCTTACAGCATAAAATTTTCTAGAGTTCTAAAATTCTTACAGGAAACACATTTGCTAAGGAACATAGAAATATTATTCTACCATCAGCGAAATCACACATTACAATGATTACTTTTAATGTATAACGGAAGATTTTTATTACGGTATTTCTAAAACTGGAGTTTCAAGTTTTAAATACTCAACTGATTGTGAGTTTCAACTTTTTTTTTTTTTTTTTTTTCTGTACAGGTGTTGTTTGGCTAACAGAAATACAACTTTCCACAATTCCTTTAAGTCAAGTAGTTCTATTATGCAAAGCAAGTATTTCTGGGGTGATACAATATAGCTCTGTCTCATATTCTGATTAATGAGTCTGAGAAAGGTTTTGCTTTCCTTTGCAAATAACTTTGCACTGGTATATGAGCTTCAAATACAACTTATTTATCTTGCCCAGGAACAAAAACACTTGTTTAATAGTAAAGAATTCTCCTGTTCTTTAAAAGAATGTCCCCAGGAGGAAGTGCCTCTCTCCAGCCCCATCTCCCATCAGTCTGGCCTCTGCCATAAAATTCTTTAACAGAACAACCCCTTCAAAGAGTCTTTCAGCAGCTCCTTGCCCCCATTTCCATGCTGGGTTCTCCTAAGCTCTGAGAGCCCTTTCCCCAATATCTTAGTGTATGAAGCAGTGTCATGGTTGTCTGTCATTCCATGACAGTCCATGGGATTTCAGAAGTTGCAGGCTAGGGAATTTCAGCAAGAGATTTGGGTTCAAAAAATGACAACTATTTTGTACTTTTATAGTGAACAAGTGAAAATGGGGGGATTCCGTGAAGTTGGTACTGAATAGATTTTATTCTCCTTGTAGTATTTTCCAAGTGGCATTTTTCAGCATACTAATTAGAGCTACAAACAGTGCTATCAAGGATTTTACTTTTTTCCCTCCCAATTGTAATTTTAAACATTGCATTAAACCCTACAAAATATTTTAATTTTTCTCTTCCATTAGTTTGGTTTTGTTCTCCTCCAGACGGGTTTTGAGAAGAATTTATTCAGGTATGGCTCACTCTTGCAGTTAAGCCATTTTAAAAATTTAATTATCTTTAATAATATTCTCATTTAAACCCTCAATAGCTATTTAAAAATTAAAATATAAATAGATAAGCAGGACTTAATTCTTGATATTGTTCTCTAATTTCTAGATGGAAGTAAACAACACATCTATGCCTTTCTGTGAGTTAGTAACAAAATAACAGCATTTTTCCTTTATGTTTTATTGTATTTGACAGTTTGTGTAGTCAGGAGAGGAAGCTGCTTCCATCACATCCTTAAATGCCACCTCAGTCAAACCTAATGTCAAGCCTAATGAAGGCACAGAGTGCTCTGGTGTCACTGTCCCATCCTTTTACTCACTGACCCCTATCAGAGATTTAAACTGACAGTAGGATTCCACATTATTTCTGTGCTTTATCCTTGTTCTCTGTTGGGGTTGCTCCTGGTGATAAGGACAGTTCTCCAGGACAGAAAGAGATTATCAGGTTCGATACCAACCAGGCACAGTTAACCCTGACTTTTATCTGAAGGAAATGCTGGGCAGACATGAATTGCAGGGAACCAGGGGGCATTTTTAAGGACTTATTCCTACAAAGTAATTTTTGTGTTTAGTTATGTTTCATCTTTCTGATATATAGTATGAAAGGTAGATCAAAATTACATCAAAATAAAATGAAATGCCATTTAAAAATATTATTTATTAATGGTTTAATTAACTACAACATTTGGTTTTAAATATGAAGCCTAGTGTGTATTGGATGAGAGTAATAATAAGTAATCAATTTAAAAATTCCAACATGGTGGAATACGTTAGATATATTGGGTATTAAGATGTATCTATAGTTATTATCTGCATATTTATCATAAAGAAATAATTATTTTTTTAAATTAAAAGTGCTAGAGAAATACATAAAAAAGATAAAGCAGGCCATATGCTAAAATGAGGTTTTCAAGACAGCCTGAGGAATTTAAATATATAAACCTAGTGAATTATAACTTGATTTCACATATAACATCAGGTGTCTCTCAAAGTTAGTTTTCCTATACAAATGTTTACATATCTGTGCGAGGTTTTTTGTCTTTAAAAGTGTAATGCAGACCTGACTAAATGAAAAATTTTGATGAGAGAGCACATTAGGTCTTGGGTTTCACAAATTTTTCACTGCAAAATTAGCACTGAAGGAAAATCCTAATTTTTATATGTTCAGTGTGTGGATTAGCTTTCACCACAGTGTTATTCTCCGTTAGGGTGCCCCGACGTCTTTACTAACTTTGGAAAAGCTTTAAACAAGCCAGTAATGAACAACATTTATGATCTTTGAAAGACTCTCTATGTGCCCTTAAGTTTTCCCTTTGTTATGTTCAAACTGTCATTAACTTGTAAGGAAGTTTTCACAGCCCTCACTTCATTTTGCCCTCCCAGGTGCATACATTATGTAAGATGCTACTGCTTCTGACTGCTCTGCATCACCAGGTGCAAATTCCTTTGGACAATACTCCTTTTACTGGAGAAAAGGCATTGAGCTATGTCTTCTGGAAAATTCTGTTTTTCCATACACTATCCAAGAAGCATTCTGTCTAAGAGACCTTTTTGACTGGAATTACCAGTTTTCACATCACTATTTTTGTTAAACTTCTCAAATTCAATACTGATACTGCAGCTATTAGATATGCTGGGTGGTCCAAAAATGCCTATTTGCTCACTGTACACAAAGAGTAATGTTTTGAGATAGAATCATCTATGACAAATATAATACATTGAGTAATGTGGTACATTGTTGTATGAGATCAGCCATGTGAGTAGTTTTTGTAGTTATATTTCTTATTGGGTAAGTACCAGCTTTGTGTGGTAAAACCAAAAATAATCATGCAACATGTGCAATATATTCTTTACCTGCAAAGAAAGCTGTTCAGTATTTGTTATACTATTGTATTGCTTATTAAGTCTTTTCTTTTGTGGTTTGTTTTTTTTTTTTTCCTGCCACAATTTGAAACCAGCCTCGATGCTCATGCAATATTGAACTTGGTTTCCTGAACTGAGTATTCTTTTGTTTTGTTTCGTGTTAGCTGTATTGCACTGCATTTGAGGGGGAGGCTTTGGATTCCTGCAATTTAATTTTACACTTTTGCAAAAAATATACAACATTACTTAAAAGTGGATTCAACAGGCTGAGCTACAAATTGTACTTACCTTCAAGGAAGAAAGATTTTCAAATGGTGAAAATGCTGCTACTGTGTAGAAGACATCACAAAGGTTATCATAGAATCATAGAACGGTTTGGTTTGGAAGCAACCTTAAAAGCCATCCAGTTCCAACCCCCTGCCATGGGCTGGGACAGGTTCCACTAGACCTGGTTGCTCAGAGCCCCTCCAAACTAGCCTTGAACACTTCCATGGATGGATCATCCACAACTTCTCTGGGAAACCTCGATGTTGTGATAAATGTCACAAAAGTTCCAGCTGCCTACTGCCATCATAAACGCGAAAAATTCAAACAGTTCATCATTTGGATTTGATTTCTGTTAAAAGAAATCAGGGCAGCAACATTCCATCACCACTTACAGAATAACAGAATGCTTGAAATTGGAAGGCATTGCCTCTTTTTGGTCACTGAACACCATTGAAAAAAAAACTGACTTTGTCTTCTTTACACATTCCCTTCATCCATTAGTCATGAGGACCCAGCTCTATCCTGTCATCACAGCCAGAAAACAGCACTAATAAATACAGTCATATGGCCCAGGAAAGAAACAAATTACAGGAAAAACAATCAAGAGAAACAAAACATTGAAATAGTATAGAAAAAAAATCCATCTTTTTCTAATAAAATACTGTTGGCTTTAGTTACATTTCTTCCTGTCAAATTTATAGGTTAAAATGAGGAAGCAAAGATGGAAAAGGTCAACCTTTAACATCACGAAATAAGTGTGATAATTTTGACATATTATGAATGTCAGTTGTAATATTTACTATTTTCCTTCTTCGCACTTGTGCTCTTGCACAAAAGGAAGTTTAGTCTGCCATTGCAGTGACTTCAAGGGGGTAAGAAACTTGAATTCTGTGCAAAAGATGAGGTTTATCACATAAAGTCACTTTCCAAAACCATTTCACCAAACTTCCCATAGTGAAGCAGAGTGGAATGCATCCATTTTCTTTTTCTGATGTTACAGTAGTGTGGTAAAATGGAGAAATTATTAATCTATATAATAAATCTGCCTATTATTTAGCCCCCAGAGACTGTAAAAATACTTTGAACCAAAAATTTCCAGCCTATTATATATGCTTAAATATATGTTAATAATTTGTTAAGCATGATATTAATATGAGAAATTTTTCATAAGTTTTTTACCAAACAGAACTCTCTAGTACATGTTTTGGTTAACCTTGCAAGTAATTTGGCATCATTTAAAGTAGATTTTTAATAACATTTTAGCTACTTTTCTCTTAATAGAAAAACAAAATTTTGAAACAATAGAATAATTTGGGTTTTATTTTGTTTTGCTTCTAATAATTTAGTTATTAATGGATATATATGCCTCAACTTATTTTCTTACTGTCATAATTTTTCACATACACGATTATGAAAAGTAAAGGTAGAAAAAAAAGTAAAAAACAAGGAAGAAAGGAAGAATTTTCTGATGCTTCCTTGAGTGTGGTCCTACGTTGTGAGTTGGTCTTAAAGGCTAAAAAAAATAAATTGGCACATTTGAGAATAATGTGTTAACAATTGACGTAATTTGATAATTTTATTACTAAAATGAAAATTGCTGCTAGTGTGATAGAGCTGTAGGGAGAGTCTTCCTGCCCTAGATCTGATGGCCACTGTTGGTGATTAACAGGCATACATAATGATTAATAAGCATATGCAAACAGTTTATTTTATATATCACTAGTGGCAGACTTTGCTTATTTTACCTAGCTATGTTTATTTATAATTTCTCCTCCTAATTTAAACTACTTTAGGCAATTTTAGAGAGATGTGCCAATTCAAAGCAGACATTTCTATGAAATTAAAGTTTCTTGGGGCTTTATTTTGGCTTTTGTGGATTTTTGTTTGTTTGTTTTTTTGTTGTTTTTTGGGGTTTTTTTTAAGTAAAAGCAAATACAATTCTTCAATGTCAAGTGAAATTAAAAGAAAAATGCATACATTGAATTTCTGCAACTCTGGCAGCACTAAGCACCTGAGCTGTACATGCATTCATTGCCCACCATTTATTTAATGTGCAATTATCAATGTCCTTTGATCTAGCAAAAAGTATCTTATGGAAATGGAACAATTGGTATGGTGTTTGAATATTAAAAATGATATCCTAGTCAGGCTTTCCAGGAACTAGTACTGCTTGACAGTAGGAGAGGGCTCTTACTCTTCATAAAGGTAGAATCAGTCAATAGTGCATCATTGAATATCAATGCCATATTGTAATGAATTTTGAGAGGAACCAAGAGAATGGGGAAGGGGAAAGGAAGTCTTACAGAAAGAGTGGTGTTTTCTGCACTTTATTTGAAAGAAACATGTACCTTTCAGAACTTTTGAAATCATGAGTGAGATTCCAGAAAAAAAGACCCCTCTGGTTATGGCTAATAATCATGGCAATTAAAAAACAATATATGATGAGTTTCATTTGCATTCCTATTTGGAAACTTCCTGTGTGGGTCTTGGATGTTTTTCCTTACAGCCACATGATAGTGATAGTAGCAGTAAAGTGAAAGTTAGTCCTGAAGTCATCCAATTCCTGTCTTCCTTTTAAGAATGATTATAGATTAAAATAGAGTCACCTAACCACATTTTAGAAGTCTTCCTAATATTATTTCTTCTTGCAAATGAATATGTGACAGTTACTGTACTCATCTGTAGAGCTTTTTCTATTTTGTATCCAAGGAAGAACTATTCATTTTTAAATATTAACTATTGAAAAAGGTATGAGGGAGAAAATACAAGAGAAAGATAGATGGCTGTTAACTAAATTGTGGCAGAGTTACAAAAAATTGAGGCCCTTTTACAGGATGAATGGCAAGGACAGTACTAGATTTGCCAGAGGATGTGGTTTATTAAAGTCCTTGATGATGGGAAATTTATGCCAACATTAATCATTTTAGAGCTAGGCTTCCAATAATGTACTGTAGAAAATGTCCCAGAGTCTTCGACCTGACAATCTGTCACATATTTTATTGTATGTACCAGGGGAACAAATAGCCAAAAGTTTGAAAACCTATGTTCTTAAATTAAGAAGTGCAAATCTGATTCTGCACACCAGTTTTCCATTACAGTTGTCTGGACACATGTACTGAATCAGGTAATTTGCTATATCTAATTTTGTGTATGACACCAAACATACACCAGAGCTGGATCTTTGTCATCCATAATTTAATTGCTTTCTGGACAAGGCAGGTGATGTATTAGTCTGTTGTTGAATTGCTGTTCCTGGAGATTATAACCAAGAGGGATAACTAAATGCTAGAGACAGCTTTCAGATCAGAATTTCCTTCTCTTAAATAATCTCTTACACAGGTTAGGGAGTGCTGGAGCAGCTCAGCTGTGGAGACAGCGTGAGAGAGTTAATGCTGATAAGCCTGGAGAAGAGAAGGCTCCAAGGAAACATTTGCAGCCTTTCCATGTGCAAAGGGGGCTTATAAAAAAGACTTTTTGTCTGCAGTGACAGCATAAGGACAATGGTTTTAAACTGAAAGAGAGATATTAGAAATTAGATTTTAGGAAGAAACTTTTTACCTAGCTGTGAGGGTGATGGGACCTTGGCACAGTTGCCCAGAGTAGTTGTGGCTGCCCCATCCCTGGAAGTGTTCAAGGCCAGGTTGGTTGGGGCTCTGAGCAACCTGGTCTAGTGGAAAGTGTCCCTGTCCATGTCAGGGGATTAGAACAAGGTGATCTTTAAGGTCCTTTCTAACCTGAGCTATTCTGTGATATTTTGTTCATCTATTAAATAATATTAATGGTAAATTTTGTAAATTTTTTGCAGTTTTTAGGAGTTTTATTTGTTTTGTTTTCAGTAAAGTGCTAAAAGCTGTGATATATGAAATACCACCAGGGTTGTTTTTTTTTCTTTTTAATGGAGTGTATTCAAGCTCCTACTTGCGCATTTGGAACTCTAGCATGTCATCTTAACTTTTTACTTTGTGTAGAAAAGCTTAAAAGGAACAGTTCATTTGCACCCTGCATTGAATTTTGTCAGGTGTAAATTAATTCTCAGTTACACAGAAGCAAAGCAGAGAATATTATTATTTTTAATGGTTCTAATTTTCTAACCAATTTCCACTGAGTATTTTTTTTAAACAGTACATATATTGCATTTAAAGAATCTTTCATAGGACCATCTCATTTCTACTCGTTTTTACTTCATTTTCAATTCATAGAACTTTTTGATAAATATTCTTGTCATTAATGTAATTTGTTTGCTATTTATTTTATAAAACTGGTGGGATCAGGTTTTGTAGACATATAAATAGACTTCAAAGTTTTCAAAGGCTTAGCTTTAAGGGTTGTTATTCTTCATGATTATTTTATATTAAATATAATGTGTGCTTATGTTTGATAAATACTAATTCTGTAACCATTTAAGCATACTAAACAGCAGTTAGTGATGAAGAGCATACAAGAAAAACAAGTTTTCTTTGTAAACAAATTATTCCCTTCCAACAGATTTTTTTTTAGTTTCATAAGAAATGTAAATTATTTATAATTTCTACTGTACAAAGAAAATTATTTTCAGAATTATATTATTTTTGTAAAATATCAGTCCAGTCATCAATCTATTCCTGACAAGGAAATAAGAAATCAACTCTTTTATGATAATTTCTCTGAAGTCATTACCACAATCTTTTTTATCTATATTAGACCTCTTGACTGCTGAGGAAATTACTGCAAAGCCTTTTTGCAGCGGCTTTTTGAGAGGGATGCTTTACAACTGTGAATTGTTTATTTTGGGATATATGTTTATTTGACCAACTTTTAGTCCTGTTTGTGGTTTATTGTCTTTATGACAGTTAATACCTTTAGTTTTGTACAAATTGCAGTCCATGACTCACCTATTCTTCTTAAATACCAACAAATAGATACTCTGAGCATCCAAAATCTACATTTGGAAGGGAGAGAAGTGTGAAATGGAAGTCTCTATTCTCTTAAATGCTTTTTTCTGAAGTATAGAAGTGTACACTACTTTTTCATTTGTAAACCTTAAAATTTGATATGAGTTTTCCACCTGTGTATTGAGCATCAAACCACATAATGTTATCTATGAAAGATGATTTATCAGATTCAGAGCATCTTTTAATCTTCAACATTCATGCCAGTGTTCATAAATGGAATGAATTTGTCGTGAGAAATTGCACATTGGAAGACAGTGCTTACATAAAATTTGTGATTTAACCACATTTGGAATCCCACAAAGACTCTAATGATATTTCCAATCTATTTGTTGAATATGCAGAAATAAGTTCATACAGTTTTCCTACAAGTGACTCCCACCATGAACTTCATTTCTGGAGGAAAAGCCAAGGCTCTAAGCCTTGGTGTTCTGAGATTCTTGGCCATAGCAGACCATAAAACAAACTTATGCAGTTTGCTTTTTTCTTCATATTCTTCACTAGTGTGAGACGTCACACTCCGAAGACTCTCTGATAGTCTGTTCTTTGCATTAAACTGTTTAGCTGCTGAAATATGGGGTATTAAAAGGTCTGTGAAAATCAAGATCACTAGAATTACTTATTAAAACTCTTGGAGCAGAAAGATGAGCTAGTGTGTCTCATAAATAAATTCATAGCCAGGCAGGCTTTACTTATTTAGATGAAAATGCTTGTTTTTCTACAAAAATAAGCGCTGAACAGTTACTAAAGGAGATGCTGCTGGCCTTGAGCAATGTAGTAGCTGTGATCTGTGCTTTAAAACTTCTGTTGATAACAGTTCCTTTTGCTCAAAGCCTCTATACCTGCATACAGCAGCAGCATATGTCATCAAAAAGTTATGCTTTTAGACAAAGGCAAACAGGAAGAAGTTGAAAATGTGCACTTCATTAAAAAAAAAAAAAAAAAAAAGAAGGAAAAAAACCACACCATCTTTTTCCTTGGCTGTAGCTTGATAATTTCATAAGAAACTGATATAAAGATTGTCCGAAGTAATGTACACACAGTATATTTTTTGGAGTAGGTAGAATACATTGTAATATTTTTCATATTATTTTGCTATTTTTTTAAAGTTTTATTTCCACAAATAGACATCTCTCTTTGGAAAGGTTTCATAAAGTATAATGAAGTTATAGTCAGAAATGGGTGAAGCCATAGCACAAGAAAATTTGAGGAGCTAATGTAATTTTTCCCTAGCAAAAGATGACACTGTAAAATCAGCACATGAACAGAAAATATATGTTTTTAGGCCACCTCCCTTTGTCATATAGGTGTCTGGCTGAAGAGTTTGTCATCCTCAAGAGGAAACACTCCTCCTTATTTCTAAGAGTGTTTTTCAAGGGCCTGTGATTGCCTAATATTAATTATATTTAACAGCTATTCTCTTTTCCAAGAAGTTCAGCTGAAACGGTCTAGGAGAAGAGAAACTTACCAAGATAAAAGCCCAACAAACCCAAGGTTGAATACTAATACTTCCATGTTCTGTAGTAAACTGACACAACAATCAATTGAAATTTCTCAGTGAACAGAAAGCTTGGATATGGATATACATCTTGTTTTACTAAACCTGTTAATAAACTTGTGCATTACTTCCTTTTTCCAGATGCTCCAACATTTGTGTCAAATCAAACCATGTATTACTCTTGGGAAGGCAATCCCATCAATATAAGCTGTGAAGTGCTAGCAAATCCATCTGCCTCAGTTCAGTGGAAAAGAGGAAAATTAGTTTTACCAGTAAAAAATACAACTCACTTGAAGACCTACAGTACAGGAAGAAAGCTGATTCTAGAGGTAAGACTTCCAATGGAAATCAGTGTGGTGGCAGAACATAATTTTGTCCTTAGTTTGGCAGCACTGTGAGTACTGTAGAGTGTATTTAAGGCTATAATCTACAATTTATTAACACTCCTAAAAAAGGAACAAAACAACAAACAACCATATATGAACTGATCTTTCTACGCATTTCTTATGAGTAGTTAGAAAATAAACCTTATTTGAATGGCTTATGCTCAGTTTTCCAACTGCACCCAACAGAAATATAATTTGCATTTCTTGGAAGTAAAAGAGTCCATAAATAGATATAAAACTAAACCATCAAGCTAAGACTGAAAATTAAAGTGACTGCCTGGTAGGTGCTTGGTATATACAAAAATTTTATTAGTTTTTTTTTTGTTTTTTTTTTTTAATTTTTTAAAATTATTGTTTAAAGGTGAAATTATAAAGATGAACAATGTCACTATTTTCCATTATCATATTTCCTCATTTGAAGTTGAGAATGGGGAGTCAAACATGAAAAAATGTGTATTTAGGTCTATATTTAGAGAATATATTAGATATAGTGAAGTAAGAACACATCTGCATATTGGTCAAGGAGAACATACTGGGATTTCTGTTTTTTTTTTTTTTGATTGCATTTAATTAGCAACTGATATTTACAAAGTGTGTTCATTTTAAAGATTGCTCCCACATCTGACAGTGATTTTGGACGGTATAACTGTACAGCCACAAACAGAATAGGAACAAGATATCAGGAGTATACGCTTGGTCAAGCTGGTAAGTTAAAATTTTGTTTCCTTTTCTTTAAATATTTTTTCCTACTTTAATCAACATTAAATTCAGACACACTATCCTCTGTTTATTTTATTCTGTGGACTGTTTGCAGATAATTTAATTGTCTAAGAGCTGAGCTGCAATATGAAGTAAAATAAACCAGTTCCCTCAGAATATGAATCTTCTTTTGATTTAATTTTTCCTAGTAAGAACTGTTACTCCTATTCCCATATCTTTGCTTGAGAGCCCCTTAATTTCAAAATTATAATTTGGAGGGGCGGGTTTTACATTTTCCATTTCAAGAAAAGCTCCTGACTTTCTTAGCAGACACCAGTCTTTCAAACCAAGGCAGTCCCCCGGGCCCCCCATCCTCTAGCAATCACAAAGTCCAAATAATGGCAAAAAAGATTGGTGGTGTGACAACACTGGCAAGTGGTGAACATTATTTGCACTCAGATTCCCAGGAATGAAAAGGGAACATGCTAAGCCACAGAGTCATCTATCTTCACCTGGGGTGTGAGGTGTATTGCTTAGCTTTGTTTATAACAGCCTCAAAGATGTCTCAGTAACAGCTTAGCTTACATAAAAAACTTCTCCAAACTTTACCAGACCTTTGTGATGAGTGTTTAGCTACTATCAACCTTTGTATTTTCTATTTTGTCTTGTTATGAGAGGAGCAGAAAAATTACAAACCTGTGGCGATGTTCCCAGTTCTCAGTTGTTTCCTTCTCTTTGTGTGGACAAGGTGTCTGGCACCTTGGCCATACTGGAAAAACCCCACGACATGTGCCTCTCTGTGCAGCTGCTATCTTATTTTTCAATCACTTCCAGGCATGAATTATCTCTTCCACTCTGAGCTGATCTAAAGCTCAGAAATCAGAAATTGTGGAATCCATAAGGGAAATAGCATACAAAGAAGAAAAACAGCTATTTACAATTTCAGCGACTGGGTTTTTTCCAAGAAATTCTTATTTCGTGTATTCCTCTGCCCACAGTGTTTCAGTTTCTGTGGCGGAGAGTTTGATGGATCTGAATTGGAGTTTTGTGCAACACTGTCAGGGCAGAAATCAATGCAGAAATCTTGGCAGCACTGCTGTTGGCTGCCTGCTGGGGTTGAGCATATGGAGGCTAATCGGCAGTGTAGCGCAGGACACAGTGAGTCAGGTCTCCATAGCTGAGAGCGAGCCATGGAAGGGGTCCAGGGGGTCCTGTCCAAGCAGGACCATGCATGAGGGTTTTGTGGGTGTATTGCAGAGGAGCGTGCCTATCATGATTGCATACATAGTGTGAGGAAGACAAACATCTCTAAAGCCTCAGCAATGCTAGGAGATCACAGATTCAGGTTCACCTTTCCAGAAGCGCACCAAGCTCTTTCTGCATGTTAATGCCACCCTGTTCCTCCTGTGTGCTGGCACACCTCTCTCCTTCCTGAACATTCTTGCCATTTCTAAGTTTTCACTTTACTGAGTAAATGGGAATAAAACAGGCTCTAAATTTACTCAGCTTCTTTCCTGAGCAGAACAGAAAGATAAGGTGCTTAAAATCTGCAGTAATATCCAAGGCTGATTGGTGCATTTAAAAGCTGGCAGAAAGTGGCCTTTGAAGCAGCACCTTTTCAAGTGTCAAAGGGTCTCTCAGAGATAGAGCCAAGATGTTAGAAAAATTCCTGACTGTAACACTCATTTGTCCAGTTCGTAAATCTGCCTCCCTACTCTTCAAAGAGCCAAAAGTTATCTAGCCAGACATCCAGTTTTTGTAAGACAGTCTAACAAGCTGTCTGGCTCAATTAGTTGAACTCTGATGGTGCTCCAGATTTTCAGTCAGCAGACCAATTCGTAAGGAAAATACCTACTCCCAGACCCAGTTCCCTTCCAGTGTTGGTAGCTTAACCTACACTGTTACAGTTCTTAAATGTTTTTTTCAATGAACCACAAAAAGAAAAGCTCTGCAGTTCATACACAAACCACAGTTCCAGCTCCTCCATTCCTCAGCCCCTTCTTTTCTTGGCCTTCTTCACTGTAAATGGTGGAAGCAATATTTTCTATGGTCTGGTTGTGCAAAACACATTGTGAAAAAAAAAAAAGCTACATGCTTGTTTATGACTGAAAAATTCTGAGTACAAAAGTACTATTTGGGGTTTCTTCAGCCTGAGCTCACTCTGTTCTTGGATAATCCTGTAACAGACTGTTCTATATGACCACAGATGTAAATAGCCCCACAGAAGCTGGACTCTATTATCAGGTTAGGCTGTATAGCCAAGTTATGTCTAATTTCTGTTTCCATTATAATTTCTAGTACGCAGCTGATATGGCTCAGTTAAACAGAAGCAGTCCTTATAGAAACACAGTTGGGACTTTTGATCAATAAAGAGAAAAATAACTTCTAGAATTACAGGCATGATATGATGCCTCTTTCTAAAAAATGACACACAAAAGAAAGTAACTGTTTTTACTAGTTACCCAATGTACCTAATCTTTCAAGTTTTACCTTTGTCAGTCAGCATACATACTGAGAGATTCACTGTCTCTCCAGGCAGACAAGGGGCAGAGATGTTTTCAGCTTCTGGTGTTTCTACTGTTCACCACTATGACTTCAGAAATATTCCCACCAGCGGTCCCAAGAACCCTTCTGCTCTCTCTGGTGATCCCTCATTAGTGATGTAGGCATAAGTAAGGCAGCCACAGCGGCAAAACTTTAGGGTACAAAATCTAACCAGAAACCTGAAAAGCTGGAGTTTCATAATGAATCATTCCCCATCATTTCATGCATGATTTCCCTTTTTTTCTTTTTAAATGTAAGCCATGGAAAGCTTATTCAAATATGTTCTATCCTCTGACTGAAAGTTGACAGTGATAAAATTCTCAGTCATGCAAAACACAAAGGAAAAAGGTAAATAGACAGTAGGAATGCAGTGTTATTAGAGCACTTATATGTTCAAGATTTACTACATTTAGCAAGCAAATTCAGCAAAATAATATAGAATAATTTTTGTCTGTGTTTAGTTTTTGAATTTTGAACAACCTTTAGCAATACAAAATGAATTCAAATAAGATGCTACTTCTGCATAGTACATAGTTAACTTAATTCTGAACAAATTTTTCAACTAAAGGCTTAAAGTATAAGACAATGCTCCTGTATGAAGAAAATATCAGAGAAGAAAAGGTGTTTTTAAACTAGTTGCATTGACTTCAACACATTCTACAGCAGACCTTATTTTCATAAACTTCACAAGTCAATAAGCTATTTATATGAGAGATAATCAGCAGGATTATGGGGAAAGATGTTGTCACTGTAACACACACAGTAAAACAATTCTCAAAATACTAGTCATTATCTTCAATTATGTTTTCTATATGATTGTTAGGAGCCAATCTTGTTGATCCAGCAATATACACTTGGCTTTGCATCCACTGTTGCTGCTTACTAATGTCTTGGGAAATCCTATGTCTTTGAAACTCCATGCAAATCATCTAAAAGGAGCCAACATTTACACTCAGGCTGAATTAGAAAATAGAAAAATACACGAAGAAAGTTGTTTAAGGACAAAGTTGTCTCCAGCTAAAATTAAGCACTGATTCACAGTGACATTATGAAAACACTGAACTGTACATTAAAATTCCTAAACATTGCTGCTATTCACAACAGGCCAATGCAAACATGTGTTACTTCTCTGTCTGAGAGGGAACTTGAAAGTTAGGAAAATGATGTCAGTACAAAAGAATTCAAAACTAATTTTATCTGATTGGCAAGTGAGTTAAAGTGCTGAGATACTAAATAAATATTTGACAGCACCATTCCATAGTATAATTCATTTCACAAATGCACTAAATTAAAAGGAAAGCCTTCCTAAGCTGCAAGCAATTTCCAGGCAAACCACTAAGCAGAATGATGGTGATCGCTGCCATTGTGTCATGGCACAGCACCTTCTTACCCTTGCAAAGGTCACCAGAGTTTTGAGCAAACAATCAAAACCACAAGGCAGAGAATGGTACAGTAGGTTCAATTTTGTCACACTTGTGACAGGGAACTTAATTTTATACCACTAAGCATTTCTGCATATGAGGATGAGGAAACAATGCTCAATGCTTGGCCTTGTTTTGTGTCAGTAGGGCTATCGCTATTGATCAGGAGTTCAGAGTTTTGCCTAGCAATGGGCATTGCTGGGAAAATTTATTCCAACATGATCGGGCTGTTGTTAGGATCCTATTTAAAAATTTTGATGTGTGTCTCAGTAAGGGAGTGCATGGAAATATGTTATTCATGCAATGACCAGTTCTCACGGACACATGATGGCACAGGGAAGACACAAGAGGTATGCAAGAGCTACTAGATGGGATGTACAAAACAGACCCAGAACTCAGAAATACTTTCAGAGAGTATTCCCAAGTACAGTGTGTGCCATTTCTTGTTGTGTAGCAAAATGGAAGATGAAGAGGTGCTACATGTTTAGGTCCCCACAGTTTTGGCAAGGTTGATCTGTTCAGTGGTTCTTTCCAAAGAAGATTTTCTATTAAAAGTTTGGTGATCTGAGATACAAGCAAGGAAAGAGCCTCACATAATTACAAGGGTATAGAGCTGCATTTGTAATACTGTAATTATGGAGACAGATATTCAGCCTGGTTTAGACTATGCTGAAATGCTAGGGACAAAGTTAGAACTGAAATTCCCTGAAATGGAGAGGCTTTGATGCAGGATTTTTATTAAATCCCTCATAGAGACAAGAAATAGCTGCAAAGTTCATCTGGTTTATACCCCAGGGGACTTATCAATGGCAAGGTTTATAACTAACTATGGGGAAATATAGGTAACACTTAAAAAAATGCAATTGCTGTATGTTTCAGCTATACATTAGCTATATGTAATATCATATGGTTTGTAATATATGCTTTTAAAATTCCTGTACATTTTACGACAATGTTTTGGGTACTAAATGCAAACCAAAAATCAATCAATGCTAATTTCACTTACAAAACAATCACCATAAAATCTGCTTTTTTGCCCTTTACAGAAAAAAGAGTTGACATTTATTGTCAAAAAACCGAAAGAAGAGAAAGGCAAATGAAAACCTGATTTATATGATGAGATTAAATTCAGAATGACAATTTTTTTAAAGTACATTTTATGATTTTTATTTCATTTTCTCTCTTGACTTAGAGAAGCCAAGGATATCTACTGATTACCCTACAAATCATGAAACCTTAACTAACATGTCTTTAAGATGCTTGAAGTATTGAAAGGAAGGTGAATACAGACAGCATTGAAGGTTGTGCATTAATATTCACTTTTGATCTAATAATTTATATAATATGTGAATATACATGCTCTCTTCTTCTTGACATACTTTCTGTCATGTACACAGGGTCATTTTTCTAGAGAGTACTAATACAGAAACATGCATTTGTTGTGAAGCTTCCCTAATACAATGCTGGGTTTGTATGGCACTTCGGCATTGTTCAGGGTGAAAAGCATTACATGCATGTAAGCTGTGTCATTAAAAAAAAACAATTTGGGAGATCAGAAAGCATGAAAGTGAGAAAGAAATTGGTGATTCCAAAAAAAATAGTGGTCCTAGGAAGTCAATGTTTTATCTTCCTAGGCTTGCAGTACAACATAATCACCAGTCTGAAGTAGTTGTTCACTTTATTTGCCACTGTAAAATAAACTCTGTGTGTGCATAGGCTCTGTTGCACTTCGGAACTGACTACAAATCATATCTATGGAAACGCCAGCAACAAACCATTTTCTAACAGTGAGCAGGAGGAGTCAGAAGGTTGACTCATAAGTCAGCACTTACTCAGTTACCTACTACTAGCCTTATTTCCTATCTTCAGAGGTCTCAATGTATTCTTTTGTAATTTTTCCTGTTTTAAAACTTTCAGCCTAAATGTCTGTGTACAGCTGCTCTACATGCAATCTTATGGGCAAGTACACCTGTCCCCAAACTAGACACAGACTGGATACAACTGTTTGGTTTGTAGAATTTGAAAGAGTTATTTGAATGACAGGTTTAGGTAATTTGATGTATAATTTATAGCAGATGTTTGGACTGTCTGTATTACCTCTAACTACAGGGAAAATAACAACTGTTAAATTTAATAGCATCTCTTGAGAATATGATTGCATGGTAAAAAGTTGTGGCATACTGAATGAGAGTTGTTTTAGTAACATTTTAATTAAACAGCTACTGTGAATGCCAAATCATGTGCATGTAGATTGGTGAAATTAAATGAAAATATATTAAAGTTACATCTACCTCTGAACACACCTAGTGTGAGCTGAAGTATGATATATTCTGGTATCTGACTATGCTAAGTGTCACACAAGAGCTGACTTATTCTTTGGTTTCTATAAAATTGTCAGAAAACACCTTGGTTTTGACAGGAAATAACTTTAATAAAGGATATTGTCACCACAATACCTCACTGTTTTCAATGCAAATTTTACTGAGAAAGACATTTTTGGTAGGCGAAAAATTTTACCATGGGATCTAAAAGAAATTGCCCAGCTCTTCTTTCTCTGATCTTTAAGTACACTGACTCCCAGCTTTTCCTTCATTGTTCATTCCTGTCATGACCACAGTGCAGTGCTAGGTAGTCCATCAAATTGTGCCAGTTTCTCTTCTGGCCTTTCTCTGAGCACTGGCTTCACTTCCTGCTGATCTACATGGTGCCTGGAGAACTGGTTCATTTTGAAATGAGGTTGGTTTACCAACCTGTGTTGTAAATGTCACTCTAAACAGTGCAAACACATACATTGGTTTGGCTTATCCATGTCTTTCAAATCCTCCATGTTATGCTCCAGTAAATTTCACCACAGAACCTTTGCAGTAGGCACATTCCACTCACCCGAAGCCTAATTCTCTACAAGTATGCTCATGCAAATGCCTTTCTTCTCAGTATAATTTCCTAGTCCATTTCTGTAGCTTGACCATTCTCGCTGTCAAGTGTAATTTTCATCTAGAAAGGGTAAAAAGACAAGCAAAGAAAAACAAATATACCTACAAAATTAAGAAATTGATAAACCAACTGGAACTGATATGCGTTTGTTAGTGATCTCAGGTTTGCAACAAAGGTATGAAATTAAGATTCTCAGACTTTTGATCAGCTGAGGAAAATCAAGCGGTGGGAGAAAAAGGGGTTGCTAAGAAAAATTAAGACAGTGCCTTACCCCTGCCTCACTGAACAAGGAACCTGTCTGTCTCCATTTATTACAAAGGGAACACAGATGCTGTGTTTGTAGAACTAGCACATGCAACACATGTACTTCTGTCGCATCCATTACACAAAGGTTGCAGCTTATCTGGCAATATCTGCAGCCCTAGACTATCCTTACCTTTTCTGAGAAGAAACGCCTTTTGATTCATCCATCTGCAGGGCAGCTGGAACCTTCAGGCTCCAGGACCATGCCAACAAAAGAAGTAGGTGGAAGAGGTAAAGCCAGAACAAAGTAGCATTCCCTCATCTGGGTCACAGCTGTCTTGTCATGGGGTCATCAAGGCAAAGCATCAGCCAGCAACAAAGAAAGCCAACGGCACCATGGGCTATATTAACAAGAACTCATCCAGTAATTTCAGAGAAGTTATTATCTCTCTCTGCTCAGCACTTATTAGACCAGATCTGGAGTATTGCATAAAGTTTTTGCTCTCCAGTACATGATAAGTTGGAGTAAACTCAGCAAAAAGCCACCAAAATGGTTAGAGAGAGTTGAAGTGCTCGTCCTGTGGGAAAAAGCTTCGGGGCCACAGCTTGTTAAGCCTGGAGGAGAGAAGAATTTGGACCTAATAGAAGACTGCCAACACCTGTTGGGAGGCTGTCAAGAAGGTACAGACAGGCTCTTCACATGCAGGAAACACACAGTGGTACAGGAGGAAGCACAAGAGACAACAGTTACAAGATTAGAAGCAGGCTTTTACCAGATATTTGGAAACCTTTTTTCTCCATTAGTATAATCAGGGAGTAGAATATGTTACCTAGAAAGACTGTGTCATCTCCGTCATTGACATTTTAAAGACCATTCTGGCTAAAGTCCCAAGCCACCTGCTCTTATCTCAGAGTCAATCTACTCAGAGAAGCAAGTCAGACAGGATGACTGCCTGAGATCCCCTCCAAGCTAAATTACTCTCTGATTCTGTAATACTAAATCATTATGTGTGCTGTTGAGAAAAACAGCTGCTGGAAAAGGCAAACTTAGTTACCTCCTATGTGTTGATTTTACTCTGACATTCTGCACTCGGAAGAATACTGAGTTGCACTCTAAAAAATTTTAAGGCTAGTCCAAAACTATGCCCTTCTTCCCAATTAATAACCTCTATAGAGCTGACTCTCGGGAAATGTAGAGACTTACTGTTGTTTCCATTTGATTTTTTTTCTTCCAGCACCCTATCTCCCAAACCCACACCTCAACCCTGTTCTGTGCTGTAGCTGTGTAAATGCCAGAAATATAGCAGAAGAATGACCATGGATAATTCCAGTGCAACAACATAAAATCAGAGGGAAAGCATCAGGAAAAAAATAATAATTTTGCAGAATGTTACAAAATAAGTATTTTCAAGCCAAGTAATTAATTTGGTATGTAAAAAGCTTTCTTTCTACCTTCCTGGCATAAGATGACCTTGTTTGCCACCACTTTAGGACTGATACTTTTTTTCAGAACAGGAGATTGCACTACACAAAGTCACACTATATATTATTGGTATTAATAGCTTAGCATCAAACACACACTTTTAACAATGATAACTCTTTCAGCCTGAAATCTGCTATTGCTTCACCCTGCTGCCACCACTCTTCTGTAAAACATCTGTTTTTCATCCATCCTCACTCTCCTTCAAATTCTCTTGACTCTTCTCCCCACAATTTCAGAGATCCCAAGCCTGCTCATTTTCTGGCTGCACAACAGATGCAACAAATGCAGAGGCTTTGCAATAATCCTATAGATGAACAACACAGGAGGTAAGGCATGCTCCAGCAACTGACCTTAAATAACACATTAATTGGCATAAAAAAGAAGACATAGCAGTTGAATGTGAGACCTGGCACCCAACATGTGTTGTCTGTAGGTGTCACATCTTCCCTAGTGGCAGCTGATGTTCAGACTCTACAAGGAACAACTTGGGGAACATCTGTTTGTCTCCTCCCAGTCACAGGACATCAAACCTAGGTCAGATGGGACAAACAACAATTATTCAAGGGATCAGGGCCCCTCCACACACAAGGTAAATGCTTTTCTACTACTTAGCACTTGATGTAAAATGTTCATGGACTTCCAAGAAAATCCTAAACCATACCAAACCTTGACCCACTGATGTCAGTGACATCAATGGACTTACTGAAAATTGGGACATTTCCCCTAGAGTAATTAATTGTTCCATTCTGATTCTTTGAAATGTTTTCTCTATATGAGGTACACTGTGGGTGTTATTTGATGTAATTCTGGAAAATCTCTGTTCCTGCAAAGCCTTCGTCCTCCAGAAAATTAAAACAGCATCATATTTTTCTATTTTCAAAATAAAGTATAATCAAAAAAGAAAAAGTGAATTGCAGAGTATGAATTCTTGAACTAGTTTTATGAATACCAGTGCAATTAGAATGCAGATTAATTTAATTCTGTGACTATTGATGAAAGAAACTGATAAATTTTGTATATTTTTGGTGCACCTTTATTTTTCTGGTAATGAGGGGGCACAAAAATATATTCTGTATGGATCCCTATATTGTCTAAATAACATTCAATATGT
>JANRGV010000051.1:12412476-12435507 GCA_024734035.1 Alethe castanea
ACTAGAGGAATGAAAATGGAAAAGGATGGAGGGGAGGGGGGAAGAGAGAGAGAGAGAGAGGGGAGACAGAGACACAAAGCAGGCATTAGAACCAGAGGCAGGGATGCTGGGATGAAGCAGATGGGTGTTGGTCAGGGACATGGGGTGGAAGGACAGACACAAGGGCGAGCAAGACCCAGCAAGGGCAGGAGAGCCAAAAGGCAGACTGGGGCCAGGGCAAGAGGCAGACCTCGGCAGACTGGAGCCAAAGCAAAAATAAGACCCAAAAGGCCCTCAGACCCAAAAAATCCCAAAAAACAAGACATAAAAAGCCCTAGTCACTAAGCCCAAAGCAGAAAAGTCCCCAGCCAAATGATGAGGCTCAAAAAGCCCCCAGAAGCTCGTTGTGCAGTTACTTTTATATCCCCTGGCTCCTCCCAAAGTCTTCCTGCTGGCCGGGGACCATTGGCCCAGTCCAATCTTCCACTGCAGTCCATTACTGGAGACCTTTCACCATCTGATGGGAGAATCCTCTCTGGAGACTCCAGTGTCCTTGGTGGTCTCCTGCTGACTGCCTAACCCATGTGAGGTGTGAAATGATGGCCAGGCAAAGTGTCCCCAGAGACAAGGCTTTCACCCATCTTCTAGTTGCCTCTGGCAAGTGGCACATGTGCATCCCCTCCCCTACATGCCTCTGACAACCAGTATCAAGACAGAAATCAAAACTAAATTGGCTCCCCACAATTCTTTAGCATCATACATGAGTATAGTCACGTATTGAACAGAGAAATAGGTGCTGTGGAAAGAAGATGAAGTTGACAAAATGTCTGACTCTTGTTGGAACTTTTTATGTCTTTAAAAGCTGAATTTGTGATGAATTATGTCTTGACAGCAGTATAATGATAAAAAAAGATAGCAGTGGAACTTCTTAGGCAGTATTCTGGAATCTTTACTATCACTAAGCAATCTTTAAACCATAGAAAGTAAATCCCTTCCTTTTTCTACTACTTAGTCTTTCAACTTATATCTACAATAGTATATGAATTAGTGATCACTGCCTGTAGCAAACTTCCTCTAAGATCCATTTTGTTGGTTGGTTTTAGAAGAAAAAAGAACAAGAAAATCCACAACTCTATCCTTCCAGGCATGGATTTCTGAGTGCACAACATTGCAAATTATTCTTCACTCCTGCTAAACATTGATCCAAAAGCCTTGCAATTCTAGCATGAAAACCACAGCAATGTTCCAAGTAATTGGAGCTGACAGAGGACAGCTCAAATGCAGGAATGTTTAGCTGGATCAGGACCAGAAGGCTGTATACCTTGCATGATCAAATTCATACTCATTAGAAGACTACAGAATTAGATTCAGTTCATTATGCTGTTATTGATCTGCTTTGGGGAAAAAACTTATAGATCTGCCTAGTTGGAAATAGATAGTAGGTATTTTATTATATCTTGATGGGATTGCCTATATTTGGTTTTGGTTTTCACCAGGAATGTATCTCCTGCCATATTTTCTTCAAGTGATTCACTCTCTCCCCTGGAACTGCTATTGTTCAGCTTTGAAAACTGCATAAAACTTACCTGCGTGTGTGGGTGGCTTGGAATGTGAGACGCATATTTAAAATAGCATTGTGGATGTATTTTACACTTCAGTGAGTTCTAAACATATTGCATTGTGCTAGTTACACAAAATACCATACTGTGTTTTCAAAGGAGCTTCATTTCATGCTTATTATCAACTGGAATCATATCTTCCTCTGACAGAAATTATACTTGAATCTTCAGTAGCAAACATAAGGTTCTTCCTGAAGGATTTCATCCTCCCTGTGCCATGCTTATTAAAGTTAACCACACACAGGCATTAATGCACAAGGAAGAGAGCTCTCCTTAACATTTGGAAAGTCAAGATCAGAGTGGATATGTAAATAGCACATTTTTGTTTCTTACCATAGACCAAGTAATTTTTTTGATGCAGACAGAAACACCAGGGAATTGCCTTATTAATAAATATCATCCAAAAACTAGCATGAAAATAGTATGAATGAAATTAGATATTAATTCATCCTCATACTTGTGTGGTTTATTTTTGAGCACTTTCAACAGGAGAAAAAGAATTTTCAGAAGTTTAGAAGCTATTTTTAATACTGTAGGTATCCACAGCAGCTTTTCTCTTGCAATTGAATCCAAAGAGCATTCATCTTTAGTATTGAGCATTAATATTCATCTTCCCAAGTGATGGTATCCATATGACTCATGCAGTGCCATTCTGCATAGGTATGGCTGTCCTGGATTGCTTTGCTGGGATTTTTGCCCTGTATTTTTCCCACTCTTCTCAGAATTGCCATTTGAGCTCAGGAGAGAAGACATCTGTGCACAGAATGGTGTTTATGTACTTAATGGCTATGTTGGGGAAAAAAATAAAATAAGTATTCTCTCAGCTCTAAGGAGAATCTGAAGGAAAGGGATGGGTCACAAGCTGATTCAAATCCTCATCCTCTTTTGATTTTGGGGTGAATACTGACTTAACAAGCAACTCATTTAATTCATTATTTTTCTATGTGGTCACAGAAAATAACTGTGTTTTTTGAACATAATTTCTTTTTTTTCTAAAGACCCCCAACTTTTTGATCTATTTAGAAAGAAATCCAAAAGACGGATCTGTGTTTTCATGGATTCATAGCAGATTAGTTACATTTGTTCATGTTCTATCAGATCACAAATCTTCAACCCCTTTCTAAGAAACATGAAAATTTCCATGGCAAAATCTCATATCCTGGTAATGGTTTTCTGAAATAGGAAGAGGTTTGAATCCCCCAAGCTGAGGCTTGAATTCTAAAAAAATACGCAATGTCATGGATTCACATAGTTGTGTCTTTAAGACATTACAAGTTTCTTATCCATATAAATAAAATCTATGTTGGTTTTAACCCAATGAACACCAAGTATTGGAGATTTCAGAAGACCTGGAATCAGACATGCCAGCTGTAAGGGATATGATATTTGCATTAAAACACTCAAGTCTGACAATTCTTGGAGATGTTCTTCTGAAAAAAAATTAATTTTCTGATAATTAAGAGGTTATACAAATCAGCCCCTTTAGACCAGATTCAGCAGTGTCCTTTTCCTGAGAATTTGTGGCTGAATATGTCATTAAATCTGTTCTTTAATATTTTGTAGAAATTCTGGTCTCATTTTCATTCAAGTACCAATGCTGGGTGAAACTCAGGTTGATTTCTTTTTATTCACAACTGTCTGACAGCCTTTGAATACTGACAATATTTTATGTAAATGGTTCATTACCCACTAACCAAATTACAGGCTTAGGCTCAAATTCTGGCATGTTCTTACAAAAGTATCTTTTATAACGTGGAGACAAAAGCAGTGTCAAATCTGGAAGAAGGTATGTAAATCATTTTTAGATGGATCGGAAAAGAAATTTTTAATGATGTATCAAAACCGTAGTGTTCTGTCCACAGAATTAAAATTCTTCCTATCATTTCCAATATCACTTTTTATAATTATAGCTCTTTAAAATGTAGGACAATTGGAAAAGCTACTCTTTTGAATTCTATGTGTTTGATCACAAATTGAAAAAACAATGTAATATTTCTATTTTTAAAAATGTACTGACTCCAATGTTATTTTTTGCTTTTGTTTCATAGGTAGCATTTCAATACTTATGAAGACCTGCTTAATTTCATAGATCGTTTCTACTTTGAAATATCTACTCTTGCTTTTGATTCCAGAGAAAATGTTTCAACCTAATTTGCAAATTAGTTCTTAAGCTGAGCAGAAGATAAGAAACCTTCCATTAACATATTTTCTTAGTAGCTTGAAATCAGTCTTCAAAAAAAAAAGGAAAAGAGATTAATGTTTTCAGCTGTGTTTCAGAATTCCATAAAATGGCCAAATTATTTATAAGGTTCTTTGTCATAAGCTTATTTAAAAGAATTTAGACTCTGAATGATCTAATTAGCTGCAATTGTTTGTTTTGTTAAATTTGATATAAAGTTTGTTATTCTCTTTTCTGTAATTATACAGCCAACAACTGATCTCTTACATTTTTCTATGATGAAATTAGCTATTAAAAAAGATCCTATTATAAAAGAAAGGCAAAAATGGAAAATGTTTTTGCAGTAATTTGGCATACAAGGAATATGGTTTTCTTACAGCTCTGTAGTAGAAAGCTTAAGTTGTTTATCTAACAAAAATATTATTGCTACATATTCATTTTTTTTTTCTCCCTTGAGGACTCTGAGGAGACCTTTGTGGGTGGATTATCAGCTGCTTAAGTCTGTCTAGCTGCTGCTGATTTTTAAACTGTGTTTGTACTTTTTCAGATGTGCCATCCAGTCCGTACGGAGTACGAGTTGTGGAGCTGTCCCAAACCACGGCCAAGGTTTCGTTCAATAAGCCAGACTCACATGGAGGTGTGCCCATTCATCACTACCAAGTGGATGTGAAAGAGGTAGCCTCGGAAACCTGGAAAATAGTCCGCTCCCATGGAGTTCAAAGTAAGTATGCAAATAATAAATTGAAGTATTTTAACTGAGAAGAGTGTCCAAGGAAAATACTGTAAGTATATCTTAACTGTTTCTTTCTTGGTCTTAGTCCAATACCTGCTTTTCTGTATTAGTGTAGACCTCTCTACACCAGTTAGAAAAAGTCCTGCAACTTTGTAGAAGTCAACTCTTACTTTTTATTTTAAAAAAATTTAGAATTGTTGTCCATGTTTCGTGTCCAGACAAAAGCCAGCTTGTGAAGCTATACATTTCAAAGAGAGTAGAAATTACATTGTGTTTGAGAATGTCTGTATGTCTGTTGCTAAACTAAAAGTTTTAAGTTAGCTGTTACATAATATTGAATCCTGGGCACTAATTACTGATTTTTAAATACTTAGTAACTTTCTACATACGTGTTAATATTCAAGACACCTGTTTAAAAAGCATATAGTGTTTGTTCAAGAGGCATTAAATACCTTCCAAAAGAGTGCTTACTTGCGTGTCTCTTGGCAGAAAAGAGCATAAGCCTCCCCAAACAGACAGGGGAGAATTCTTTAGGCCCCTGATGAGCTGAGGAGGTCATGGAGAGTAATGTTAACTTTTGTATCCAAATCTGCCTTTTGGTATTTTTAGTGCAAGCTATGGCAGCCTCAGCAGTCTTCTGATTAATACTTCAGGAGGTAAATGCTTTCGCAGTGATCAGCAGAGTCACGGGAGATAAAAATGTAGCAAATCTAATGTGTGTTCTCTCTTTCCCTTTTACATCCTGTAATCATACAAAAAATTCTGCACTAAACTGAACATGTTCAAAATTACAGAATTAGTTCAAAGAAACATATAATGAACGTGTAGTTAACATGTATTCCATAAATACGTTTATAACTCCTTATCTTTTGTTTTTCTTAGTTTAACACATTGTGTGTATAAATGTAAAAATGTAAATCATAGTAACATTCATTTTATTCCAGTATAGCTTGAATTTCTTTCAATACTAGAAGATCTAAAGAAGACACTGAGTTTCCCCTATTTGCAGGGCAAGCATATTAATAGATATTGGTGCATTTCTTCCTTTCTTTTCATGCAATGTTGTAGGTCAAGTTAGAGACTTTTATTCTCACAGCTGTTTCCTTCAATGAATTTGCAATATTTTTTTTCTGATATGAACACTAAACCTGAAGTGACCAGTCTGTGTAGTAGGGTGCAAGGTATTCAAATGAGTAAAAACCCAGTGACTACAGAGTCAATCAGTCAATCACATAGATGATGAACTTCATTGTGAAGCCAGAACAGAAACCCGTCCTTTTATTAGCTTAGCAAAAAATATATCCACCTTACACCCCATAAAACTTTATTTCCTATTATTTCTGCTGATGTGAAGTTTATTAAAATATTAATTTATTACAGTAAGAAAAGTGTAATTTGATAGACCATTACTAGAGTTGACTAGTGTTGCCTTCTTCAAAAATTAAATTTCCTTTTGAAACATTCTTCCAACATTGAGTGTTTTATGTTGTTGCTCATTTTGGAGATTTCTGTATAACATGAATTGATCTTGGAATCATTTGTGTCCAATTTGTTAGAATTCTATGGTTCTAAAATTGGAGTAGAGTGATAGGTGCAAATACCTGCAGTCCTTATGCAGTTGTTACCACCATGAAGCAGATTGTGAGTATTTAAGATCTCTGCTGCCATTCCTACTCATATTAGACATTTATTTGGCAGAAAGCTGTATTACTTCCTGCATACTGTCAAAATATTTTCCCACATCCTCCTTTGTACACTTCACTCTCCTTTTTCATATGGATGATTTCAGGGGGTGTACTATCTTTCAGGCATATGTTTTCCTCTTAATTTCATTGTCTCTTAACTGTATGCTGAAAGGTTTTGTTGAGAAAACAAAATAGGTCACACTTAAAATTTTGGGTGTATTAAAGATATTTCTTAATAGCGTTTGCTAGCAAAAATTACTCCAAGTGATGACAAAAACTAGTAAATATGAAAACAACCTGAAAAGCCATTTTGGTCTACAAAGAGTGATGTAGTAACTACATAAATATTAGAAGGACTGTGGGCAATATTAAAAATTAATGCTGTATTCATATTTAATTCATTATGTTTTCTGAAATCTTTACTGATATACCTCTGTACAGAAAGATTGATACTGTATATCCTATATTTCTCTGAATTGCTCTCTGAACTATTTTAGAAATCAAAAACTACTTCAGATTGTCAAATATTTACTAAACAGAAGACATTTTGTTTTCATAAATCTTATTGAAGCTACGTTATGTTGTTTTATAGGGAAATCAAAAGCAACCTGGTTGCATTTATCATAAGTTCCCGTAGATATTCTGTAATAAGTTGGAAACTTGTTCTATTTGTGAAATACTATAGGGCCAAGCCAGAAAACCAAAACATGTTACCAAGTAAAAGACATAAGAATCCAGAACAGAAAAAGCTTTTGCAAATGGAAATGCCAAGAACAAAATTAGTGTCTTTTTTAAAAAAAGGAAATGCTGCTAAATGTAACTGGAATCTTTCTGAATATTGAGCCTTTACATGTTTCCTGGGCATTCAGAGAGTTATAGCAATTTTTCTAAAACATGCATTTAAACTTCTCTCCATTTATATTTTGCCCTATTTACAGTGTCATGTTAAGATAACCTTGAGATACACTCTACAAAATCCCAATTTTCACTTCCTAAAAGATTTTCTTCAAAGAAGGTTTTATTAGTGAGACGGCTTTTCTTTTTTCTTCCAGCTTTTTGAGACACTTAAGATACTTTATAGTCTATTAAAGGATAATAACAAATACGTATTTTTGAGACAGTTTCTGATTGCGCTTAAGTAATGTAGAACCACTTTCCTGCCATGCCTCAACAGCATCTCAGCTAAGTGAGGAGGATGTTTAGAATGCAGTCAGTTTTCTGTATTACTCTTTGTAGTTGCATCATCATAATTTCCACACTTAGTCAATATTCCTTAATGGAAACAAAACCACTTTTTCCATCTGTTCACATTTTAGGGATGGTTTATGGCTAAGATTCAGATATAAATGATATTTACATAAGGACAGATAAGATGCTTGTACATCTCAAGTGGTGGTGCATACATAATGCATGGGCCATGATTTTTTTCCAGCAGTAAGTGACAAAATATTCTGAAATTGTACAGGCTGGTTATTTATCAGTCTGATTCAACTCAGGAGTGGTAAAACTGCAGATCTTTCTTGCCACAATGTACAAAATGTGTACATTTCAAAAACATATTTCAAAGGAAAGAGACAGAAAAACCTACGTGCAGGAAAATGTTGTACCTGGAAGACTGTTAAAATTCCAATACAGTGATTTTCAAGGCTAAACTGAGTCTTCTGCTCCCTCTCTACTGTGACCTCAAGGAATAGGGTAGTTGTCTTCACACAGTAGCAAAGAACAACCATAAAGTGATAAAATCAAGGAAAAATGCTTTTTAAAATGAAACAAACCTCACAGAAGTGTGGCTACAGAAGCAAGTTTATGAATAAAGCATTAAGAGGTGTTTGATAGGTGTTTCAAAAACGTTTTGGGAAGAGTTGCTCCTAATGCTAGCAAGGCATTAACTTTCATCTGGTTATGATCCAATAGCTATGTATGAAACCTTTTACAACTAAGATTATGCTTGTTTTATTTATATGAAAACCACAATAGATGCTTATCAATGTTGTTAGGTATTCTTCTCTAAACAATCATCCAGTAAATACAAATAAGTGTAATCAGGAAGATCAAGCAGTATGAAGTGGATTCTATGCAATTCCAGTCTGCAATTCTCTTCATTTGCCGTTTTCTTCAAAGAATCCCCCTAAAGGTGACTTTTGTCTCAAACTCTACTAGTTTGAGCTGTTTTCAGGTAAGGAGAAAATTCTAGTCTTGGAGCTGTAACCAGGAATATCTATTTCCCTGTTCTCCCCCCTTTGTCTTTTATAATGAAGAAGATTTCATTTGAAAGTCTGTGCTGATTGCAGCTATTGAAGCAGAACACAGAAAGTGAAGCAATCATCTGATACACCAATTTCAGTCTATTAAGGGATTTAAAATCACAATCAACACTCTCCTAGTTCAGCAAGAGAGCAGGGAGCAAATGGCAGTGAGATTTTCCTGTGCTTTTTAGGTGCTTCTCTGAATATGAAAACAGTTTTGTTGCAGGCTGCCAGCAAATCCAACTTTACAGGGGAGTTCTCTGTGGACTGGAGTCCCAAGGGGAGATGGTTGAGCAGGGCCCAGACATTTTTGATTCTTTCAAAAGTGAAAGGAAGCCCACTAATCTTGAAGTAGCAGAAATGCAGATAGCAGTGACAAGATTAATTCTCCAAGGAGAGTTTGCATCCTTCCACCCAGACAGGGGGTAAATCCCTGAGTGTGGGGAGGTGCCCACCCACCATCAATAAGTGGATAACCACAGGGGAAGAGCATTTGCCAGGCTTTCTTCTGTAGGCACAAAGTAACCAGTGACAAGGTGTAAGACACCTGTGCTGGGAAAAATCACCTTGTCACAATCCCCTGTGCAATTTTGTTTTTAAAGAAAGGGAGTTAACTGATCTGTTTCTGTCTAATCAATAAAGACTTCATAAGAAAAAGGCTCCTTTATTTTTCCATTTCATGCAATACTGACTTTTCCAAGGAAGAAACATTGTAGAATCTCTGAAATTCAGTTCTTCATATTCAATCCCTCAGAAAATGCCACTGTTATAAACTCTAATAGACAAGCCATCAAGGTCTCGTTTTGTCTTAATAGCATTATAGACAGTAATTCTGGTTTACAGGCAGCAAATAATGCTTTTGCAAAGAATTTGCTTTTACACAAGTCCAAACCACAGTGGAAATGTGAAACCTGAAAAGTGTGCCGCTCTCTGAAAACATTTGAATGGCTTCAGCAGGAATATAAAACACTTTATTTCCTTTGTTCTTCAATTTACAGGTAGACAGATGAAGTTTTTTTTTTTTTTCAGACCATTATATACTTCTGTGAGTGTAATACAAAGACATAGATGTCTCTTTCTACTGCTACTCAATTTGCTGGTGATAGAACAACGTGAGGAATACAATAAACACAGTCCCATATTCAGATTACTGTGCAAATTCACCTATGACATAGGTGGATGGCTGGCACTCCCTCAGAGATGAGAGATACACATTTGGGTATTTGTGGAGCCAATGCACACACCCACACACATTCACACACACCCCTACCTTTACTTCATCTAAACTCCTTGTGTTTGGAAATTCTCGGATTTCAGATCGGGGAGGTCTTCCCGATTCTTCCTATTTCTAAGTATTGATCTTGTTAATTTTGCTAGGATTTTACCCTGTTTTCTAAATGTCTCTTCAGATGGAAATTCCATATTTTGCAGTTTGTTGTGAAATGAGTCCTGTCCTATCTCTACTATTTTATTCACGTGCATTTAACTGGGTTTTAAGGGGCACTATAGAAGATAGGTATTTTCTGTTACTCAAGATATGTTCTTAAATTACTATGCTGTGTGATCTGCATGGTACTGCTGCTCCTTTTGTTACATATGTCCTTAAAGTTAGAGGAAGTTATGTACACGCCTGTGCTGATGAGGTAATCAAAACTTGAAGTCCTTCACCCTCTGTATTGTGCTATTTAGTTTTGAATTGCCTATACCAATTACAAGGTATCCATGATGTAGAGAACTCATAATAAAGGTTCTTAGAAACAAAAAACATAAACCAGTAAATTTTAAATAAATTCATTCAATTTGCTCTTTTACTTTTTATTATACATATATATGTATATGCATATATATACATATATACACACCATTCCAAACTCTGAAATAGTGTGGTGTGTTTTGATTTCTTCAGGAGAGTGGTGGGGTTTTTGTTTTTGTCTGTGCAGATCAGGTTTTTGAATAAGGCTTTTGAATTGATTTTCTGTCCTTAAGCAGGACATTTTGGTGGACACTCTTTCAGAAGACTTCAAAATTTTATGAATCATAGAATTATAGAGTGGTTTGGGTTGGAAGGGACTTTAAAGCTCATCTCATTCCAAATCCCTGCCATGGACAGGGACACCTTCCAGGCTGGATGGAAAAAGGTATTCTTTCCTATTATAAAACAGAGCAATTGCTATCTCTTATTATTGAAATTGAGAGGAAATCTAATAGATGCATTAGTAAGAATGCTCTTTAATTACCTCTTAGGTTGCAGGTTTTTGTGGAGACCATGTCTTTACTGCTTCTTTTATATTGAAGCATGAAAATATGTACCTCACTGATTATTACAACAGTTTCCCACTGTAATACTTCACTGTTAAACCAGGAAGACTTTCAAATAGATTCCTGAGAGATACAAATCCCTTATAATTAATTTTTTTTTTTAATGATTTTAATGATTAAGGGGAATATACCTGTATAATTTGTAAATCAAATAGAAATAAATTGCTAATAGTTTGGTAGGCTGAGTCAGCACTCAAAATTACTTTCAGAGTTGAAAATCTTCAAGGCAGAATTCATTAATTTCTACTGCAAGCTGAAAAAGCAGAAGGAAAAATGCATTCATCAGCCTGTCCCAGAGGAAAAATATATCTTAAGACCTTTAATTCCTTGTCATATCTGTCAGATTTGACTCTCTATGCCATGAATTGTGAGCACATTCAGTTCAACAATAACAGTTACTGTTCCTGAGGAGTGTTTATGCTTTTCTGGAATACTATGTATATACTCCACAAATCTAGAATTACCTGAAGACTCAGAGGTTTTTGTAATTAAATGATGGCATAAGCCATTCAGAAAACATTTCTGTGTCATGAATTGAGCTTTAGGATATGGTTCTTCATTTATCAGACTGTTAGGCAGGCAGTTTAAGAACAACAAAATCACGGATGAAAAACCCTATAAAGCTAGACCCCAAAAATATATTGTTGCTTTATACCCAACTTTTTTATTTTCTCATATTTATTCTCACGTTGTCAGATTGACTAAAATTAGTGTTTACATTTCAGAAATTGCCCATTTTCAGTAAGCAATAATTGGTAATATTTTCAAAAAATGTGTGGGTCCTTCCTCATCAGTTAATATACTGATGATACTATTGATAAGCCTAAACTAATCTTTTTTTTCAAAATAAACTGAGTATTTAGTTTGATTCAAAATAGTTTTCTCAACTTAAAATCATCTTTGAAATTACAAGAAGGCAAGAATTGCATATATATATACATATATTATTATGCTATAATGTAAGCCCTGATACAAATAATATGCATAAAAATGCTTATTTTTTTAAAAAAAGCAAACCCTAATTGTCTGGATAAGATGGCATTATGCAATTTGCCAATACAATTTTCCAAGGCAAGTTGTCATTAAAAAAAAAAAAGTGAAAGAATGCATGCAATTTTATAACCACTATAGGCTACAATTAAATGTGAAGACAAAGACCACATTTTATCCAATTTATTTTGTGTATAAACCTGCCTGTAAGAAAGCTATTCAACCCTTCAATTCTGTTTCTATACTAATTTTGGCCTCCATCCAAATCTTTGCTGTAAAAGTCTTTTGTGGTTGAAAAGGTTGGACTGTAAATAAATGTCTTAAACTAAATCACATTGATGGATTAGAGAGACTGGAAAGTGAGAAGTGTAAAGGAAAACTATGTTCAAATATTTCAAGTTTTTATACAGACCTGAAACATCAGGAGAAAGAGATGTACTTTTCACATTTAAAGGTGAATAAAATGTCATGAGAAGTGAAGAGAATCCAGACAATTTACTGCACAGCATGAGTACAGAACTAAAAGCACTTGAGTTATGCAGATATAACCATTATCTGAGCTTACTCATTTTTTCCTTGTAATTCCATGTTTGTAATTGCATTTAGTCAACCAGTCAAAACTCAGTGCAAAATGTGATTTATGGTTTTCTCAAGACACAGACTTGAAAATCTGTAGGAACAAATGGAAGATACTTTGATTGCAAGAGCATGTAGTAAATATTTTGATAAGAAATTAAATGGAGAATGGGTCATTCCAAATATATTTCACCTGATGCTGTTGTGATAACTCTGGTTTATTTCCTATTTAGACCTTTCAGGCCTTTCATAACTGCAGATTCTCAAGTAAATTTATGGTGAACAGCTGATCTGCTGTAAAGGTCTTGCTGACGTGGCTTGTAAAGGTAAATCTTATTAAGCAAAGAGTGATGCAGTGCAGTATTGGGTATGAATAACTGATAAATGAGACACATGGTGCAGCTGCAAATTTTGCCTTTCAAGTGTGTATTGTATTCATCTACATTTATTGTACATTGCTTGTCTACTTAGAAAAAGATAAAGTACATTTATGGAATATTTATGTGTATATAAACTTCCACTGCACTTTGTAATACAAAACAGAAAAGTGATCCAAGATGAGAGAGTATTCTTTAAGTATTTTCAAGGTCACTGAATGACAGAGTGGTTATGAATAGAGCTCTCCTTCAGCCACATAAAAGAATCAGCAACAGAACAATAGCATGGCCTGATCTGTATTGCATTTCACAGTATCTTTAAATTAATCTCTTTTTTTATGACCTTTTGTTTGTCTCCCCATTTCTTTCTTTATCGGTAAGAAATAAATTATAGTATACAGGAGTAGGATGGGGATGAGGAAGAAAGTTATGAAGGGAAATTATCTTTGCATGTAAGAAGCAAAAGAACAGTTCTTGAAATCATCATTCATGTCAGCCTTGAGGTCTTTCTCTTTACAGAGTAGGGAATGTCAGGAAGGACACATTTGGGATCATGAAAATGGCCTTTGTGGAGATAGCAGAAATCAGGAGCTGTTTTATTATTTCAATTGTGTCTGGTTAGGTTTCTGCCAGCTCCTGAATTGTGTAACAGAGCAAGTAGACTTTCTTTTCCTCACACTTTGTGTGCTCCACTCTTGAAAAATGTATGGCTTAGAGGAGTGAAAGACAGAACTCCTGTGTCAAAACCTGCTTCTTAGGCAGCTCCAAGGCTGCACCAATTTAAGTGACAAAAGTCATGCAGATTTTACATATTCTGTTAATTACTGTTAGGAAGAAGAATTAGAGTGAAATTGAAAATGTTGGAATTTTAAATAACAGTCTTAACTGAGAGACAACTCTTGCTTACAGATATGAATTTACCTATGAAAAATTCTCTGCTTCTCTGAGCATAGTATTTAAAACATTCATTCCCTGTGCTCTCAGGTGTTCCTTTGGCTTACCATTAGGAATTTCTGAATTCTTAACATCTGTTTTGTTTCACTGTGAGAATACTGATATATTTATAGTAATGGGAAGTTTAGGTCCATCTGATTAAGGAGGGCCACCTTTAATTTGTATATAATAACACAGTACAGTTTTGTAACACCATAAGAAAACTAGTGAATGGCATTTTGTTACACAAAACATCTTAAATATGTTGTAAAGCCTCATAGGAAAAATAAATTGTAGCTCTGCAAAACTTTGCTGACAAGAGGAAAAAGGTGCAGTTGTTAAAATCATTATTTTCTTAGACTTTGAAGGCATTTTGACCACAACTGGTTACAGGACAGGGAGACACAGTCTTAAGCTGCAGCTGGGGAAGTTCAGAGTGAATGTCAGGAAGAATTTTTTCACTGAAAGCGTTGTTAAACTTTGGAATGGACTACCAAGAGTGTGGTGATGGAGTCACCATCCCTGGAGTTGTTCAAGAAACGAATGTGGCAGCTGACAAAACTGCAATCAGTCAGAGCTTGGACTTGATCTCAGAAGTCTTTACCAACTGAAGTAATTTTTCTTTTCTTTTTTTTTTTTTTTAATAAAGAGAGACTATATTTGGCTCAATAATCAATGACTAGTTCAGGATAAGTTGCTAGTTTTGACCTGTGTTTCACTCTGGTATATTAAAAGCAATCACCAACATCTTCAGATGCCAAACTATGTGGATTTACTACCCCATGAACTAGTGTTCACATTCAACAGGACATATCCCAGGTGCATGTCATGCTTAGAAGATACAGCTTTTGTCTGCTGTGAATTCAGGGGAAGCCTACCTCAACTTCTGCTCAGGATCTTTCAGTAACAAAGAACTCATGGTAGAGTTTTGAATGTAGGATACCATTTTCAACTCCAACTTTGTGTTGCAAATATCAAATGGGATGGAAGTCACAACAGGACCTCCACTGTAGGAACAACAAAAAAAATGGGCAGGGAAAACTGACATACAAGTAATTCTTTCTGCCCTGCAAGAGAGAGTGAGAGATTCTGGTTTCTGCCATGTATGAAATAGACTGGGATTTTTATTTATACAACTGGGGAATGAGACAAAGTGATATAGCTGCAGCAAGAGTAGAAGAAAGGAAGGTATACATTCATAACTAAGTCCTGCCTCCTCCCTCAAAATATACTTCCTTCTTCAATAATCCAGCTTCCAAACTTTGATGTAAAACAGAGAATACATAGTAGCATTGCCTACAAGCTAACAATGAACATGTTTTTGTAGACTCCTAATAAATGCTCTTGATTATTTTCTGGATTGTCTTCCAGTAACCATTCTTTTCAGCCTTGAAGGGTATTCAAAAAGAGAAAAAAAATAGGACAAATGACAGTGTAAATTATCTTAATAAGGGCATTGATTGCCATTCTGCATTGAGAATACAACAGTTAGTACTTTACTACATTTTGTAGTATTTTGTGTTCACTCAATAAAGTATTACTTACTTAGATGTCTTAATTCTGCTGTCTTTCTGTGTTCATATTGCCAGTGTAAGTTCAGTGTATCCAATGGCCCCAAATTTTTTCTTACATGATAATTTTAAAACTAATGTCTACAGAAATCAAATTTGATTAATGAAAATGTTTAACTTAATCAGATTTTATATCTAGCAGTATAATTTGTACTACTAAAATTGCAGCAATTATAGTGACATAAATATTTAACAATGAACCCTGCTGAGAACATTAGTCATGTGTTAGAAAGCATTTTGAACAATACTTTCTTTTCACATTATAGGGGGAATATCTGGTGGAAGTCCAAATCCCCATTGATTTCACTGTATTCATTTATTGTTTCATTAAAAACCTTTTAGGACAGTCCTTTTCAAGTGTCTGGCTGCTTCTCCAAGCAAAATCTTTGCATTAAGAATTGTACAATAGTTTTATAGCAGAGGACAAAATGGAGTTCCAAGAACCAAGACAGAATTCCCCTTTAATTTATAGAATCAGAAAATTTGGTTGGAAGGAATATCTGGTATTTATCTGGTCCATCTTCCTGCTTGAATCAAGACTACTGCCAGTTCTGGGCCAGGTCAGGTGTGGTTTTGTCTAACTCAGTCTCAAGTCCATAGGATGGAGATTACTCACCCTCATGTCTTGGTATAACTGGTTTCAGTGCTTCATGTCTCTCCCAGTGTATCTGTATTTCTAATACCTGGTGTGAACATACCAAAAAAAAACAAGTGCAGTCACTTCTTCTAAGGACTATGCCAAAGTTCATCAGTCCCCATGAGATCCAGAATTTGTATTGACTAAATTATTGCTTCTAAATGCTGTGATAAGAAACTGTCAGCCATCATTGGATGTTGTTTAAATTATTGTCCAACAAGTTACAACACTATAAAACACTGATAGTGCTATGCACACACATACACACCCACAAAATTATAAAAATATTTCTTGAAGGCTTGTTCAAAAACACTTATTAAATTATTAAAATTAAGGGCTAATGAATACTGGGAGGAGACCTGACACTTTAAAAGTTAGGTCCTTCAAAGAGTGATTTTGAAATGTATTTGAATTGTGTAATTTTGAAGATGAGTATGTATTTCCATTTTCACCTATTGCATTCTGTAAAGAATTTTTTCATTCAGGATGCCTTTATTTAGTTTAATGAGATCTTCTTACAAGGAATATCAGTTGTTTGAAGGACTCTCTATTCTGAACTTTATATTCAGTGATACTTAAGAAGTTTTTAATCATCCATTCTTTCTTTCTCCTCTTTTTTTCCTCTTCCATTTCCTTCTCTCTTTTCCCTTTCCTATTCTTTGACTTCCCTTTCCCTTTCCTTTAATATTTACAAGTGCCTTTCATGGAAGCTGACTGCATTTATAAAGATTTGCTATTGGCAAACTGCTATTTGCTATTTGGCTTGGTCATAATAAAGGTAGTCAAGGAAATATAACTAAAAGCATGGAGAAAGGGATATTAAAGAGTGTGTGTTTGAAATATAAATTCTGTTATAATGGTGATGGGAAACAAAATCTATCAAAGCTAGATCCTAGTTGCAAATGGTTGTTGATAGGATGCTAATCAGTACAAGCAGCAGGATTTGTTCTTGAAATATTCTATTTTATTGTCAGATTTGTACAACAGAAAAATCAGCCTAAAAATAATACTTGCTTACTTTTTTTCTTTTTTTTTTTTTAAACACTGCATAAGTGATTTATTTTATATGCAGTTCCTGCAAGTGTGTTTCTGAATAAAGTTGAGGAAGGTTTACTGATGGAATGGTATGTCTCAATAGATTGCTATTGTTCCAGGAATGTTTTCTTTTATTCCCTGTATGCTCTGCTGTTATTCTGATTAAATACAGGAGGTTGAACTAAGGGTATTTTTAAATAAATGAATTTCTAAAGAAAATTTATTCATACCTGAAGTTTTTTAAATGAAGAACCCCATCTTCTGGATTCATGCTGATTCAATATATAATAAATTGTCAGATTTGCTCTTTTCTAGGCACTTGAGTTTACACTCCTGCTTGCTTTATTTTCATTAATTTATATTACTGTGCATTTCGTAACTAGAATTTTTCCATAGATTACTTAATCTTTTCTGACTAGGTTTCTTTCAGTAGAAAAAGGTATCAAAGAAAGTCCCTGAACTGGGATGCTACTTTTGATTCAGTTTGTAAAGTGATATCTCTAAATCCAGCCCAATAAAATTAAAAATTAAATACAAGAAAAAAAGGAGCTTAACATGGTAATTGTATTTTAATGTATTATATATTAATATTAATAAAAATATTAAAGCCATTTTTGCCAAATGCATTTTTAATGTCAGCTACTGAAAAGTGTTTTGTAAAGAAATTACTCATGCTAATGAACATTAGATTATATTAATTATACCTGATCTACTACACTTTATATCTTTATTCATGGGTTATTATTTGTATTCACAGTTAAATAAACCACTAATAGTTTTATTCAAAAGTAATGTAATAATTATACATTACAGTGCAGAGAATTATGGAAATTCTGGGAACAGAACCATTTTATCTGATTATTAAAATGGTTACATTTGTTTTTGGTGTTTTAGGGAATTACTAAAAGTTAGATATTGTCTCTAATTTACCAGTGATTTCACTGACAGTATGATTTGCTATCATTATCTTTTTTTTTCATAGAATGTGCAACTCAAAATATTTTCATTATTAAAGTTTATTTGTGTTAGCTGAATTCTGACATTTATAGCCAGATGCTTGAATGAGTATTTATGAAATTAATTGTTATTTGGGCAAGGCAGACAGATGGAACTGAGACAGCATTGCTGTTTCTGCATATGAATTAACATTTTGTCTATTGTGTAGCAAAATCCCTTTTTTATTTTTTTCCCCTGTATTTTTCCCCCGTGGCAATTTCTGTCTTCATTCTGTCAATATTTCTGTGAGCTAACTGTGAGTCTCAGCTAGAATAAAGAGGTTTTATACTCTTCCTCCTACTGTGCAAACACACAGAATAAATAAAACAGTTGTTGCTCATCCCAAGCAGACATATTTTGGGCAAAGTTCCTCATTTTCTGTAACATCTACAAGACTCTCAGATATCTGTACAGAATGTTATTACTTTTCCTCTTTAAGTTACTCACTGCTGTCTTTCCATGACTTTTTCTCCTGCCCTTAAAAGAGCATGAATCATAAGCACAAAGAGAAACCTGTTTAAGCTTCATAAAAATGCTATTCATTTTTTTTCCTCTGAACGAGATTCAGATATTTCCCAGGGACTGTTTTACCTTGGGAGTAGTAAAATAGTGAGTAATAGGTGCAGCAAAGTGCTGTTAAATCAAAACACTCCACTTATTGATATGCACAGCAGTCAGGCTGCATTTATCCTCTGTAGTAATATAGATTCATGTTAAAGGGAGGGAAGTAAGAAAAAAAGCCGAACCATCCTCAAATTTGTAATGCTTCTTTGACAGAAATTTCACTCTGCAACCACAATCTCAGAGATATAGGAGTGAAGATATTATTTCAGCAATAATAGGTCTTAGCTACTTTGTTTCAAAATAAATTTATATCCTTCTTCAGTTAGATCTGACATCCTCAAGGGTCTGAATTTGGAACTGGAAAAATACTGTTCTATGCAGCAGATACCTCTCCAATGAGAGCAATGTAACAATGTGGTATTTCTATTAATTAACCTCATATAAGATCCACTACGGGATTAATGTAGAGGAACTGTACTGCAAGTTCCCCTAACCTTCTTTTCCTTGGTGATGGTTTATACAATATATCACAATTCTTAGAAGGTTTCTCAGGCAAATTACTTCAGTGAAAAGACAGTTTAATATGCCAGACATTTTTCCTCTCACTCTACTGTAATAAAGTAACATAAACAACCTGCCCTGGACCAGAGAAGCAGCTGGGGAATTTTATTTTGATGTTGCTGACTTGGATTTATGGTACAATTTATTTCATACCAAACCTTGTGTTAGATTTTGCTTTCCCATGGTTCATTTTGACAGCAGTTAAAATTCTGCAACAATAAAAATAATTTTTCTAGATTAAATGCATGCAAGCCATATTTTAAATAGTATGAAGTTCTGCATTTTTTTCTATCTAACAAATTTCTGTGGTTTCTTTTTTTCCTGTACTGTGTTATTTTTTTGAAATTAATTAGATTTGCTTGAAAATTACAAGAATCTGTAAAATAAAAAGAAGGACTTTATACTTAATGTTGCTTAAGCTTTAACTTATTATCACATAATAGGTTAAACTTAATTTTTTATTCAGTAAGGTTTAATTATTTTCTGTTACTGTATTTCTTTTTAATTTCTGGTTGACAGAATTTAAAAACCCAACCAAACAAGCAACAATATTCATGGCATACTTTCTCAGAAAATATTAATAATTTTGTATTAAAGCCTTGATATAGCATACTAAACCAAAACCAATATACCTGGTAATTTCTTGTGTCATGATGTCCTCCAAGGGTACCTTGAGACTTAAAGCTTCACTTATTAATGGATAACACTAAGCCTGAGCTGTTGTGCATCATGTTAATTTATTAATTAACTAACCTAAATTAGATAATTTATTTAATTTGGAGAGTTCACAGGAGATTGTTCTGCTTTTCCCTCTTTGGAATACTCTTTCCAAATCTACTCCTTAATCTAACAGTCACTATGTGAATAATCCCAGCAAAATCAATCTACAAAATTGAGTTCTCCAGCTAAACCTCACAGATACTGTGATTAGAAAGACAATATATACTGATGGAACAGCTATTAAAAAATGGAAAATCTCAAATGATACTCTAAAAGAAAGTGATTTCACTTTCAGTATATCTGGAACTTTATATCCATCAATAAATATGCCAATGGTATAATGGACACATATGGTATGCAGTGGACTGGTTCTTTACACATTTATGCATTGAATGTGAAAGAAATCAAAATATCCATTGTGGCCAGGGCTATTTTCCTGTGAGAAAAATGTATTCGTATGTGGAAAGATGAATAAGCTGATTTTATACCTAAATAACAGATACACACATTGTAAAAAAACTTAACTAGTTTATGAAGCATTTTCTTCTCTATTCTTCTCTCTACTATGAAGTATTTTTTTCTATCTCAACTCCTAGCAAGCAGTGAAATTTTAATTTCTCTTCGATTACTCTTCAGTCCCACACTTTTGTTATGCTCTGTGAGACAACTTCTTTATCTTAATTACTCCAAGTATTCTTTTACAACTGGAGTATGTATTCTAATGCAGAATGGTTCTTTTCTTTGTTTTTGAGAAGTCCATGGTTGTAACTTTTCCTGCATAGATACTATATACACATCACGCCATCACTGACCCTAAGTGGGTCCAGTTTTTGAGGACATACTACATTACAGATATATCTGGGTTAATTCCACAAATGTAATTGCAAAAGTTATTGTGTCTAGATACATAGTGCTGTGCAGGGGATTCTAAAATATATACTGATTCTTTAAATACTGCATATATAAGTTATTTTATTCATTTCTATAGGTCCCAGGAGTGTTTAGAAAATCACATCCTTAGGTTTCATGTAGCTAACACATTTGCATTTTCTTAAATGTAGACTCATAGTTGTGCTTTTATGTTGTTTAAATGTTAAAAATATTTACAGTAGCACTAATATTTGGTATGCCCTGAGGTTTATTTTCAGTGAAATTATTCATCCTTGGAAAGTAATCATGGCTGAAAGGCAAGTCAAATACTGCTACTGCTTAGTTCCATTTCAAATTGCATCTTTACAGAACTCCTAATTCTATTCTTCTTCTCATGATGATACATTATTTTTTCATGACATGATTATACTTTAGAGTACAATATTTTTCCATCTCATAAAATGATAAAGCTAAAACTTGCTGGAAGACATACAATAAACAGTTATGTTTCAATGGCAAATTCATGCAAAATGCCAATAATAGAGCGTGAAATGTAGAAGATATTTTTTTTCCAAATTCATTAAATCTCTTTAGCTTCACATTTAATAGGAACTCTGTCGGACTGCTGTAGAAACTAAAGAAATAAAAATTCTAACAAATCTGGACTGAAAAGAATAACAGAGTTTGGACATAAATAATTATGCTTTCATTGAATGTATAACTTGGATAGAAGGCCTAAAGCAACGAAAAAAATACTCCTTTATAATGAAAAAATTTGGCTCCCTAGGGACTCTGAAAGACACTACTGGATCTTTTTTAAGTTACTGCAGTTCTACAGCCTCTTGTAAAACATTACAGCCCCTGCTTTCCTGGGCAAGACAAATGCTGTTGTGTTCCCAGTCAAGTCCACCTAATTTCCATCCATTCCCGAGTGTGATTCTGACATATGGAGAGCTCATCACAGAGCTGCCAAACAGCAAGCAGGCAATTGCTGGAGAGACAATAAAAGGAATATTTCTTCTAAAGGCAGGATAATGTTCCAAGAACTCTGCATGGATCCAAATTTCCAAGTGCATACTCAATATTGCTTTTTAGTAAATACAGTATTATGATATTATTTATAATGTTCCCATGAAGGTTTCCAGAGTCCAACATTGTTTTCCTGGATTCTACTTCTAGATTTACTCTTGTAGTCTTAGTGCTTTTTGCCAAGCTTTACCCCTGTTTTCTGCTTCAGATTGCATCTTTAGGTAGAATCATAGAGCTAAGTTGTGTGAATCATCACTGTTGGGAGTTCAGTCTTGATTTCTGAAATCATGTCCTAAGTTCCCACCCCTTTGCTTCCCAAAGTATTTTGTTGTTGTTATAATTTAATTGTTATTATTATATTTAATTTATGTATTTCTATGCACCTCCTCTGAAATATGTACAAAGCTGCCTAATTCTCTTTCAGGTCCTCAGCAGGTAACTCAGATCTCTCGCTTTGATTATCATAGACACCTTGCATTTTAGATCTTGAACACATTGTTGAACTGGCAGACCAGAGATCCAGAAAGTCACCATCAATGTGCATGTAGCTGCATTTTGGAGAGTGGATGAAGGACAGTTGATACTGCTGTCCGTGAAGGAAAAATGGCAAATTATTAACTGTATGAAGGTGGCTGGAACACACATTATGTGCCAGTTGCCAGCAAGGAGGATGGAAAAATTCCATAATGTGTCTGCCAGATTCATGTCTCCTATGTGTGACAGGTTGGCCCTGACTGGACTCCACTTCACCACCACAGCTGCTCTATCACTTACCTATGAAATTTTCCTTCCTTCCCAGCTTAACCTGCTCCCCCACAGGCAGACAGGGAATGGGGATAATGCTCACAGAATCACAGAATCACTAGGTTGGAAGAAACCTTCAGATCATCAAGTCCAACCCATGCCCTAACACCTCAACTAAACCATGGCACCGAGTGCCACATCCAATCTTTTTTTAAACACATCCAGGGATGGATGGTGACTCCACCACCTCCCCGGGCAGATAATTCCAGTACTTCATCACTCTTTCCATAAAAAACTCATTCCTAATATCCAGCCTAAGTTTCCTTTGGCACAGCTTAAGACTGTGTCCTCTCATTCTGTCGGTGGTTGCCTAGAGAAGAGACCAACCCCCCACCTGACTACAGCCACATTTCAGGGAGCTGTAAAGAGTTATAAGGTCACCCCTGAGCCTCCTTCTCTCCAGGCTAAACACCCCCAGCTCCCTCAGTCGTTCCTCACAGGGTTTGTGTTCCAAGCCCCTCACCAGCCTTGCTGCCCTTCTCTGGACACATTTGAGCATCTCAACATCCTCCCTAAACTGAGGGGCCAGATCTGGACACAGCACTCAAGGTGTGGCCTCACCAGTGCTGAGCACAGGGGAAGAATGACCTCCCTGCTCCTGCTGGCCA
>JANRGV010000051.1:12443641-12465746 GCA_024734035.1 Alethe castanea
CATTCAATTTAAAACACACTTTTATGTTAATTTTATTTAAGAAAACGTCTAATGCTTATATGATGAAAAATAATATGAAGCAAAAATTAAATAAAGCCAATATATACACATTTAAGAAATAATGATGTGAGGATTTTGCGGTAGATTTTGTTTTGTGTTAATATAAGGATGAAGAGTAATGGAAGTAGGCAGTAAAATCCCTGTTACTGCCAGTGACCTGCTAGATTTGCTGTGGCCTTTTGTAAAGGATTATTTCTGCATAACAGGAAACAAAATAAGATGTAAATAATGGAACAGTTTAATCTCTGAGGTTGCAGATCCCATCACAGTTTCTGTAAATGTGCATTTGTTGCTTGAATGATTATTGAAGACATTTATATTAATTCACCCCCCAAACTAGACTACTGTTTGTAAGTTAGAAGTTTCATTCCTTTTGTTGTAGAACACTGGGCATATGTAGAGTTTTTTATAAATTTTAAGTATTAATAACATAATAACCTTATAAGGTACAAAGTGATCTCTCTTCTGCTCCTTAAGCTAGTATTCGAAGGGTCCTATATTAAACAGGGAGATTTGTGGGAAGATTTACCTGGCAGACCCATGATTTGTGTTCTCATCCCTCTTTTTCCATTTTTACACTTACAATAAATCAAATGTGGACATTTTACTGAGCTCTGCTTAGGGGAAAATACTTGAAAATGAGATATAGCTGAAATAACAGCTATAACGAAGGACATAGAAGTTCTTTTTTTATTTTTTCTTTCTTTTTAAATTTTTATTTTCCTTCTTTAAGAAGCCATAAGCAGACAGTACTCTGGAAGATTTCATCTGTTTGTCTTAAGAACACACCTTTCTTTCCAGATACTTTATTCCTTCTCCTCCTCCTAACTTGTGTTTGTCACTCTTCAAAAAAAATTTCTGTCTTTGCACTCAGGGCTTGGACTTTGTTTCATTTATCTCAATTCATCCATCCGGTTTCAGTTTCAACTAAATTATGGTATGGCATAGCACGTGCAGGTATCCTGTTACATTTCAGCTCATTCATTATTTTTCACCTGACCCAATTGTGGAACACCTGTCTTTTCCCTTGTTATTCTGTCTGCAGAAGTGCAGCCTCGTTCTATTAATCCCACAGATTTTTACAGTTTGTTTTCAAAATATACTCATATCTCTGTTTGCAATACTTTATTTTTCTGCAGGAACTGTATTAACCTAAACCTTTTGTTTCCAATTCAGTATTTTTTTGTCTTTCTGTGTTTCTGAAACCGTTTGGAATTCCCTAGTACATTCACATGGCATCTGTGCACAATACTGAGATCATGTTGGGAACTTCTGATTTATGTTGATATTCTTAGGATTCCAGCTGTATTTTTCTAACTTCTCCCATACTTCACCAATTTAAAAGCCATTAAAATACAGTCCTACATAACACTGCTATTCCTAATATCACTAAGCAATATTTTCATATGCATATTACAATCAGTATTAACTCCTTCTATTTCAGCAGCACTATGCAAAAATATACTTTGTAAAAGGAATTTAGTATAGTCACAATGTGAGTGGATTCACTCATGGTCAAGCCAAGTGATTGCAATAGAAAGTATCCATCAGGATATGGGAAAATATAATTTACAGAAAATACCCTTTTCACTGTATGATGAATAAACCCTTTTTACTCCAGTGTATGTAGTTTTTTTCATGATTCGTAATGGACCTACCATTCTGATGTTTTTCATTAGTGTATCACTGCACCAAGTAGGAACTTTCACTTGGATGAAAATATTCCTGAAAACAGGCTTTGTTGAATTTTGATCATTCTCAGAATTATCATGTAACAGTCTCAATGCTAATGCAGAAAAAGCAAGAAAGTTTATGAAAAGGTGAAGTCAGTATGGAAAAATTGTCAACCTCAGAGCTGCTAAGAAAATAAATTATTGCAGCAGTGCCCACAAGGGAATTTAGTGTGTCCTTTATTTTCTGAAGACTGGGGACAAAAAAAAGTTAGTCATAAGGAACATGGCTGGTCCCTGAGCTCTCTAAATTAGATGCTATTTTCTTTGAAACCTGTGTCAGTGAAGAGCAAGATGCTTCAGCAAAGAGCCTAAATAAAGGCTGCTGAGTAGTGTGCAGCTAAAAAGTTATACCTGTAGGTATTATATGTTTGTTTGGCATTAAATTTTCCCGTATAGTTTATACCCACTGATTTGGTCTGTGTTGCTGTATGGGTTGGATGTGTCTGTCAAGAGATATTTTAGCCATGTTGTTGTACCTCAGTGTCTCATAAGAGCAGGACTGCATGGATTCTTACTGACTATTGTTGGTTGTGCCTTGAACACTATGACTTTTTTGGTTAACAGTGTGTATTGTTTTATCCTTCTATTAGTAATTGTGTAATTTCTACTTATTAAAAAAAAAACAAAACAATTAAATGTATTATGCACTCAAAGTAGTGATTACAAAGGTAAGAACTCCAGATTTATGAAATGCCAGAATTGTTTGCAACCTAAGTCCTCCTTTGTTCCTTTTGTGTAGATGTCTTAATTGCGTGAACTATGAGAAATTATGAGATTCCTTTTTTGTCTAGAGCACCATCCTAAAGATTTGCATGTATCCTCTCACAGGTGTAGACATAGTATTTAATGCTTTCTCAATGATGTTTATATTCTTGCATACAACCTGCTTTGTGAAATGTTCCCATATTGCTACAATTAGTGCATATATTCATTCAATAACTAATGTAGGATATAAGCACAGCTAGACTCATGAAAAATTCAAGACTGGGTTTAATGGCAAGTTTATTTGAATGAATATTGATCAAAATGTAATTGAAATGTCTGTATAAAATAAACTTCTTACATAATTTATTTTTTAGCATTTTATTATATAAGTGGTTAGCCTGCTGTTCTATAAAATAAAAACCAGTTTTTGAGCAAAGAATATATTGAAGCCAAAAATTTTAAAAGGATTGACCACAAAGTTCTCTAAATCCACATTGTGGAAACGTGATAAGGAGCAGTCAAAATTACAGAAAGCCTAAGTACTCAGAACTCCAAAATTAGATCATTTCAGTGTTCATAACCTCTGTAAAATCAACTCCACATTTTTGTGCGTCGTGTAGATACAGACTTTAGACAAAAAATACAACAGCTTGGGAGAATTGAAACAAATATTTTGATCTTTACAGAAAGATAAAGAAGACCAGTGGCTAGAGAAAAAAGTACAGGGTAGCAGAGACCACATCATCTTAGAGCATCTTCAGTGGACCATGGGTTACGAAGTACAAATTACAGCTGCCAACAGGCTGGGTTATTCTGAACCAACATTGTATGAATTCAGCATGCCACCAAAGCCCAACATTATTACAGGTAAGTTAATTTCATCATGTTTTCTGTCTATGAATTATTTCCAAACCAGAGTACACTGTATGTAGTTGAGCATAATGTAACTGAAGTCTTGGACTGGAAAAACGTGAGACCCCAGACTTTATTATCAGCAAAAATTTGATTCAGGGCCCTTAAATGGGACCCTGTCTCCCACTTTTCTCTTAGAAAAAAAGTACTTTTTACATATAGAAGAAACATTGATTCTTTAACCCTGTTGATAGGATTTATCATGAAATACAGTATTTAAGATACACCTGCTTTTCAAGTTGCTTTGTATTGTCTATTATCTGGTTAAGCCAGTTTTTTGCTAGAATTCTTAATTTCGGTCCCAGCTCTACATGTACTTTGAGCTACACATGTAAAAAAGGCATTTATTTTAGTGTCTGATGAGGTTAAGATTTCAAATAGTCTTGTGTAGATATTGTCTGAATGATTCATCCTAACAGAGTGATCAAACCAGTCTTCTATGAGGGTGATTTACAAAATTTGAAATCTATAGAAACTTTGTTCACATTTTTAAGTGTGTAAATAGGAAGGTTTGAAATTCCATTTAAGAAAAACTGCATTTTAGTTAAGAGTGAGTGTATGAGTTTTAATGCTTCCCAATATAAGGCTTTATTTTGATGCAGCAATGAAAAGTCATTTAGTTAAAAATAAACTAAAGGTATTTTCTGAAGTATTCTGGATAATTTTAATTTTATAAGGAAAATGCTATGAGGAAGATATTTCAAAGTTTTAATTAAAATTATGAGCTGCATCTTAAATAATTATTTCCAAATTAGATCACTATCATCATTACCACTTGAAAAATAAGGTTCTAAACCTCTGACATAGTATTTTCTATCTGCCATTTTTCAAACCCTTAGTGTATTAGAATTAACAAAAAACTTGCCAAATAAATATAATGGTGAATATATTAAAATGTAAACCATATCTATGCCTGTATTTCAATCTGAACACCTGACTAACATTGATACAGTGCCAGTGAGCTGGAATGAGTCATGTACTAGTGTACTACCAGAAAATTTTGAAATAACTGGCTATTTTTTTTCTTGTCTATTGTGAGTTTCCTTCAAATATATTTTCAGGAAAATTATCTCAAGCTCTCTGCAAGATTTTTTAATATTTCATAGCAGTTTTGTGGGGTTTTTTTAATATTGGAAGCATCCTTACCTTTTATTTATTGAAAAGAAAACACATTTGTAATTCATTCATAGACTCAGATCCAGTTCTAGTGCAAATATTTGTTTTCTGCACTTGAATTGAAGTAAAGTTGATTTGCATCTTGATTGAAATTCAGGATCTCAATAGGTTCTGTGTTCTTGTTTTTAAACAGGAAAAGCCTTGTGATTGCCATCATTCAGAAATAAAATTTCCCATGATTGAAAAAGAAAAGAGAAAAATAGATGTAGGGAAAACTCACTGTCCCAAGGAAATAAAAATATCTGTCAAGTAGAAAAATAAGCAAAAACTTACTTAGGGAAGAGATAAGCCATTTTTCAATTTTGCATATTTGAAACAAAAGTATTACTTTTTTTGCAATGTATTCTAACTTTGGCCTTTTATAATTATGTAAACTACTCTGTACTATTGCCACAGCTGCTGTAGCAGAGAAGCTTAGTTCTCCTCTGTAAATGATAACATAGGTGGTCTCTAGACATTCAAGTAAAAAGTAGGTTAGTTAATTCAATTTCAGAAGAAAGAGCATTTCTCTTTAAAAACAGTTTTATAGGTGCTTAGGGGTTTTTTCCTTTCAGTGCTCTCCCATAACCTCTAAGTACTTGTTAGAAGTCTGTTACACTATTTAACTTCAAGTCTTCTTTATATGAATCATTACTGCAATTATGACTGTGGAACTAATTAGTTTCCTTGACAACTGTTTTTTCAAAGCCTGAAAAAGAGTGTGAAATTCCCATCATAAGAGCATTCTGTAGGCAATTTTTAAAAGTATGTCAAAAGAAATTTAGAATCAGTGGAACATTAATGTTCATATTCATGAGTCAGCATGATTATCTTGTTTTGAAATGGCATAATATTATAATCACAGTATGATATTATATGCATATATATACATAAAGCTGAAAAAAATGAATGTATTCCATTAAACCGTAATAGATTTAATGTATAAAATGCTTTAGTTTGAGCAGAAATATTCTTTCTGATGTCAGTTAACTCTGAGGATGCACTATTTGTTTGTGGATTTGATATTAACATTGATATTAATTATTAATATTTATTTATAAAATTAATTATTTGATATTAATATCAGCTAAGCATCTAGAGATTAGTTTTAAAAAGGACATAGGCAGCAAGAATGAAACTGGGTAAACTTTTGAATGAAATCTCCATAATTTGTCCTGTGCTCTCTTGATACAGTAACCTAGGTTTCCTTTCATATTATTGATGTATTTATTAGAAAAACCTCCAAGACTCCTGAAGATTTTCATCAGTATTTGCCCAAATCTGTGGCACTTCAGCTGAACTGAATGTTTATGTCTGGCTGTAAATTTAAACAGAAATAAGTCTACATACCCTATGTATTCAATCTCATTAATATTACTTATCCCAAGAGAATTTTGCCATCCCCTAAGTATCTAACATAATACCCTGGTGAAGTGTGTGCAAGCTAATGCAATGGATCAGAGACCTGAAAGGGAGATGGAAGCAAGGATATGTTGGTTGCCCTTCAGTGGGTGCTTAGTAGGGAAATAGGAGTTGTCACAAGAAATGAAACTTTGCTTCTAAATTCTGCAGAAGAAGCTTGTTTGTCCTTTTAAAAGCTGTTGGAGATCAGGTAGAAGTAGTATCCCTGAGGACAGGAACTGGAAGCCAAAACTCTACTTATGTGAATATACAACTCCTGTGGGCACTGAATCCACAGCCTCTGCTTCCTAGGGAAGTGTGCAAGTACCAGCTCCTGGCTGCAAGTCAAATTCCATGATAATACAATATGATGATCTTCTCGTAATAGTCTTAGGTCTGGGAAGGAGCTTGAGGCTGCAAATTGCTCTCTGGCAGCAGGGAGATGCATAAATGAGACTGACATTACTTTAAATTTTCACATGGCTGGCCTCAGCAGCCTCCAAATGTAGATCTGCTTTATTTCATAGTGTGTCTTCCTAGGCCTGTAACACAGTATACATTCACTGAGTCTCTAAAATTTGTTTAGTTCCACACAACTTGTAATCCTTTAAATCTAGGAAAGTTTCCTGGTTTTCTGAGGGATTTATTGGTGGAAACTTGCACTGACTTTGAGAAATTCCCAGCAAACCTTCTTAAAACATTTTACTTTAAATAATTATGTGCATAATTTTTCTCATGTATGTATATACACATACACATACACATACACATACACATACACATACACATACACATACACATACACATACACATACACATGCACATATATATTAGTGAATATTATATCTATGTATCTATATATACACCGTTTTCCTTCCTACTTTTTTGAACTATTTTTTGTGATCACAGTTCCATATGTGTATTTCACATTTCACTTAGGCATATGAACATGTATTTTAGACTCATGCATGGAGAGGGACATAATCATAAACCTAGTATTTTATGTGTTCCAAAATCTCACAAGGGATGTCAGTTACCAACACTTGCAGGCAGGTACAACTCTAACCTCAGTGTGTTTGCCTCTGGGTGAGGTATTTATCACACTTTTAGTGCTGATTTGTAATGTTTTATAAAATTTTCCTCTGGCTTATCTATACTGTTAAGCTTCTCATCTTGTGGGATTCTCAAAGGAACTGTGTATTTTAGCTCTTTATCCATGTTGGGAGACCATGGACTAACCTCTGCAGCCATGAAAACCCCAGGGAACAGCTCCCATTAGCTCCCAGAGCTGACTCTATAGCCCATGTGCATGGGCCCTTTCACTCTTTCTCTACAGTAAAAAAGAAAACTCAGATCCTGTCTTTGTACCCAACAGCTGGCATAAAAGTATCCAAATCTGTTGTCATTCTGAACCATTACAGTTGTAACCTAAAAACACATGTAAAGGTTTATACTAAGCCTCAAAAGAAGATCGAATGGATGGTGCTATAAAGATCCTTTCTGCAGGTGTTAAATATATTTTCAGGAATTACTAGCAGATTTATGAAGGTGCCATTTTCCAAAGGCTCTTACCCAGTCAGTGCTGTTACTTTGAAAGGGCAGTAGATATATTAAAAATGGTTGCGAGTTGTGTTTTAGCACAGTTTTTTTTCTTCTTCACTAGAAATTAATAACTTGGTGCAATAGTGGGAAAATGAAAAAAAAAAAACAACAAAAAACATTTGGGGATAACAAAAGCCTCATAGATCCATTTTTCTTACTTTGTTATATTGGATGTTAGAGGGTGTTTTTTGGTGTTGTTTGTTTCCAATACTGCATGAACTCTGAGAGTAAAATTTTATTTCCATACTAAAAATGTTTTAGTCCCTTGAAAATCTCATTATTTTTTTCTGTGCATGTCTATCACCACACTTTAAATCATATAGTGGGAGGCAAAAGAGGGAAAATAATATATAGTATTTTCTCTCATCACCACCAATAGCAAAGATGATAATCACCATGTCAACCATGATTTTTATCAATAGTTTTTACAAAAATACAATAGGAACTGCAGTTGTCTTGATGTGAATGAAAAAAAAAGAGTAGCTCTTATCATTCCTTCAAGTATGTGTGTGTATATTTGGGTTTGCATTTATGTATATAGATTTTATGATGTATTACTAGAGCTTTTGACCTATATGGACTGTGTTTTGTTAGAATAGAAGCTAGGATAAGCTTTTTCATCCAGAAACTCAAAATTACTAATTACAGCAAAACAGAAACAAGTTTTCCTGTTTCTCACAAATTTCTTGCAGGGCAAGTATTTTCCTTAAAATTTGTTCTCAGTCAAGCAATTAGGTGATTTTTCAGGGGTAGAAATAAATGCTGAATCATCCCATCTGTGTGCCTGGGGCAGGTTCTTGTTCCTGTCATCTCTTGCAATCAAAGTGCATATTCCCTTTCTGCACCTTATCTCTCACACCCCTTCCACCCCAGGGCTGTGTGGGTGCCCTGGCACAGTTCCCCTTTCTCCAAAGGGTTAACTCACCTCTGACCATGCCTCCACTAAGAGAAGCCAAAAAAACACCTTTTTCACTCATGTTCTGTTCTCCACCACAAAATTGTGTCACATTTGTTGACTGACTGTTCTTATGGGCAAACTTCCAAACTGTGTCCTTTGAAACACTTTCCCTAGATTTTAAATTGTTTCATATCAATTTAAAATTAGATTTTTTGTGATTACAACCAAACCTAAAGGTCAGTGTATCACATGAGAGAAGGCTTGCATGGCCAAGACCTCTGCTGTCATTTCCATTAACCTTTCTTGCCTGGAGACCACATTGCTGCCTCCTGTTAAACTTGGTGTCCAACAGAACCTCCAGGGCCTTTTCTGCAAAGCTGCTTTCCAGCTGGGTGGCCCTTAGCTGTGAGCTGGTAACCAGGATTGCTTTTTCCCAGGGACAGAGGTTTGCACTTCCTCTTGTTGAGCATCCTGATGTTCCTGTCAGCCCATTTCTCTGGCCTGCCAGGGTCCCTCTGGGTGGCAACACAACCCTCTGGCTCCTCAGCCACTCCTCTGAGGTGTGTGTCATCAGAAAAGTTGCTCAGGGTCCTCTGTGCTTCATCACACAAATCGCTGATGATGTTGAACAGCACTGAAATCCATATCGACACCCCATTTGGGTCCTGGTACCTGTTCTCAATTCTAGGAAAAGTTATGTCTAATCATTAAATTAAAGTTAGGGGAATTGTGGGGACATTTAGTCTTCTTTTGTATTATCTTTCCATAGAAAAAGCTAGAAAGGTGGCCAATAGGTGCTTGAGCCAGGACCAAATGTCATCATTTGTGGCTTGCAAATTGCCTGCTTAAATCCCTATAAAAAGACTGTAGAATTTTTCAGGATCGGCCTGATTTTAAGCCTATGGTTTGTGTCTACACTGCCTTTCTATGTGTGTGTGTGCATGTGTGCATGCACAAACATCCATCAGTTTGTGGCTTCAGATAACTTTCCAATATAGCTGACAGTTTCACTAAATTTGTTAGAGAATGGAGAATTCAAAATTAAAGCATTTCTAAAATTTTTTTATAAAGTCTTACCTGAGAACAGAAGTAAAATTCTCTGTAGTGCAGTAGGCAAAATATTGTATTAAACTCTCACACGCTTCTAACAATTGAAATTATTTGGAAAAGAGTTGTTGAAATTTTCTGACCCTTGATCCTGCACCAACCTGGACAGCCACAGTAAATTTAAACCACAAAAGAGAAAGAAGAAACACACAAGAAGTTTGAAAGATTTTCACATGTAAAATTTCCATTCCACAGATCTGAAACTTCCAAGTTGATAATTAGCATCTCTTTTGTACGACTTTGTGCATTACAGGATTTCTCAGTGTGTCTCTACAAATCTGACTAGTTAGGGTTTTAGCTAAATCGGAAATGAAGAACAAAATGCAGGAGTCAAAAAAAAGAAAGCCTGTGGGATGTCAGTCTCCCTGGAGCTCTGATCATATTCCCAAGGCAAGGAAGAGCTGCAGCATTATCCTTGTGAAGTTACCTGACTCATTTTCTCATAGGCTGAAGGTTATTGTAACTCCAAAATAAGAATTTGAAAATTAAGGCTTTCGTCTGACTTTTTTCAGATTGTAATCCTGAGTTAAAAGTGTAAAGTAAATTCTTTAGCCAGTACTGCTGTGATGGAACAATAATTTCGTTATTTTCTGAAGAGACTAGAGAGATGAAATGTATCTTTGAGATCTCCTGCTTCGAGAAAAGAAGTTGGTAGGGCTCACACAAATCAAATTAATTAATATCTAAAACTTCAGAAAGATAACAGCCCCACAAAACCTATTTGGTTTTGTTTTGCAGACGAGTACGAGAATAGTTGAATAAGAGCTGTTTCTCATCAAATCCTGGAGATGATCATTGTTGAAAGTGATAGGGCATGTTCTTGCTCTAGGCTAAAACCAGCTGTTTGCCCCATTCTCTGCAAAGACCAAAGTTATTACATGAAAAAGGATAGAAATCCCTCTCTAAAATTGATATTACTTACTTGATAAGAATCAGAGAGAGACACAAAATGGCTTTCACCATCGAAGATGTTAACAGGGAAAAAATGCACTATTTTTTCATATAATCTAATTCTTATGGTACAGCTATCACAGACAGTAGCTACCACTGAATAGCAGAGGAGCAGCAATCAAAGAGCTATTCTGTATTCTCAGAATTTCTGCTTCAAGAGGAACTTAATTTTTTTCTTTTATCCTATGGGTTTTAGTTTGCTTATCTTTTTGAATGCTATGAAGAAAAAAGAAAATCACTATAGATATTTAATGTTGAAGTGCAAGGCCACTGTTTATAAGTATGGTACTCTAACCCTTATTATTTGTTGCAGGTAATTGCTAGCATTATGATGCTTTCTAATTAAAATAACCCTGAGTGCCAATTAAAAGAGAAAATGCTTAGGTATATTCTCTAAAAATATTTAAAAGCTGAATTATTAAAGTAAATGTGGAAGTTTAATGTGCTTGAGGTTTGTGGGTTTTTTTTTTTTTCTATGAGTATATGGACCAAACTATTTAAGTCTTAAGAAAAATAAGTGGTTGTGAATTTTGAACAGGTTAACACCATACATATCATTGAAAACACCACAGTAGGGATACAGGAGAGGATGGAATAATGTCCATAATTGTTTTTAGTTTATTTATATTGCTGCCTATTCTACTTGATAGATAGCTATATATGATAGTTATCATGCATGTGTTTGTGCAAGAACAGGGACATTTGTGTGATAAGCAGATAATGTGTTGGTTAAATATTATGCATACAAGAGTATATTTAACTTCATAGTTTTCATCTGTTTCCATTAAAATTTCTTAAATCAGTTTTAAAGTAAAGGTTTAACAAAGGTTATGCTTATACTGCATAAGATTTTATACATTTTAATTTCTTTTGAAGTCTTCTTCAAAATTTTAGTTGAACACTGATAGTAGTCACTACCAATATAATTACTGTGTCACTGTCACTGGAAAAAAGAAATCTAATCAATGCACTATATATTGCCTAAATATGACTGTATTATTTGCCAAAAAGTGAACCTTCAATATAAATATTGGTAGAAAAAATATATTCAAACTTTGTAATTGTAATCAGGCATACTGTGAAGATGTGAATGTCTAAGAAGCAACTATGTTCCCACCCCAGTGTCAAAGTCCATATCTAATTACCCAGCTTCATGTGCTAATTGCATGGGCCATTCACATTTTAATTAGACTTGTGTCCATATTATTGAAGCCAGTTTTCACAGTGGACTATTGTGAACTCCTGCAATAATTCAGGAGCAAGATAAAGCCATTAGCAAGGAGAAACAGATAAGTTTGTCTCTTCTTGTGTACGATAGGAAACTTTTTTTTGTATAATTATTGACATAGTTCTATGGCTATGGGCTCATGTTTCTCCCTGCTTTCGATACTCCTTGTTTTAAATAGCCAATAGTCACTATTTCTGATAGTGGCAGTTTTGTGGATTTCAGGTACCTCCAACACAAAGTCAAAATTGTATTTAGATTGGGCCTCAAGGGGAAGCAAGAAACATGCTTCATGTTAAGCAATTAAATAAATTGTTTTAAAATTAGACCAAACAGTTTGTTAATTTGACTGCTGTGGAGGACCAAATTGCTTGCTGCTATGGAGGTACACTTTTTCCACAGTTTTAGTACTATGTTATAAAGATTTGGCCAGGGTACTTCAATGGTTGCCATTCCATCTATGCTTTGATCATAATTTGATGTTTCTGTTAGAGTAATGTCTTTCAAGTGACTGTCTTTGGCACAATGTAAATATTAATTATTTTTCTCTTTTTTCTTTCCTGCTGTCACTTTTTTTCTTCCTTTTGATACTTTCTTTTTCATGTTATCTCAACTTTTCCACTTTTTTTTCCTAAAATTTACTTTTTTTTCACACTCTTGATTTTCTATAACAATTCTTATACACACAGACAGATGCTGTGAAGCTACTAGACGTGAAAATGGAGGCCAGTCCCTGCAGCTGAATGCTGCTGTTTTCTCTCTCATTGTAGTCATAAGTTTCTGGTGCATGTTTTTATACTGTTGATGATAAGGCAAGCTATATGTATTCTTCCTATCTCTCTTAATTTTTTTATTTGTGGGAAAATAAACACAGACCTTAGAAAATTTTGTATAGCTCTCCCAAAGTTTCCATTCCTAGTCAAGATCCTAAATACAGTAATTACTTCATTCTGTGTGTGCAAAATTATTCACCCGACTTTTTGGAAGCCTGGCGAGTTTTGTGACAAATTCAACAGATGATGCTTGACATTCCAGTCTGACAGAATATGGAGAATCTGACTTACTGAAATTGATCAATGTGATTTGATTCTGTTTTCTTAACTAGATTTTGATTATAAGAAATCCATGCAGACATCTTACCATTGTCAGCTGCGTGGCTTTCCAGGTACACCACCAATTCATCTTTCAGGAGAATATTTTCATTTTGTAATAATCCTTTGCAAAGGGTTGTCCTTGCACTGGTTCCTGACACAATGTACTTAAAACTTTATGCTTAATAAAAGCTGTTCAATTCCAGGCTGGATGGAGCTCTGAGAAACCTGGTCTAGTGGAAGGTGTCCCTGGCCACAGCATAGGGTTGGATGATCTTTAAGGTCCCTCCTGGCCCAGACCATTCCATTGTTCTGTGAATATAGACATGTTTTGTACTTTTAATGGATTTTAACAAGCATGTCTTCTCTAGTGGTAGTTGGTAGCTGGTTCTCTAGTTGGTAGTGTTTCATTTAAAATACTTTTTCTGTGCCTCTCCACTGCCATGCCTCAGCGCATAAAATAGATCTCTGCCTACAAAAGTCACTTCTTGTGACTGCAAAGGTGCCACATTTCATTTCATGGCATCTGTTGGACTTGAAAGCTCCAGGGGCTCAATTTTGACCTGTAGTAAAAATGGAAAAAGCATTTTTCCTGTTTTATATATTAAAAGCATGGCTTATAAACTCTGCAGCAGTTTGTGTGAAACCTCAGGAAAAAGATTTTATTTAATAAGGGTCCATATAGATATTTTATTGCAAATATTTGATTTTAAAATTTATATAGTTGTCTAGGTTTATGGTTCATTTCTCTGTTGCATACAGAATAACCCAAGAAAGCAATGCACTTTAAAGCTAAGGCAGAATTAAATATTTATTTTAAGACAGTTCCCTTTAAATTGCTACTAAGTGTAAGAAAAATGATAAATTAATTGTATATGTTGATTTTTTCTTCCGTATAGTTCATACCTTTTGCGATCTAAAAAAATTATCTTACAAATTGGAAATCACTTGGTCAAATTTAAGTATCTGTATATCTTCACTCAGCTAAAGGATTTTCTTATTTCTAAGAAGTATTGATTATGATGATTTTTGCCTCTATTGAAATATTTTTGAAGTTTTTACTTTAAGACATTATTAATAAAACTATCCTTATCTAAACCAGCTGACAGTCATTTTAGAAAACTGGACTATATCACAAATAAAATGTCTTCAAAATGCATGTGTGTAAGTCTACCGACTAATTTATTGACAGAAATATTTTTTAAGTAATTCACATATTTAGTGTAATGAAGTAGCTGGAACTGAAAAGAGTGCTGTCTAGAAAACATTGGTTTCATTATGATCTGCAGCAAAGCTCTCACTGTAAAGTCGAGCCACTATTCCATCCATGGCTCTTGCCACTATGTTCTGTCACTTTAATTTAATGTCATGACATTACTTTGAAATTAATTACATTGATGAGTGCCTGACATAGTATGGTAAAGAAAGACATTTTCTCTTGTAATTTTTTAGGGGTTGAAACTTTGGGTTCCTATTTAGGTCAGTCAGGTGAAAGCCCATTTTTCCATGCACAATCAACATGAATATATATATTGACTTTGTATTTTAGTTGCATAGGTGTTCTTCCAATATATACTTTTTTTTTTTTAAATGATTAAGCGCTTATTGAACCAAGAGACATAACTAATGAAGGCTAGATAATATTTTTAATGGAATTTTTCATTTTAACTAAATTACAGCAGATTTGGAATTACTAGCTACACATAAGTTACTAAAAATTTTCAGATCTGAGAACATATCTTCAATTGAGTAAAACTCAGACAAGTGCTGTTGGTAATGCTAGTTTGTTTTTTTTTTTTTTTTTAGTAGAAGGATCACCTTGGGCAGGAATTTTTGCAATAGGATTTTTTTTTCTCTTTTTTCCATTTCAAAAACCCAGGTAGTGAAAATGTTTGTTGTTATCCTTGTCACTATTGCCTTTTGTGGTAACAAAACAGATAAAAAAATGCAAGGATAGCTCTACTTGCCATCCGAGAACCAATGATTGGCTAATATTTAATAAGTAGATGCTGTAGTAGATGCTAAGGGGGAAAGAAACTCACAGTACAAGCACACTACAAGCCACTGTTGGGAGATCTTTCTCAGGCTGCAGGAACTCAGTGGTGCACAAACACTGGGACTCCCTTTTGGTCCAGGAAAGCAGCAAATTCTAGGGGCTGCTCATTGCAGACAAATCCCTTTTGCATTCTGATCCCATTGTAAGACAGGCCCTTCATCATGCACATGAGAAAACAGAATCTTCTCTTGTGGACACTTAGTTGCTGTTCTGAACAGTAAAGAAAACCAAACTGCAGATCCGGTCAAAACTAATCTATCTGCCACTGGATTAAAGATTCTTTAGTAAGACATTGTCTCGTAAACTGGAAAATAAAATGGAGTCTTAAGGTTGTACAGATGATCTCATCCCAGTATTTCCTTATTTTGTAGTATTGTCCTAATTTTCTGTAAATTGAAACCTTAATGCTAGTAGAACATTTAGTAGAAACTAAATGTTGTCTGACATATTTTCACCTTCCACACACTTGTCAGTGTTCTTAATTTTTTTTTTAAATAAAGACAGAACACTACTACAGGTATGCAGAAAAGCAGAAAAATGAAAATTCCCTTATCATTTTTCTACTCTGGTAAGACATTTGAAGAGCTCTTTACGAGCTATAAATTTATTATCTCAGCAAGTCATTCTAACATTGCAGATAAGTATATAAGACAAGATAGGAATTAGGGCACACAGATTGATCGACTGTGAACTCTCCAAACATACTGTGAAGGAGATAATGAAAAGCCTTGAGAAATTTTAGAAGCTAAATATACATTATGAATGGCAAGTTGGCTTTTATCCTCAGTGTCACAATGCCAGTGGGATAAAGAGACAAATTTGGATCACTTATCTTTTTTTCCAACTGATAGTAGTTTTGGCTGGGAACTACATAAATTTGCTCAGTGAAGTGAGAGAAATTTTAGATCTGCTCCAATTTAAATTATTCTTTGCTTTGCATTTTGAGGTTATCAAGTACTTTGAATGTGATCCTTTTCTTTTGGCCTTCCTCTTCCCATCAAATTCCAAAGAAAATGAGTTAAGCCAATATTATGGGGATTATGTGACTGCAGAGCCAGGCAGTTCTGGGCAGTGACCCAAAACCACTGTAATGAGAAAGAAAAAGTGGAAGAGAATAATGTCCTTGGGTTTTCATATATCTCCTCAGATGGATAACTAATACAGCTTTGTTTCTAGTTTCCTTTATGAGTGTTTCCTAATTGCATCTTAAAAACAATGAGAGCGAGATTATTTCATATTATTTTGTGCAACCTGTAGGAATATTCAGAAGATTTTGAAATCTTGGCTTCTTACAGACAAGAATGAGGACAAAATGAGCAGAGACATTTTCAAATTAAATTATAATTCATAAGTATAGACTGAACAGCTTAAAATTGTAATTTAAACTATATTAAAATGATAAATATGTCTTCATAAATTGAATTCAATATACTTCTGACATTAGTATTTAAATTATAGATAAGTAAATTTGTTCCTTTAAACGTTGTAATTGTAAAAGGGATTTTAGGTCTTATGACTGACATTGTAAAATGCTACCATTTTTTTAACATTGTCACATATTTTGAAATGCTAATATTAAACTGTCTGTAAAATTGAAGTCCTAAAATATTCTATGCTGAGCTTATGCCTTAAATCCAAATTGGTGGCACAGAAACTTAAAAAGGGTGATGATTATTCTGTGATACAGCAGTATATCTCTAAGGAACAGTATTTTTAAAATGTTCTGATTTGCAACCTTTAGAGTCTAATGCTGGCTTCTTTCCTAATCAGATTTTATTTGTTGTCTTTCTTCTTTCCAGACTTTTGACAAGTTCCTAACATTTACAAATTGTTCACAAATCAAAAGTATTTACATAATGCAACTTCAAATGCAGTCCTTTATTTACTGCTGTAGGATTATTAGAATATAAATTGCTGTCTCTAAATAGGAAAAATATTGCCAGGAAATAAGCACGCTTATTGCATGCATTGGGAATAAAAAATAATTTCTGTGTTGTTTTGTGAGTTGTTCAAAACATACTATTACCAAATAACAAAATAACATTCCATTTATTTTTTTGTGAAAGTATAAGGCCAAGCACTGATGCAAAATAAATGATATGCATATGAACAATATTTATTTAAAAGATACAGAGATATGGTACTTTAATTATACATGTAGCCTTATGACCAATTCTCAGTCAGTTTTCAGTGTCTTACCCACGTGCTCTCTTTCCATCATGGAAACATTCATAGGCACCACTCAAATGTGTATGCAAATGTGAAGTTAACTTTTTTTGTTTTTTTAAGACATAATGGAGATTTGTATACAATTTGTGTTTGTGCTAATAGTTGCCAATTCTCTATCTATTGTCCAGTATGATGATGATTTCTGATTGTTCATTTTTTCAGGAATTTTAGGAGCAAAGGAAAAAGAAAATATTGCTTTTAGGATGCAAGTTGAATATTATCTAGAGAAATGTAGCTTCTCAGGTCTATAATGGCATCACTGAAATCTTTCCTACATTTAGGGCTCATTTATGCTTATCACATTTACTTCATCCATTCGTTTTCCTCAGGCATATCAGGAATGTTCAGTTTTCCATTGCTACATATTTATCAGACGTAATGTATAAATGATGGAAAATCACCTTTTCCCTTTAATGTCAATGACATCTTAATATAAAGCTGATAGCATCAAATACCAAGGGTAGAGATCAACCAACTTTCCCTTTCTAGAAACAATAGCTGTATGTAAACTGTATACTTGAGAGCTTTGCTTAGATATTTTACAACTAGAGCAAGAAACTGAGGTAGAAATATCCAATTTTGTTCATTTATTATAGGGTCTGAAATCCCAAGAAGCTGTGGTAGCAATGCTTGCCACCATATTACCATTATGTTGTATGATATTCTTATTAAGTTCTGTATATTTTTTTAAATGTTTAACATTTTTATAGAGGCAATTTCCAGTGAATATTTTATTTACATGAAATTTTAATTTTAATGTATGTATTAAGTGCCCATAATAGAAGCAAAGTAAATTTTTCTCAGTGTATGTCTCCAACAGAATTACAAATGAAAATACGTACAATGTACTAAAAAATAATTCTGTGAAAAATATTGGATGCACTGCAACATCTGTAAGTTTCTGTTTTCAAAAACAGTGTGAAAGGCAAGGAAAAATATCTGGATTTAAAGTAGCTAATTTTAATTTGTGAAACATTGCTTATTTTTATCTTGTTCATAATTCACTACCATTTTGCTCCACTGGTTTTTCATGCATGCAGCACTTGTCATCTCTGCTTTTTCCCTGAAGAATGTGTGCATGGTGTAACTGTGATGTTCCTCAGCACCTTTCCAAACACAATGTCAAGAAATGTATGTAACTTTGTGTGTCTTTCATCTGTTGTTCAAAGTTCATTTTAGTTTGTGCAACTTCTGTCTTCATTTTTTGTAATAAAGAAAACTGACTGAAAGCATTTCTAGCTGTATTTTCTTTATTGATGATAATACTCTTTTTTCCTGTACTATCTACATGATGTATTTTGTATCTGAAGAGGTTTTTTAGCACTGTATTTTTTACAGTGTTTTATCCAGTAGTGAATATTTTAAAAACCAAATAAACAAACAAACAAAAACCAACCCCAAACCAACCAACCAAAAAAAACAAAAGTAAAAAACAAACAAAGAAAAGCCAAAAAAGCCCCACTCCACCACAAACATCAAAGTCAAAATTAAAATTAGAATTTATGAATTTTAAGTTTGGTTAATATTAGGTGACTGGCATGCTACTGCACTAGTGGAAGAAGTATGTGCAATGTCTGTATAAATATGCAGCCTGAGCTTGATCCATGCTGATTTAATCTGCCTGATTGGAGTTGTATTCCCAGAGGCAGATGTTTTAATACTGGGAAAAGTTGTACCCTACAAGCAAGGCTCTGCTGGAAGTTGCAGTTGCAGCAGTCAAACATTTGAAAGCAAAAACATGCATCATACACTGGCAGCCCTTATAATATTAAACTGCTCTTTTTGTATCTAATGTTATAAAATAATTATATATTTATAATATTCCAGGTATTATCTCTTAAAACTATTGTGTTTGAATTTGCATACATCTTAAAGAAAATGCTGTCAAATCTGAAATATTTTCTCAATTTATATAGGATCCCAAGATAGTCTGACACTTTTTCAGATCTCCTGGCTACAATACTCTACTTAGAGTTGTCATCCACTATAAAGATGCAAAAATTTCTCATGTCTCTGTAGTATGTGCACAGTATAATTTTGAATTCTCCTAAATGAAACAATTAAAATAATTTTATCCTTTTACATAATAGCAGTACTGAAACCACACATAAGTATGTATTCTCAATACTCACATCAATCTTAATTAATCTGCAGAGGTTCTTGGAAACTCCTCCAAGAGATGTGTTCAGTAAATCTGCTGTCAGTTTGAGTGGAGGAAACTGGGACATAGAAACTTACTTTCCCAAGTCCTGTAGAAACCAAAACCTGGATGCAGTGCTGATGCTGTGAACCCACAGTGCAGCCTTTGCCTCTCAAGGCACAGGAGGACTGGGATGGGATTGGGATCTCTCTGCCTGCGTTTTTCTGGAGCTTCCCATGGAAGGCAACGGTGCTAATAAAATAACCTTTACTATGATGACTGAGTAAATACAAGGAAAATCAGCTGTAGCTGTAACTGGCTTGCTCTTTAAGCACATTAGAAATGCTCCTGAAGTCTGCTAAGGGATAGTTTGATTATGCAAAGAATCTCTTTTTTAAAACTTTCCTTAAAAAAAAAAGTTAAATGACAACTCCAGATAGAATTTTCACAACACAGCATGCTTTTTCTAGTAAGGAAAGGGTTTTTTCTATCCTTTCCCTTGTTATCCCTCAATGACTACGGACAAGACACTGTTGCCAGAAACACTCAAGCTGCTATTTACATTGCATTTGTTTTATTTAGGTATTGCATTTATGTCCATTAAGACACCTTCCTAGGAAAAAATATTGTAAAGGGCCATTAGAGTAAATGAGAACTCAAGTCCTATTTACTCAGTATCCTGAGAGAGTCATAATACAAGACATTTTCCTGTAAAATTTAAAGGCAAAGATGCATTTCAGAAAACTTGTTGGCAAGAGGATCTCAGCCATAATGAAGAAAAGCTCCTTCACCTAGATAAGCATCGGAAAAGTACAACCTTTTAGACACACTTATTTCAGTAGCTCACATCCTTATAACTGATATTCCCAGTGGCACCACGGTCTCCCCTGGCTCACTCTGGCTCAGACTTCATCAGAATTGGGAGACAATGAAGATCTATCACTTATGAGTAGAAGAAAGTTGGAGGAAGCCAGTAGTACTGTTGCCTTATTTTTCAAAGTTGTGTGTCAAGTGTATCTGTCAGAACACATTACTCAGTCATGCAGTGCAGAGCACACGTCCATGTGCTTGTCCACTGCCCTTCAGCAGTGTCTGTCCTAGCAGAGAGTTATAGGAAAAACCACTGAGGAAGAAAAAAACATTACAATTAATGTCGATTATAGCCTCATTAGCCTCTTTTTGTATTAAGGAATGAGATAGAAAAGTGTGCTCCTTACTGTCATGTTCTCTTTTGCATCAAACAGTCCCCCAGTAAATGTTGCATAGAATCCTGATGATTTCTTTCAAGCTGATGTTGCAAATGTAGTGATTTGTTTATTTCATTTGAAGGAAGACATGATGCTTCTGGGCACTTACCTGGCTCAAAAGACAAGTTTTATTGATATAAATTGCTAAAACTATCTCATGCAGCTCTGGATGTGGCAGCCAAAGTATTGGAGCTTCTTTGGGTAAGGGGGAGGGATGAGTGATTCTTTGCTTCTTTTGGTCATGTCCTGCCACTGTTTTACTGTTAACTGGTAGAAAATTTTATAGAGCTGTTTACATTTTTGGTACTGTATTATGATTGTTTTGGTGCTCATCAATGCATATAAAATTTTAAGACCTATATTTTCTGTCTTTTTAGAGGTTTTTAAATAAGTGTGTGCATTTTGTAAGACTTTAAGTCTAGGAAAAGTTCCAGATCAGATATAAAATCAAAGACAATATTCAGAGGCAGTGCAGAAATAACCATCATGGTTGGGCACATTTTTAAGGGTCAATACAAAACTGTAGTTCAACTTGGTAAACAATAATGTTTTTTTCCCTGCCATGACCCAGTGCAGTACTTCAATTTCACCCTCTAGTTAGTTCATAATTTTTGCATTTTTACTTAAGATGGAGAGCATGATTTACTTTGTCTTCTGACTGTCTTGAAAGAAATGAGAAACACATATCATAACTCTGCATGGTGCATATGCAGCAGCCAGTGTTACCCTATAAGCCAGGAAAGTATGTTTTGACATTATTTTATTTTCCTTAAAAACTCTAATTACTGTAAAAGGGACATTTGGGTAATCATCTATCTTTCATCTTAACTTCAATCCATGCCTGGTAAGAAGGAGGGAAGGGAATAATGCACAAGAAGTTGCTAACTTGTTTTTTTCTCCCAACAAAACTTAATATCACCAAAGATGCGAAAGGGATGTCTGGACAACACCTTTTCCAATCCCCTGTCTCACATAGGGTACTTGTTATAAAGCTTGCAATTCCTATTTTATTGTAGCAGTAATTGAATATATGTAATGTGAGTCTGTAAGCGCACAGAGAAATTCTGTCCCCTCAAAGAACATAGGTTCATGTAACATAAGCCTAAACATTGATGTGTCTTGCTCCTATGCAGAAGCAAAAGCTTTATTTTTCTCTGTATTTTTCCCTGGCACAGGTTGCCCAGGGAAGCTCTGGATGCCTCAGCACTGAAGTGTTCAAGGCCAGGTTGGCTGGGGCTTGGGGCAGCCTGGTCTAACAGGAGGAGTCCCTGCCCATGGCTGGAGAGTTGTAATGAGATGAGCTTTAAGGTTCCTTCCAACCCAAACCATTCTCTGATTCTTTACACAGGTATAGATGGAGAGTCTCCCTTTTGACCTGCTTCCCTCAGAGTATCTGGTGCAGAGCCCTTACGGGAATTTATTCTGAACTTACATTTGAGAGTCCGGAAGATTTATCTTTCCTCTTAGTTCTTTTCGCTGGAAAATTCTGTTTCACTTGCCAAAGCTCTTCATTCTTTTTCTCAGCAAATAATGATTCCTGCAAAAATGCTCCATTATCTGATTAGAAATCATTAGAAACCTAACTTATTCAAT
>JANRGV010000051.1:12465924-12512283 GCA_024734035.1 Alethe castanea
AAAGGTGCGTTTCTGCCGCTGGGCTGGGGTTATGGAGACCCGGGGGTCAAAGTACGTGTTTGACTCCATGTCTTCTGGTTTTAAATTTAGCATATTTTGAACAAATTCCAACTAAAACTCATTCAGAACTATGGAACTTATACTTTCCTTTTTTTTTTTTTCTTTAACACAACATATTTTAAAAGACTCTAGAGTTAGACAACTAAGTCAGATATACAATAAACATTTTAAAAATTCTAAGAAGTGGTTCTTTCACATTAGCATTGAATTTTTATGACTTAAAGTTTTTGTTTTCGACTAGGAAAACAAAAAGCTATATAATGCATAAATATGTTTTTATTTTAGAGCATAAAATAGAACTACTATTTTGAGTTTGTTTGGTACATACTGGGAAACTGTGAAAACCCTAAATGTTTAAAATACCTTCTGTAATATAACTATAATAACAGTAACAATAACAATATCAATAGCAATAGTTTAATTTAATTTAAGGCAACACTCTTTGATAACATAGTTGCTTTTCAAAGTTGGTGGGAATGCTGTTTGTAGTATGATGTTAATATTTCATCCAGACACAGAATTAGAACTTCTGTTGATATCATAGCATATAAAGAAAAAAAATTCACATTGTTTTGAAATTATATATACATTAGGATATGATTTTTGAAATAAGCGAAGAGAGGCCTTAATCTGCTTTAATAGTTATTTGGATTAGTTTTACAGCTGACTTTTGTGGGAGCAGCTATGTAAGTACAAAATCAAACCAATTTAAGAAAGAACATAATTAAGCCGGAAATGAACTTCTAAGAAATAATTGCATATGTTTTAATTAGGATTAAAGATAAACCATAACACAGATAGATTTAAAGAACAAGGCATCCCAGTTTCTATCTGTTTTCACAAGAGATCTTTTATAAGATCCTCAGGCAGGTAAGAAGGCTGCTCACAGCTCCTCACCCTGCCACTGGATTTGGTCACTCTTTGGGAAGGAGAGAAATGTTGGAAAAGTGTTGACAATTTTAAGAAATCAGACTTATGAAACAGAAACCTGCAGGAACAAAAGGGTTTCAAGTAGGAAAAATTTGACTTGGGACTGGTAGAGCAGAAGTAAGGATGGGGAATGCTGGATGTAAAGGAAATCATCAACCATGAAGAGATGGAGAAATATGCAGCAGTCAAATGCTTGTGCCTCAGATGTCTCACCCATAGGAAGAAAATGTAAAATGGAAAACAGTGTCCCACTTAACTATGGCAAATATACAAAAGAGCAATATTGCAACTGTAAACATTTCCTTCACTTGCCAGTGAGGATACTGTGTAGACATTTCTGTCACTGAGTCACTTAGAATGGGAACCTTGCCATTTCACAATGTTCCAGAGACACTCAAAGTGCTGTTCATACCAATGGAAAAATGTATCTTTTCATAGTAAAAACTTCTTCACATTGCATTAAGAAAAAACTCCTAAAACTAAACCAGAAAAGAACCTCTGAATTTCTTCCAAAATTTGGATTAAATGACCCTAATTTTTCTCTTTCACATTCTAGTTGGTCATCAAGAAAGTACAGAGATTCACTCTATTAGGTCTCTAAAGCTGACTATAGAATGTACTGGTATTATAATATTTGAAATATATGAACTTTTTAATAAAGTGAAATTAAATATCTACTTATATCTTCCTGATAATTCATATTGGTAAACAAAAATTACTGAAGGTTACAAACGAATTCACCAAATATGTGGGAAGATATAGGGATAAATTAAGTTTGGAAGGTGTATCAAAAAAAGGGGAAAAAACAAGTTGATTTAAACATCAACTTCTGACATTGCTGATGGGCAGTGCATAAATGATACATCATTTCATTGCTGCACCATTATTTTTATAATTTATGTTGTGGTTTTTAAAACTTTCTGAACAGAGGAAAATAACTTTGAAATAATATCTGTCTGTTTTTCTGCTTATCCATCCATGGAAATATATATATAATTCTAGCTTGTTGTATAATAACATTGTGAAGATCATTTCTATAACAAAACAACTCATACCATAGACAAAGTCAATTGCTTAAGAAGCAAAATGTTCCCCTTCTTTTGAAAAAAAATTTTACTTTTCCATTTTAGAGTTCTAAACAAAGATTAGACAAAGAATATATATTTTTTGATTCAGAATAGCTTTCAGATTACATTTGAAGTGGTAAATATATTATCATTAAAATTATTTAAGCAGAAATATGCTGTGTTTAATCTGAAAACAATCTATAGTGTTTAGGGGAGTTGGAAGAGAAAGAAAAAGAAGATGATATTAGTAACCCAATTAAAATATTTCTCTCATGTTAGATTATGTAATGGTCTGGTGTCTGTTACAACAGGATTCTGGTAATCTCTGGCCAGAATAATCTTGCTGTTATTTTGACAACAGGCAGAGCAGCAGATGGAAATGTCCCAGTGAGTGGTGCTGACTCAGGCATCGCTGCAGGGCACGGAGGTGCCAGGGAAGCAGTGCTGGTGTGCAAGACCCGTGGCCAAATACACCCAGTTCCACTCCCCTGGATTTTCTCAGCACAGTCTCACACCAGGAAATTGTCACTGGCCAATATCTGAGCTAGTTTGGCATCTTCTTGAATTATCTGGGTGCACGAGCCTTTACTGAGGTGGCTTTTTCCCCCTAGATAATGATCAGATACAAATCTTCTCCTCTACAAGCCTCATCAGAGTTCACAGACTTCTATAGTTCACACTATAAGAGTTTGTAGCATTGCTGTAATGGGAAAATCAACCTAGGCAAAACATTAAAATAATTTTCCTGAGATTTGTGATGAAGTGAAATTAGCTAAACCTCAGCTCTCATAATTCCAACACAGAAAACAAGATCAGGTGTGAAATATGTTTATTTTGAAGTGTATGATTGCATTTTCAAGGTACAAGACTAAACCAGATGAGGTCCTTACCCTATAATCATTTGGTGATATGCATATTTTTCCCCTATTAAATTATTTAAGATTAAGTACATGCAACTGTTTGCAGATTAAATAGCTTGCAATAAGTTATTTTTCGCTCTACTTTAATTCAGAAAATTACAAGAATATATACTGGTTTGTCAATCTCTTAAATCATTTAGTAACTGTGTTTAGCACCACTGCTAATTAATTGTATTTGAAATGTAGAAAAAGACAACTTATATCAATGTTCATGTTGAGCATTGAAAATGTTTTACTTAGGTTGCTTATTGATACTCTTAGTCATGGAATGTTAAGATATGATATTATTTGCTATTAAATGATGCCATTTATTTTCTGTGAACTAACTGGAATTTTGACAATGGGAAAATATTATGCAGAAGAAATTATTTTTTTGTGATTTTAATCAGGCACTATATTTGCTTAATCATGAGCACTGTTTATTTCCAGTAATTTCTGAATGGTTAGTTCCTACGCATTCTTTACTCTCCTGACCTAACAGCTTAGAAAATTATATTTTAGGATTATTGTTATTAATAAGTCTTGCTTTTCTTTCCTTGAAGACACTCTTTTTAATGGTCTGGGACTTGGTGCTGTCATTGGCCTGGGAGTGGCAGCCCTTTTGTTAATCCTGGTTGTGACTGATGTTAGCTGCTTCTTTGTACGACAATGTGGATTGCTCATGTGCATCACCAGGAGGATCTGTGGGAAAAAGAGCGGTTCAAGTGGAAAAAGTAAAGAACTGGAAGAAGGAAAAGCTGCTTACTTGTGAGTATTAATCATGTGTGTTGGAAACATCTGTAAAATAAAAAGTTGACTGTCCAACTTACATTATCTTTATGGCCATTTTGTGGTGTCACATAGGGAATTAATAAAATGCTTCTACTACTTGGAAAAGCGTTGCTCTGAAGTGTGTAGATTTGTTTATTGCCTTTAAAAGGAAAGTTGAGACACAAAAAAAGAGTATACTGCAGTTCAGTTTAGGATGACTCCTTTGTCCAGCATGACACAAAAGAAATCAATTGTAATTCAGTACTAGTAACAGACACAGATTTGGTTCATGAGAAGCAGGTAACGGATCATTCTAACTCCATTTTTCCAAATCCATCTTTGAGCTGCTTACACCCAAAAACTCGGCCTATGGCTGTGACACTGCCAGTAAATCCAGGAATGAAGGACATGGTATTACAGAAAATCTGTGAGAGTGTTTTTCTTCTTAGATATAGCACTTAATGGAAAATCTTAATTCTTGTCTGTATACTTTAGGAATGAAAGGCCTTGTTGGTTTTTTTTTTTTTTTTTAATAGAAGTGCTGAGTTGGATGTGGGTGAAATGGTGGTGAGTGATTGTTTTTCATAGCAACAGTCAATGATTGCTAAACATGAGTGGGAAATAAACAATACTAATTCTCACAAGTACTTTTCTGTAGTGGCTACTCCATCACACAAATGTGAATGAACTAATCATTGATGTGAAAATATGATCTCTTAAATTGTTAGAGTGGATAGTGAGATCTCTGGAAAAAAACAGTTCAAGTACTGATAACATAAAATAATCACACTTTAGAGACGTGACATTTACTAAGTGTTCCATAGGTAAACTGGAAAGAAGATTACTTATGGTACTTAATTTTAAACATTTCCCTTTTCTTACTAGAAAAAAAGCATAATTTCCTCATCCTGTTCATCTGGTAGGCAACCTACACTTGAGCTGTAATATTTGTGAGAATGCTGTCTGCATCTGGTTTAAATAACATTTGCTGGCCTAACTTCTACGTGCCTCTCCCAATAGTCAGGCCTTACAGTTCATTGTCCTTTAGCTTCCTAGTCCCATCCATCTTCAGATGGATGTAGAGCACAGTAGATCTTGCAGCTCCCATTATTCATAGCTGAGCAGGTGTCTCCATTGCCAGTAGTGGAGGTATATGTGTCTTTTTGGGGTTTAATTCTGGCTATTTGGTTTCAGGCTGTGTCTTTCTTAGGTAACTTGACTACACATCTTGGTTGGGTTTTCTTAAAAGAGGTGCCATTTCAGCAAAAACTCCACAGAGCAAAACCAGTTGTGAGAGAACAGAAGAGTATTTGTATCAAATAATGCTTCTAAATAGAAGCAATGACATAAAATAGCTGTTTCCTAATTTTCCATGTCTGACAGTGAGAGAAAGACTAGCAGTGTTTTTTCCATCGTGTGAAGCCAGCCTGTCCAGATCAATAGAATCCAGATGTGAAGCTTCTGGCACTGACTCAGCTGTCCTTTCCTATTGAGCACAGCACTTCAGTTTGTGCTTTAGTTTCCCATTCAAGGAGTAGCCAACTAGGAATTGGTGCACAGACCCTCCTGAATGGGAAGACCTTAGGGAGATAAAGTTGGAAATGCCAGTTTACAGCAGTTTATACCTTGTTATCAACATTTTATAACCAAATGCCATTCCATGCTGTCCCAAAACCAGCTGCCATTGATGCATCATGACAATACTCACTACTCCATCTCCTTTATAATTAATTGTCTAATAAGCACCTTATTTATACATTTACTTACTTGTGAGAGACTAGCAGTTGTTCCTAGAATGAGGGAAATATGATGTAGAAACAGTTTTTTCTAGCAGCAAAAGCAGAAAGGCTTAGATTTTTACCACACAAGGGCTCTTTCCATCAATGGCATCTGGGGTTGTCACAATCTCAAGAGATTAAAGCACATTTTTGTGGTGTATATACTCACATAATGGCCCTTTAATGCTTCCAGAAAAGTTCAAGTATAACTAGGCATTGTATCCTACCTTTATTATACTAGGTTAGGGAAGTTTACATCTATTCCCATGAAGAAGCTGTCACCTTATTATTAGTCATAAACAAAATGCTCTTTTGAGGTGCCTATTCATAATGTTTACAGAGCTAGGGAAGTAACCATGGATACAGGATGTTTTGAAGACTTCAAGGAATTTGGAACATGCTGTTAAATGTGTCTTGGTGGTGTTAGTCACTGATAATTAGTTCTGCCTTTTCTTTGCCAACTTTTGAGAGAGGGGATCTTAGTAATTCGTTATGTGCAATGTATGTAGTTAATGTGATGATAAGAGACTAAAACTCTTTAATAATTTTTAGGAAAGATGGATCAAAAGAGCCAATAGTGGAAATGAGAACAGAGGATGAAAGAATTACCAACCATGAAGATGGGAGTCCAGTAAATGAGCCAAATGAGACAACTCCTCTCACAGAACCAGAGTAAGTAGTCTGATATTCCCTGGAACTTCACACAAGCCAGACAGTCCAGGACAGACTGGACTTCCCAAACTTTGAGGGAGGTACACAGCATCACCAGAGTGGTCTGCTGTGGCAATGCAGTGTGTGAGTGTAAGGTTTGTTTGATTGGTTTGGGTTTTACATTATCATTCTAAATCATGGTACTTCCCTGACACTGGCTGAGCACAGTAGAAGGATTTTTGAATTTGATTGCACCTGATCTTTACCACCTGCCTAGAAATTATTAATTACCCTGTGGGAACAATCTCCTAACTCTCATGAATGACCTTAAATTGAGTCTCACAGGCATTTTCACATGCATCCTGAAGATGGAGCACAGGGATACTGTGCTCCAGAAGCCCAGCCCCTCACTGGAGTGGCCCCTTTCTGCTTTCAAACACTTAACTGAGAACTTAATTCAGTATTTAAGTCCACACAGGGTAATTGGATTAATCGTGCTGAAGAGCAGCCTCTGCTCTGTTTCCTCATTCCCTCCTTCTGGTCCCTGCAACCTTCTCTCAGTACAGAAACCACAGCAGTTTGCAGCCATGCTCACAGGCTCTGGCTGCCTTCTGAATAATGGGACCAGCCTTGTGCCCAGGGATGGAATTAATGAAGAAACCTCTAAGTTTTCTTTGCTTTGAGCCCAACACTTTCTGTGTGTTGGGAAAATCTCCTGCCTCATGACATCTTCAAGACATCAAGGCTATGAAGATGATTGTGTAGTAAATATAGAAATTCACCTGCTGATAATTTGATGAAATCATAGTTGTTCTTTAAAAGGAGAGGGTGTTCTTACAAAGCAGTCTTTTTCTTTTCTGAAAATGCAAAGAAATTTTTTTTTTGCCATTGTGTAAAACTGTAAGAGCCAGAACCTTTAATTTAAGAAAAGATCTGCTACCACTGCCATTTTTATTTACAGTAAATAGGGAGTTAAGTAGGTGCACATTAAGTTGTATAGTTCTTTGAAGAAGCCATGCACAAAGCGTTTGAACTTGTGTTAATGAAATAAGTGATTAGGTGACTACTGATATGTTTGCTCTTCATATTAGAATTTGTAATCAGGGGCACAGTGGAGAGCCCACAGTTATCTAAAAAGTCAGGGGAATGTAGTTGTAAACATTGCACAAGTCTAGTAAGCCTTGGATATCTTAGTGGGTAAAGCACCAGGTCCACATTTGTTCATGATTCAAGACTATTGTTAGTGCTAGATCTTGCAAATTGAATGTATCTTGCAGAAAACATGATACCAGGAAAGATCCAGTTCACTTCTTTCTGCTTGTCACAACCATTAGATCAGCTGACAGGAGTGAAACATGAGAAAGTCAAAATCAAAAATATTTTATCATCTTAGGGAAGGGGAAAAAATCAGTCCCCACTGTCATGAGGGACAAAAAAACCAAACCAAAACAAAACAAACACAAACAAAAAAATCCAAAAAACTAACTCACAGGTACAACTGATAAGGATTTGATGGGCATTATGGCCTTGGCAAAATTGGACTGCTAAGAGATATTAATAATGATGATAGTTTCCTTCTTGGTAGTTTCTTCCCTCATAACCAGTGGCAAAAGGCTTCAGCAGTCCAAAGTACAGCTGTACAGAAGTCAGCTAAAGATTTGGGACAGTGTCACTTGGGAAACTAAAGACGAAAAGAGAAGGTGCAGTTGGGATACCTGGAGGGCTGCTGGTACCAGAGGAATTTGGAGAGACTTTTGACTCAGACACAGGCCGTACCCAGTGAAACAGAGAAGCAATATAAAGCAGGAGTGAGATGCACAAAGGGAAGATGCAGTAGAGTAGAAGTCAGTCTCTCAGTAGGAATAACACAAAAATACATTGTCAACAACACCCTGAAAGACACATGCTGGGCAGGGCAAGGATTACCAGCAGCAATCTTGGAGGAGAGAGCTTAGCTTGCAGGAAAGAAAATTTCAAGGACATTTCAGGCAGCCAGTGAAACAAGGTAGGATTCATTATGACTAATTCTGGCTGTCTTAAAGGTATACAAAATAAGCCTTGAGGTTAAATTAGATAAAATATTTTTAATACTTAATTGAATTATGTTGAATAATAGCAAATTACATTCAAAACTTCAAATGCAATTTAAGAAGTTGTGGGAACTAATTAGTAAAGAGATTAATTCCTCTTGCAACAATATTCTTTATTATATTGCTCAGTATATTATCTAGCAAAATGTTTTTTTACCTTTTCTCAGATGATCCTTGTTAAAGCCATGTTCGGAATCCACGGATGACAGATTAGCTCAAAGCACTTTGCCTGCAAGTCAACAAGTTTTAATCATGCTGGCAGGAAATCAGTTTAAGCTGTGCATTTCATATCACACTTTTGTAATATGATTAAAATACCACCTGCAGTGTGGTACAACAATTATATTCTGACAGTAATGTGTTTCTAGCACTGGTTGAGTTTTTCTTAGTATTGATGCAGTTGGGTGAATTCCAGTATCAAAATGACTAGGAGTCATAAAATAAGAATGTAAACATTTTAGCTGAAGTTTGGTATGGGTATCAGCAGACTGCTGATGTTAGGCCACATGCAGTGCTAGAGGAAGTCAATATTATTAATGATTTATAGCAACCATCTGATTAAAATGAAAGAACTTTTTGTTGGGTGTTTGTTGGATGATTCAAAAATAATTTTTATCATAAAATGAATAAATATTTGAAAGGATTAGTCTGCCCAGCTGAAAGATATAAAATTCTTTCTAATAGATGTAGCTAAGAAAAAGTTGGTGTAGAAAAACTGATATAATTAGAACACTTAAACTTGAATTAGTTAATTGAAAGTGGAAAATTATTGAATCTATTAATAGAGATTAAAAATATATTTAAAGCAAGTGGAAAAAAAAAGTCAAAATAATAAAAATGTTGCTATAGGGAAAAAGAACAATGTCTACTGATAACTGGACTCAAGAATGGTGCATGGACTTTGTGATGAGGAAAGTTTTGATGCGTAATTTTTTTGCTTATGTGTAGCTTTCATTGAGTGGTTCTCTGCTTGCATGTAAAGCAAGGCTAATTTTAACTCACTGTTTGTGTGAACATGGATTTCAATGATGCCTGGTATCCTTCAACAGAGTTCTGGCAAATCTTCCTATTTCAAATATTTTGTAACATGGTCTTAATCCACTTAAACCAGTTTCTTTACATTTCTGCACAGTATACTCTGCCAATTACCCAGTTCTGACTTTGACTAAATATTTCCTTCTTTCCAGCACCATCTTCTGAGAAATCACTCTGTAGTTTTCTTAAAACTACATTAAATTAGGTTTTGGGCTTTTTTTAGTACTTGTTTTAGTGCTTTGTCTAATCAGATCTTTGACACACGTGCATGCTTACCAAAAATGCTGCTCTTCCTCTGCCCCAGTGTTTTACCTTCTGTTAACAATAGATTTATGTTGATTCTGTTGTTTCCATTCTTTCAGGCATCTTGCTGTGGGCTGAAATCTGTTTCCTTTGGGTGTGCCATGAGAAACAGTCAATTAGTAGATACTTCTCTCTGTGCTCAGAGCCAGATATCTGATGATATATCCCATGTATTTTACTGTAGTATAACAAATTAATCTTTGATTCTCTCAGATACATGTTGTGTTCATTGTTTAACCTCTGGATAAACTGCATCTTTCTTAGTTCATTTCAGACAGCTTAAATTTCATATGGCTGGGAATTCAGGTATTATTTTATTTGCTGTTATTAAACACTGTCTTGTAATAAGACATTCCTAAGAGATTCCTCAGACAGGTTTTGAACAGTGTATTGCTCTTTGGGACATCAAAGCAATCAAAGCAGAAATTTACTGAAACATTTAACAGTTATTATGAATAAAAAAGGCATATTCATGCTATTCTCTAGTTAAAAACCAGAAAGCAAACCCAAACTGGAATCATGATTAAGAGCTATCATGCCCAGGAGACATTATTACAGCAACATCTCAGTAAACCATGCATCTTTTTGACAGCTATATTTTTTGACAGCTAATTACTGGCAGAAGGAAGTCAATGATTTTCAAGATCTTTTTCAACGAGATCACATTCAAGAGGGTGGGGACTTTTTTTACCAAATCTTTAGAGTTTTCACTAAGCCTTAAAAGAGCTGTAAGTTATTAATGAAGCTATATTGTGTGATCCATGAAAATTAAACTTTAGGACTTTCTAAATAATAACTTCCATTATCTCCTTGCTCTATAAGAAATTCTTTACCTATGCCTTAGCATAATCTCCAATAATAGCTGTGTTCTTTCGCATACAATTGAATTTGCATTTAGAAAAGACATTAAAAAAGAGTTTAACTGAGATTTAAAAGTGGCTGTAAGTGTTTCACATTATCCTAGGCATCACATACCTCTGTACTGTCTGGGGTCAAGTAATTTGATTTTTTTTCTTTTGTCTTATTGAAGAAATGCGTTTTGAACTTCACCAATATTCTTACCATGTGATTTTTATGGCTTTATAGAAATGGAAAGGGTTAATATGAATCTCTTTAAAAGCAAAGAACCTCAGTGTTCATAATAAAATAACTATACATTATTTAAAAAAAACACTATTGTTCTACACTATGACCTATACAGGCAATACATATGTTATAGACTTAAATTAACGATTGTTTTATTTTTGTATTACTATGATTCCTTTTTTTTTCTGATAGGAAGCTGCCACTAAAGGAGGAAAATGGCAAAGAAGCTTTAAATCCAGAAACCATAGAAATCAAAGTTGCTAATGACATCATCCAGTCAAAAGAAGATGATAGCAAAGCATAATAAGATAAACTACAGCTGTCTGGATAATGCATTTGGATTGAAGTAATCCTGTGACCAAAACTTTACAGCTGACCTTAATTTCTTGGGAAACTTAAGCTTGGAATAGTTAGTACATGTGTACATACAATGAAACAGCTCCTGTCTACAGTTCTTTTCTATATATATTTTTTTTTGTTAATGGTTTTTGTATGTAGTTTTGCTGACACCAAGTCCCATGCTATAAATTTGAAAAATCTGCAGAATAAGAACTGTAATTTATTATATGACAAAGTGTATCTATTTAGAAGAAAAATTCTAAAGCACCCCTAAACACAAACAGCACGTCAGGCCTCTCCAGATCTCACAGTGCAAGCTACATACATGAAATGCCATATGCTAATGTATTTATTTCCACTTATAACAAAATGAAAATTTAGGTTGTCTTTAAAAAAAAAAACCCAAACAACTAAACCAGTCTCGGTATAACATTTAAGAACTTAGCTCTGGCTGACACTCAGTAGCCATTTCAGCTGTGATTATCACTTGAAGCATTAAAAAACCCCACAAGCTCTTCAGCACAGAGCCAGGTCCCACTGCAGTTTCTCCTGGGTTCTTCAATAAATAAATAAATAAATAAATAAATAAATAAATAAATTTGGCATTTACAATATACAAACTCAAATAAAATTGGCTGAATGTTTCACAACAATTGGCCTCATCCTAACAATATGAGAGCGACTCTGAAAGGCTCTAGGATTTTCAATGCTTCAGGTTTTCTGTAGGAAAGTTTTGAAAGTTGCTTGTGAAATAAAATGCAGCCAAGGTGTAAAAAGAAATCTGTTTTTTAATCATAATCTTCACTTTAATTGAAAACTTACAATATTTGTCCCAACATATTTTTGCATAAGGAGTATTCATTTTGTCTTAGTTCAAACCATTTAGCTAAGGGATAAAACTGTAGTTTAGTGAAGTAAATACATTGTCTCTCCAAATCAATATATAAAATATTAAACTTGGCCTTTTCTGAAGCAGGACTTTTTCCTTTGTGATTTCATATAATTTGTCTTAACAAGTACAGTTTAAGAACAGATGGAAAAGGGGCTTTTTTTAAGCAGTTAGGAATAATTTTTGACTAATGCAATCTTATATTCAACCAAATCTTTTGTTTTTTATGTTAAATTTTCTTTGAGATATTCCTTCGTATCATTCTGATCATATTCCCTCCTAGGAAATTTAACAGATTTATTTTGTCTGAAATTCATTCATATGAATGAATCATTGATTTAATTTATTGCTCCACTAACTGGAGCAATATTGTTTGTGTCCGTTCCAACATAGTGCATCCACACCTAACAAACTCTTCAAAGTCTTGCTTTGAAAGAAGCAGGTAAACCATACAGAAAACTAGACTGGAAAATTCTACTTGTTGGGAGTAACTGGTAGGGTAAGTTGTGAATTTTCCACATCTAAGTCATGCCTGAAGTTTTTTAAGTGTACTTTTACTCATCAAATCGTGTTTTCTCCATGCTATATCTGAATTTTGATCATATTTGAAGTCTTTGCACTTTTTGACTTTTGTGCAGTAAAACTGAAAATGAAATGTAAAAAGATCTCCTTAAATTTGAAGAAAATGCCATAATAACCTTCTTGTTAATCCAAGTTTAAGTGCATTTGAAAGAGTTGAGGAGAATATATTTATATTTAATTCATAGGTCTTTCTTATTTTTGAAAAACAATTTATTTTATGAGTTTTTTTACAACTTTTCCTCACTCTGGGAAATACCTAAAATTAAACAAGGAGTTGAGGACAGAGGCATACTGATGGTGTGGCTAGGATAGAAGGCCAAATTCCCATAAAACTCAGTACCAAAGTGAAGAAAATGGATAAGAGGGGATGGTGATATGGGATGAAAGTCATGGAAGATAATAATTGAAAACTGCTGTAAAGAAGTTTTTCTAAATGCTGAGGCACTAATTCTGAGTGAAGGGAAGATGGAGACATTCCCTTATGAACTCTCAGTGTTGCTCCCATATACTGAGCAGGCAGTACTACTAAATAGCTGCTTGTCTATCTGATTTCTGATAATTTCTAATCAGATTTCCAGATTCTTTCTAAGCACACAGCAAACAGGCCTGCTCCTATAATGAGGAGAACAATTGTCTCATTTATCTATATGGATATGTATTCTTTCCAGAAAGCATATATTTGCTGAGCTTTCTTCTTCTATCAAAATATAAAGAAGGGACCTGGACAACTCCAGCAGTTGAGAATAATCTTGTTGGAGTGGTATGAACATCCTCTCACACAATATTTTGACTGGGATGAGGATGAAGATGGAAGACATAGTTTCCTCTTCTACCTGCTGTGACAATTCTGGATGGTGCAGGTCAATCTTCCCTAGGCAAATGGTGTTTTTTCTGAAGCCAGCCTGATCATTTCCACGAGAAGGTACCTGTACAATGTAGCAGAACTAACAGTGTCTAGGCTCAACTGCAGATGCATTTTAAATTTTAGTACTTCTTTGCTGAACTTACAGAAAAAAACCCAAAACCATCATGTCCTAACAGTTCTATATTGGTGGGTTCTTTCCTTCTTCTTTTTCTTTTTTTTTTTTTCCCCTGACATGGCCTCTAATTACAATGTGAAGGGATTAGAAGATTTATGAGGTCTTGTCAGCACATTTATTGCTAATACACCTGTGCTACTCTTTACTAGCAAAATATATTGCAGTATTATTTCAATATTGGAAGCAAAAGCATTTCCCACTATACTAGATTATAAATCAAAAAGCTGTTTCTAAGAGTATTTAATTTCTTCTTGCTATTCTGCTTCTTGGCAGTTGGGCTGTGTGAGGGCTGAGAATAAAACAGCTCTAAATTTCTGATGGACTATCCAAGCACACCTTTTTGGTCTATGGATTAATAGGTTATCTCTTGTGCTTGAACTCTGTGCTGTGCAGGAGAAAACCAAATTCTCACAATGAAAAAATGCTGAAAAAACTGATATTTCAAAATAGTTCCAAATATTTCCAAATGAGGGACAGCGCATAGTAATTTGTAAGATATATGTAGAACTGGAATAACATTTGTTTATTTTCTTTTCCTATTCTAGATTTAAAAAAAAGAAAAAAACACAAAACAAACAAAAACAGGTATCTGTATAAATGTCACTTTTACTGTCTAAAAGTAATTTTAAGTGTTAGTATGAAATGTCAGAAGAGTTGACAAAATATAACTATTTGTAAAAGTAATCTGATTTGTTACACTAACATACTCCAGGGACCAAGGTGGGAGGGAGCCATTGAAATTAGTACTGAACAAAATGTGGCAGTGACAATCTCTTTTCAACGACAACAAAAAATAAGTACAGTTAAGTAAAATTGCTTAAAGCTCCTTGCTATTTTTTGTTTTTTTAGTAGACCTGAGTTCTGATTTACCACAATAATAACAAATTTTTAATTAATATTTTGCAATTTAGTAATCAAATGTACCCTGGAGAGGTTTTTTTCTGGTTTTGTTTATTTGCCTTTTTTGACTTCTAAGATTTTTTTGTGGTTGCAGAAATATTTACTATTCTGGTGATGCTAATGCCTAATGTGACAAAGATTAATTTATTCAGGCCTCAGTCTTGCAAGAAATTTTGTGTGGTTGAACCCACCCCTTATATGGCACCACATTGTCATTAGTGGGGTGGATGTGAGCAGGAAGATGGATTTACTTTCACAAGAGAACTTGCAGGATTGGGGCTACTTTCTATTTCTTCATAGATATCTACAACGTAGTTACACCATGGCCGTCATCTACAAAGGCTGTTTGACATCAGTCCCTGGTGCAGTAAATTCCAGCTGCTGTCTTCAGCCTCTGCATCAATGTTCATTCCAAAAAAAAAAGTGGCTTTCTTTTTATGATGGTAATTAGTTTGATTATTTATTTAAGTGCCAATCATCATCAAACTGTAGTATAATCATCACGCCATTTTTTCTGTTTCGTAGACCAGATAATGGAAATGTATTTGTGCCTTTTGGTAGCATGCCACTCTGCTTTATTAAAGAAAAATCTTCAATAATTTGTCTACAAAGCCTGTTTAAAATAATTGAAAGCTTTACTGTCACATACTTTTCTGCTCAAACGTTAATCTAAATTAAACTGAAGGTATTATTTTCAAGTCACATAAATATTTGAAACACAGAATTTGCAAAAATCTATTGAGATCACAATTCCAATGAGGGTCAGAGTGGGTGTCTTACTGCTGAAAAGTTTCAAGTAGATGGAGAACGTGGTGAATGTATAGGGGTGTTTTGACCAATTTCTCAAGTTGAAGAGTCAGATAGAAAGTCTCCTTAGTTCTATTTAAGTGCTTAGACCTAAAACATTAAAATCTTTCCTCAAATCTGAGAGATGATATGGAGCATCTTCCCACCATTTTACCTCTGGAGTAAAACTGGAGACAATGTTCATTTCCCAGTCATTTGCAGCCTCACCATTGCTGTGTAAGCTGATGTAGGAAGTAACATCTTTGTAGAATAGTTGTGTCTGTTGGATGATATTCATTCCTGATTAAGGACCTCCAAAATACCATTTACTGAGAAAGCTCAAGGCCTCTTTGATCTATGGAGGGATGCTAAGAGGGCTGCACAAAGAGTCACAGTGGAATCCAGGCCTCTATGCAGGCTTCCAGGGGTTAAGGCACAAACTGATTCCAGCAGGACCTGGATTTCATTCATCCATCTCAGCGAGGCTCTGCCTGTCCTCAGCTGATCGAGTTCCCTGTGTGAACCAAATTTCCAGGTGTAAGTGGAACTCAAACAGCCTGCGAGGCTCCTACTGACATTTTGCACAGAGGAGGTTTTTTCTATGAGGAGTTTTCACTGATCAGGAAATGGTGATAGAATATCCAATGACAGTTTTATCCCATACATTGCTATATGTCCAGAAATAAAACATCTCTTTAAATAACTCACTCTGATTGCGATAGTTTTTTAGGTGAAGATGAAAACATTCAAAGTAAATAGTGCTCTTTATTAAATCTCTTTGGTTAGCTTCAGATGATCTTTCTGATAGTTGAAAAGCTACCATGGTTAAATAAATCTTTTTTAAAAACTCTTCACCCCTTTTTCAGATTTTTTCCTATGAATTCCTGAAGTACCCTGTCCACTTGACAGCAGTTCTGTAAGTTTTAAGTGATCTTCAGTATTTCCACTGCACATGTAAATCTGTTCTCATACCAATTTACTTGGACCTGATCCAAAATATGCCTTAAAATTTGGCTTTGGATCAGGTTCTGAGAATTCTCAGTTTAGCGGTCTATCTTTTCTCTTAAGAGGCATTGAGAGCCTCATAATGTTTGACTTTCAAACTTGAATATTGGCCATTTTTAGCCCAGAGAAATGAAATAAGTATTTATTGCCAAATTTGTATTGGCAGCTCTTAAGTCACGGGTGAGATGGGGAGCGGGTGAGGTGAGCAGATGCGGTGCCGACAGAGCTCAGGAAAGCAACTGCCAGGGAGAGCAGGGGCCAAAGAGTGAGCCAGGAGAGGGCTGGGAGCATCCCTGCTTAGCATTGACACGGGAAATGGGGAGCAACTGAAGAGAGGGAGGCTGCTGAAGGGCACTGCCAATAGGCAGGGTAATGATAGCTCTCAAAGCCAGAGGAGAGGGGACCTTAACCCTGCCACATCCTCTGACTCTCCCGGGTAATTAGGCTACAGTTTTTCAGATGTTAAATGCAGGGTTGGAGGAAGGCAAGACAAACCCTCAGAGTCTCTGTGAGAGATCAGTGACAAATATATAAAGCAGTCAGATTTCCCCAGAAGATAATGTTATTGCTCATGGTGTAGAGCTCTCACTAAGAATTTTGAACTACTTAGAAAAGGTTTTAAAAGGAGAGAAAAAAAAAAGCTTTCCTGCTACAATGAGCACTCGGTACGTCTTTGTATGCTGTGTACAGTATGAGCTAAAGCATACCATATATTGTTTTTGTTATTCCACGTTGTCAACAGCCCACTTGCGATATCTGCCACCTGAATTATATATTGATAAGTTAGCTACCACTGGAGCTAGTTTGTTTATTGTTTCAGAATCTTATGTCCCTATGAAATGCTGTGTGTATATATATATATCTCTATACTGTAAAAAGAAGTAATATCGCAGATGCTGGTTTTGTATTTATGAAAGACATTGAAAGTATGGCTTAAAGTATATCAATTATTTGTCACTCTTCACCATTTGTATATTAATAGTAAAGATACTTTTACTTTAATGAAGTGTTGTAGTTACATTTATTTTTGTTAAGTGTCTTTGTCAAGATGTCTGATTCATTAGAAGTGTCATTTAAAAAAATAAACATATCCCTTATTTTACCCCGTTATAGAAGTACTGAATAATGCTCACAGAGACCTGCAATTTATTATTCTCTTTTCTGTCAAAATACATCTATTGTTAGCATTTTGAGTCTCCAGCTGAGCTCGAGGCCCATCATGATCATCACCAATAGATAATGGGTTGATAATTTTTTTTCCCAAACAATGCAGGTGTGACATTTTAGAGGTATTTGGTTTATGCCAGAGAAAAATATTTTAGCAAAGAAGCCACCTGATTTTGCCAAACCTAGAACATTCCAAAAGTCTTGTAACATGTTAGCACCACCAGGAGCTGGTGAAAACAGGTCAGGCATAGTCTGCAATGAAATGGGCTTTTACTGCAGTGCTGGGTTTTATTCCACTAAGATGGAAAATGGGCAAAGCAAAGCACAGCCCAGAGAATATAGCTTCCCTGAAAGGGCAGAGGGATGTCTGTGGCATGCATTTTACCACCAATAAAATTCAGTAAACCCAAGAGAAACTTCCTAGATTGTATATTCATGCCTAAGAATCTGTTTTCTGAGTGTAACCTAAGCTCTAAAAAAACACACCAGCCTAAGAATAGAGGAGTAGTACATAGGAGAAATATATTATTTCACCCAACAAAGTCTTCACAGCTGCATCTTCTTTCTTCCGCAGATCTTTGAGCTCTGCCACTGCAGATGACTTAGGAATGTGCTTCCCTAAGTGTCAGTGACAGCATTAGCAATTAACAAAAGTCTGTTTCTATTAAAAAATGAACAGGAGGGAACTGATTCGGTGTCCTCTCAACATCAGCTTGTCTCTGAAAGCTTTTCATATAACCATGTTGCTCGATCATGTAAAACCCCAGACGTCCTCAAATGATGAACAAATTTAGTTCAGATCTCTTGAGAGCCAATCAGTTCAGTGCACTGGCCATAAAAGAGATTGCCCCTTTACTTTACAGGTGAGTATTAATACAATTATTGCAAATTGCTGCTAACAAAAAGATAATATATGACATGTTCAGAAACAGATTCAACTTCTTAAAATTTAACCTTATCAAAATACATCATGCTCTCACATGTTTCAGACATGCTACTCAAAATACAAGATAAAAAAATTATAGTCGGGTACCTTGAAAATGACAATTTATTTATCTGTCATTCCTTTATTAGACACAGGCAGCACTGCACAGAGAAAACTCAAACAAAATAAAAAAAATGTCACACTGATTCCTGGCAAAAGATGACTAACTCTCTCATTTGAACCCTAGCAGATGCTGAAAAACAAGCTATATTTGTAAGCCCATTCCCATGTGGAAAATGCTTATTTCTGGGGATATGGTTAAAACTTCTTTGTTGATTTATTCAACACTTTTGAGAAAAACCCAAACCACTAAACTGAGCATAGTGTCAGACTTTAATTTCTAAAAATCCTTTAGTAGCAAAAAGATAAAACTATCTTTGATTAAACAAAGCACTGAAACCCATTTACACTCTGTGCCAGTATAAAGCAATGGCAGTGGTGTTGCTGGGAAAGCAGAATGAATCACATATGGCAAGAGAGTGATCAGGTCAGGCACAAATTTGTAGAATTCTTTCACGTAATCTGATGATAAAGGGAATGTTTTGAATTAAAAAGAAAACCTTTTTCTACTAAGTAAACGCCATCTTTTAGGACTAAACTGAAGTGTGAGAAATGATATCTTATTATTTTAAAATTTGAAAAGGCGTTTCATTATCATGTACCACAACATGACGAATTAATTTTGTTTTTATCATTGATCACGGAAATAGCACTTCATCATTTACTTGTATCTGAAGGTTGAAATAATCTTTAATCACGAGAAATATAAAATTGCTATGTATTGCTATACATTTTCCAAAATCATCAGAAATAAACATCAGGATTTTTAAAAATAATTGTTTTCGAATTGATTTATGAGTTACAGATATCTTTAAGAAAAAAATAATTTGGAGGAAGTAGTGACACTTGCACATAGTGTACTGCATATTTAATTGGCAAGGCACTTGCACTGAAATTCAAACTACTGTGTGATAAGCAGCACAGAATAAAAGTGATGAAGTATTTCAGAGGTTTCCTATGCAAAACTTGTAATTATAGACAAGTTTCGTAATGAGGCCATTCCCTGATGAGATGTAAGTGCCAATTGTGGCACTGAAGTAATAGTTTTGCCCTTCTTGGAATTCATGATATGACCATCTGCAGCATTTTCTTCTATCCTTCTTTTTGTAAAGTGTATACTTAGTAGAAAGTGAAATCTTTTGAGAAATTAAAGACATTCACTCTGCAAAATATTATTTTGTTTGTTTGTTTGTTTTGTTTGCATAAAGGAAAAAAACGCTTGTATAATCTGGTGATATAACACTCAGATGTTATTATCACTGCCATGCACATGGTCACTTGTGTTCTTCAAGACAACATAAACTCCCAAAGCTGAAATGTCCTACTGCTAGCTGAAGGATCCATGATCTTGTCTTATGCTGCAGCATCCATATTTTTTGTGTTATGCTGAAGGACAGGGACCTAAACATGCACCAAAAAATGTTTGATTGTTTTCTGAGAGTTTGATTCCAACATCAGACTGGGAATTCTGAACATGCAACTCTCTATTTTCTGGATATGGGAATGAGAAGGAATCAGTAATGCAGAGGCATAAAAGCCACTCCATCAATTACTGGTGGATTTGCTGTTAACGCCATTAACTAAAAATATCCATAAAACCCATGAAGCAACCAGAAGCTAGGATCAGATTTCTCTGATGCTAAAATATCAGTGTTGTGGTGCCATGATGTCTGGCAACACCTTGGCACTGGGATGTTAGGAGACCCATCTGGGAGGCTTTGGCAGGCAGGGTCTGTCCCACCATCCTTTTCCCAGGAACAGGACAGCCAGGACAAGAGGGAGGAGTAGGTGAGGCAGCTGCAGCTCCAGTGATCTCCTAGGACTGATACAGGGCCAAAATCCAGCCAGGATCCCCCTTGTGTGTGAGTGCAGCTGAGGTGGGGACAGGGGTTGATGGCCCGGGGAGGTTAATTTGAGTTTTGGGTTGTGGATAAGGCGGGGGGAGCTCCAGGCTCAGTCAGGGTTCCCAAAGCCTGGAGGGTTAGAGAAAAACTTCACTAAGGATTTATTCTATTCTCAGATAGGCTTAAATGTTGAGAAGGAAAGAAACAAAAAAAGGGTTTTGGAGTTAGGAATTGGGTAAGTGCCCATTGCCAACATGTTAAAGCAATAAGGCATTGATTATTCGAGGGTTTCAGGTTACGCGTGATTCTCAGCTGAGGAAAATACAGTGCTACAAGTAGACTGATCACATTCTTTGTAGATTGGTTTTATTTTTGTATGAGATTTTGGAAGATAAGGTCCTCGTAGTTTGTAATTTGTCTTAGGTGGGAGAGTGATGAGAAAGGCTGTAGCACTGAATTAGGGGTCAGAGGGTCTGATTCCCATTTTGGCTGAGAATTTCTTGGATTGAGCAAATCAATTGACAGGAAAGTGTAAAGTTTCTTTTCCACTCTTTGGCTATTTTGTGCTAAAGATCTATGGACCCATTTATCCTACTGATTTCAGTGACACCACTCTCAGTAAATATAAGAACAAGCATAAACTGTTTGCCGGATTTACACCTTAGATTAAAAGTGGGTTTTGCTGTGTTTTGTGAGAAATTCTTCTCCTGCTGCTTCTTAAAGTGTGAGTGTGTTTGTGTTTGAATGTATTGGAGCATTCGGCTCTTGCAATACATGTGTTACTGAGCACACATTTGACAGCTGACTTGGTACCACTATCGGAGCACAAGAGCAATAGCCAAATCCTGAGAAAAGAATATGCCTTCTGTAAGATATTTAAGTGGCAAGCTAGACAAATTAAAATTATTGTCAATAATGGTAATGTTGTTAACTTCAAAGAGAATCAAATTATGAGAAACTGAATGCCTATGCTTAGCTTCCCAAACCTCTGCTGTATCAACAAGTTATGCTGCCTGTCGAGACATATTCCTCTGAAGTGTTGGCAGTAACTTCTGTGTAAAACGGCAGCTATGAATTATTGTTCAGAGAATAGTGACAATATCTTCCTATACCACATCAGCCAAATTTCCCCAGAAGTGCTTGAGTAGCTTAACAGACAACAAAAGAAATGTGAACATATCCTAGCTAGCCTATTTTAAAATTCTTTGCTATCTGTAACAGCAGAATTAACATATTCTAGGAGCTTTTGTCTTTACTAGTCCTTTTGAGGGCAGTACTACAACTCTCAAGGGGTTAAACAAATGCAGCTGTGGTGTGACCCTTTTGCAGCTGGCTGGGGTATAAAACTTTGCTCTTTCCCAGAGGTAAGTACATATGTTTAGGTGTTGTTACACCTTCAGCATTCTGACCTGCATAACATCACCTATTCCTATGGTGCTGAGCACAAAACCCACTCATTTTTTTTTTCTGCTAACAATACATCACCTTTCTGTCTGGCTCTATTTCACTATTTTTCCTGAAATCTGCATAGCACCTAGGTATGCTGCAAAGCACTTCTGAGGTGGAATTTTTGCATAGTGCATCTTTTTTTATGGATTTTTTAGAGAGCCTTATGGATGGATGAAGCTCAATTTATGTAATTGAACATTGATTCTACTATGTAATTTCTTCTGTCAAGCTTGAATAAAAAAACATACAAGCATGAGACGTGTACTGTGTTTTCCTTGTTCACTTCTCTGTGCACAGATCTTTTCTCTGGACCACTTATGGATTTATTGACTAATGAGCCTATGGCATGACCTCCTGTTCTTCCTATACTTGTGGTCATGACTTCATTGCTTCAACTTCAAAAATGTGTCAGGCAACAGGTCATGTTAGAATTTTTGTGGTTTACTTCACTCATTTAGCTGAACAAGCAGGCAGATGACACCAACATGCTGGAAAACCAAGTATATCCATCTTTAGAAGATTTTTACTTTTTCTTAGCAACTATTCCCTCATCCAGAAGTGCCCCCTTGGGCAGATAGACTGGGAATGGACTCTGGCAGGCTTTGGAGATTTTTTTCTCAATTTGAATGTTTAAACAAACTTATCTGTTGGAAAAGTGCTAATTTCTTTTTAAATTGATTTCCATTTATTTGCCTCTTACTAGACATGTTTACAGAATGACCATACAATACATGTCTCTCAAAAAATTCTTTACTACAATAAAAAATCAAGACTCTATTAGGAATGGCTACTTTGGGAATCTTTGAATATTTATATGCTTCCTTGTTAAATCTCACTCATATCACTTCAAATTAGTTGAGACCAGACTGGGATTTTCTAGAAGCAAAATGGACTGCATTCCTGTGGCCAAAAAAAGTTGTATATTTGTCCATTGTATTTATTAATACTAAATACTCTAAAAATTATTTCCAACTCATGTTAAAATTGATTTCTGTCCTGTTTTTTCCTTATAGGAAAATTGATCATTGTTTATTTGCCTTTTACAAATTGTTAACAAGAGGTTGTCAATCTCTTATCTGGGTGCCAGCATAATCATGAATGTGTTCAAATCTAGAAATTTTCCATGACAGCTGCAGTCTCTTCTCTTTACTCCCTTTGAGCCACAAACTGCAATCACACCATGCTGCATTTCAACCTGCAAGGAACAATACTTGACTTGAAAAGAAATTTCAGCTTGTAAAGATATACCATACATCTGAATTTCATCAGTTATTTTTGTTAGGCTCAAAATATAATAGCAGTATTATTTAAGGTTTTATTAGATCTGAGTTGGGATGGATCCAGATGGCTTACACACAGTCTCTACACACAGCTTCTCTTCCTGATTTTTATGCTCCACTACACTGTTACTCTGTCTAAGTATGAAGAGGTAGCATTTCCTCAAAGCAAAGGTTTACAGCTTTTTAGATACAGGCAGGTCAATATGGACTATTTTCTTTGCTGTTTTTTTCATAGCAGTTTAATTTCTTCAGTGAGATAAATATGTACCTGTATCTGAATTAAGATTGATTCATCACTTGCTACAAAATATATCAGAAATAAACATCATAATTGCTTCCTTTTCATCACAATATTGTACCAGCTTGACGTCTTTTGCCAGAAAACATCCTCAGACTATCCAGAACTGCCAAAACATCTGAGATAATACACATTAAATTACAATATTATAAAGATGAACCATCTGTGCTAAGGTTTTCAGTGTTGCATGGGAATGAAAATAGGAATATGACAAATCCCAGATAGGTTGTTATAAGACCTAACATGATATAAGTAAATTAAGTCAGTCCCTGGCATGGTTAAATGGCCATCACTAATTTTTACCACCTGCAATTAAACCCAAAATTAGAAAGACTATGTCAGACATGCTGTGGAGTCTACTGAGAGCAAAGGGAGGCAAATTGACTCCACTGGTAATTTTATCAAAGCTTTGCTTTTGTGGTGGAACCCAACTCAGTCTAGAAGTAGGCTTTTTGTTATGCTTTACAGAAACAGAAAGGATAATGGACATCTTCACTACTGATTCGCCATGCAGATTTTCTCTAACATCTTCCATTTAACTTCAGTGGACCTGTGTTTGTAAAGGCATAACCCATTCCCAAGTACTGCAGTCTGTCTGAGCTTCCTCTTGCACTTGGAGTAACAAAGCTGATGCAGAAAATGAAGAGCTGGTACCCCACAGTTGATGCTTTATATTCATCCATGGCTTATAAATAGGTCTGTCTTTCAGTGCAGCTCTTGCCTAAGACTTCACATACTTTGATCTATGTCTGCTGTATTTGCTAAGCTAAAATTAATTTACTAATATGCAAGAGTTAGCATGCTAATTTAAAGCCATGTAGTTTATTTATTTATTTTTTTTTAACATTCACTTGAAGGATTTTTACCTTCTGTTAAAGATAATTAACATCCTCTACTTGTGCAAAAGCTTGGGGTCGGGGGAGGGAGGGGAGGCTGAATAGAGGAAGAAGAAAAGTTTTTACTGCCTGGTTATGACATTCCTGATGGCTTAAATAGAAATTAATTGTATACAAAATGTTAGCCAGATACGAAAGAATTTATATGCCATGTGTAGTGTGTTTATGTAGGAAAATGAAGAAGTAAAAACATGGAACAGGAAGGGAGAAGGAAAAGCTGGAGAGTGACCTACTGGAGAGTTCCATACGAAGGAAGTTCATTTTAGGTGTCATTTTAATTCACTCTTCTTCCAGATAGAAAATAACCTCTTCTTCTGTGGTCCAAATTAGTTGACTTGGTGTGTGATTTAATGTATTAATGAAGAGAGGATGATAGATCTTTATTTGTATGGATAAGGGGACTCTAGATTTTGTTTGGAGCAGGATTGTCCACATCCAGCTCTCTCTGAGCTACCAGTTAATCAACAGAAATTCCTTCTCTCCCCACTTGTTTCTGCAGCACTGCTGCTGCAGGAACTCTGGAGAGTACCAGGGTAAGTTCTTTGCCTTTGCTCACATTGCAGGAAGGTTGTTAATGGCTCCACACATCCTGTAAGTAGGAAAGATCCAGCCTCTGAAATGGCTGCTCAGAACAGCACATGCTGAAACTGGCACAATTGTTTCCCAACGTGTTGGGCATTTCAGATGATTGTTCCTCTTCACACTGGGTACATTTAAGGCTGCAGTTCAGCAAAACCAATGTTCCAGGTGCTTGTTCTCAGCCTGTCTGGAGGCAAAGCTTTCCTCCATCCTGATTTTTGATGTCAGCACTTGAAAAGATACATAAATGTGCAGAGTAAAGAGGTCTGGTTTGTGCCCTAAGCACAAAGCTGATTCTGTGTGCTAATATAGTCCTACCAAAGCCAAACTTGAGCCAACTGCCTCAAAAGGGTTACATTTTGGAAGTCTTAATAGAGGCTTTCAGCTCCTTGCACCCCAAATTTCATTCCTAACTTAGACCTTCTGTTTTTAGATTGTGAAAAACATAATTGGGGTTTTTCATGCCATTATGTATGAAAAACTAGGTATAATGGTAATGAAGAAAAAAATTTCTTAATGTGGCCTTATATCCAAAAAGGCCAGTTAATTCTATATTTAATAATAATTAAAAGATAAAATATGCAGGTGAGAGAGCATCACCAATTTATATTCTGACTGTATAATCTCAAAGTACAGGGAGGCAGCAACAGAGCTCTAAATAAGTACTATGAACTTACAGTTTTGTTTTATTACAGGCTTTCAAGGCATTTATTTTAATATCTTCTTTTTATTTTCCCCCCCTCACTTTGCTAGATATGACACAGTTGCCTGTTTTCCTAATGTTTATTCCTGGCCTGTTATATCATATCTAACAGGACTGCAACTTTGGACTGCCAGCTTTTCTGATGTCTATGTACAGAACTTAAAACAATTGTACATGTAGTTTATTTGAGCTTTTGGGATATAGTTCAAGAAAAAGAACTGGGATGTACAAAGCTACAAGTTGTTATTACAGAGAAGAAAGTCTGCATCATATACAGGTGAGGGAGTACCAAGAATTTATTGTTAACCTAACAAAAATGATAAGACCTAATCACAATATGGCAATTGTTACTAGTCCAGCCATATGAACACAGTCCCAATTAGTACAGAAAATCCTCATTAATAATAATGCCATTAAAATTGTTAAATAGGATAACTTATTTTTGTATTATGCTTTCCCCTCTAATACCTCTCTGGATCTAATAGTCAAGTGCTTGAATAAAATCAGAAGAATACTCTATCTGATTTTATGAGGAGCTGTTTACTCCTGCTGTTCTTATATTTAATTGACTGACCCTTGTCTCCCATTTAATAAAATATTTTTGTAACAGGCACATCTACAGGCTGCTGCCAATTTAGGAAGCTTTCAGAACAAAATAGTGACCCTAAATATAAAGATATTTTGAAAGATGACTGAATCAGCAGTGTGACCCTGAGATTTTCAGAGGTATTTTGCAAGATGCAGTGCTTAATATTAGTCTCTGAACCGGCATGCAAATCAAGCACTGCCTGATAGTTCAGAATAATCAACTACATTTACTAATCTAGATGTGTATTGTCTGCTGAAACAAGGTTGATTGCTGCACCAAAGCACCAGTGTTGAAAAACTCCCACATATTATTGTGTGATAGTAACCAGCTCTGCTCAGCATTTACTAAGTTACTGTTTGTTTAATGGAGAGTTTAGGGAGGTGGAAGTTCCATAAAATCACAGTATTCTTTTAAGGACTGATCAAGTTGTGCTAAAATAATCATTGATTACTGTTAGAGTTATAATCAGTTATTTTTATTTTTTTAAAATCAAGAATGCTTTATTTTGCTTGTGTACTCTTATTTAAGATTGTTTTTGTGTGTGTCTGTTAATGTACAAAAACTAAACCCTTTTTTTATTATTATGCTGTTTCATAATCAATGATCTTGCTAAGATACCAGGGCTTTATTGTCATCTGCATATGAAATACAGGATCTCTTACTGAGATCTTCTGATGTCTTATACATGCAATTTTTAAAACATTCTGAATTGGACCTTCTTATGCTAGTTTGGGCTAAGATATGGCTAATTTTCTTGAATACAACTAGAATTCTGAAATATCAAGCTATTTTCTCTTTAGGTAGAGGGATTCATAAAGAGAAATCAGTGTCTTAACACATATGGAGGTGGATGGGAATTTTTAACAAAATGGTTTTGATCTAACAGACAGAAATGAATTCTCCAAGAATACAAAAAGAGAAAACATATATTGATATTAATTCATATTGCATGTTGACAGGATTGTATCCTCAATTAGATTTCTAGGTTTCATAATTGTGCTGTGAACCCTCTCAAAAAAATAATTTTGAAGTTGTCTTATGTTTAATGTTTTACTCATGTAACTCAATTATCTTCCTTTCCTTGCTTTGAAACTTTTTGTTGAATTCTGTCTTATCTGGTATTATTTGGTCTTCCCGTGTACTTGCTCCAGCAGGCAATCCATGCTGCCTCTATAACCTGATTTTGGGTCTACATTTTTTTTTTCCCTCAGCTAAGTAGTAGTTCATCAGGAAGAAAGACTTGAGAAGCTCTGATTGCACATACAAACACAAGCATGTCCTCTCTGTGCATAATTATATGGTTCTTCTGTTTTCTCTCACTTAAAACTCCTGATCAGTAGTCACATCACAGAGGTCACACACCAATATTTCAGCACAGTCTAAGTGTTTACTAGATACTAATGAACTTCTATAAATTTTAATCTGCAGTATGGGGAAGATTTAATGAGAATGTGTGTTTATACAGCAGTTTAATGGCAAAGTTTTCCTCTCTGGGTTTGGTTTAAGTTCATTCCAGGTATTTAATGTACAGTCTGAAATTCAGGGCAAATGCTGTCTGCAGTCTAGATTTTCTATTCCCTTTTCCTAATGGAGTATTCAAATGTCATTGAAATAAAATAATTTAGAAAGGAGCTTTTGCATTACTTGCTTTACAGCTTTGTTAACAGGATAATTTAGTCTTCCAGAAAGAAAAATACTAGAATGAAAAGTATGTTATAAGGAAAATACATGCATATGTAAGTAACTCCAAGCCAAGTGTCTCCAACTATGTGTCTTAAAGTCCTCCATCAGTTTGTTAAATACATAAACTCATGTTTTAAGTTCAAGGGTTTCCAGAGACATTTTTAGTTTCAGTGCACTTATAAAGTCACCATAAACATAAAAATATAAGCCCTCTACTCCTAGAACTTAGTGTTTAATTTCTAATGAATTATTTATTTGATGAATGTTTTGCCTTTTTCCTTTTGACTTTATCAAGGGAAGAATATAAAAGAATATCTATTCATTGTTCAAAAATATTAAGTTAATGGGTTTTGCTAATATATCTTGCTCTGTAGTAAAATGAGTTCTAACAAATTACATGCATTAGGTGAGCTGGGCTGGATAGTACAAATAGAGCATAAGATTAAAGATGTGGATTTGGATTGGCTTCTTTTTCCAAGATAAGAGCAGGTTGACTTTGGTTGTTTTTTCTTTCTTTTTATAATTAGAAATAACAGGTTATCAGAAAGACAACATATTATTTAAAATATCTCTTTACAAATGATTTTTTGTATTTAAAACCAGCTTTGATTGTTGCTTTATTTATTGCTATGTAGTAAAATAGGTAGAAATACTTGTTATAATATGGTGGGATTTCTTTTAAAATTCCAAAATGCTTGTTTCAATCAAACAACTGCTATTAACTCCATCAAATGCCTCAGGAGGTACCAAGTTTCTGAATCCAGTAACATGCTTTCATCTATAAGGTACAGAGATACAGTACTTTTTCCTGTCAAATGTGGATGATGTTGTTCTTTAATGGAATAGTGACAGCCTGGGATTGCCACTTTTAATATTTATAATGCAAAACTCATATTTTTTTCTCAGATATTTGCAGGTTTTTTCTGTATTTGTATCAGTCAGTACATACACTTGAATTTTAAATGGCAAAATCAACAGCATATTGGTGTGAACCCTCATTCCTCACTCAGAGCCATTCATCTGGCATTTTTTTAGGAACTTTGCGTCTTTTCATAGATTGACTAAAAAAAATTAAATCAAAAAGTAGTGAAATATATATCACACATATACAGTTGTTTAGACCAAAGAAGGATGGACAGGAATATCATTGCAGTAATAAAACTCCCTGTGTTCAAGGTCTAAACTTTCCATATTGCCTTAATGAGCAGAATAACTTTTAGAAATTACTCCTAATAACGGTAATTCAATACATTCTGCATCCTTATAAGTAGTTGTGACTTTAACATACTATTTAATTCATATACTGAGAGTCTTTACTCAGTTTATACATAAGTTTCTTGTGTTACTCTATGCTAAATTTTTTATTTTCAGCTCTTATCTCATTCTTTCCTCTATCTGTAGTTTATTTCAACTAACCAGTTTCTTTCTAATTTTAAACCTAATCTAAATCATATTATATCCAGTTCTACCTCGTGAACAACCACACCCACATTCCAGCTGGAGCCTCTTTTGTTATTGTGCAATTAAAAGTAATATAATACTGAAAATTCTACCCCTTAGACTAAAATTACTTTTTTTTTTTGTCCCTGATATTCAGTATCCCTTTCCCACACTTTTAATCTGCCTCTTTAATTTATGTCTCATAGTAGTGTAGCAGATATACCTTTCCAAGTCCTGTTTATGTGGCACAACACATACTCGTGTTAGCTTTGAACAAAGCATTTCTTGGAAGCCTTCAATTTACTTTGCCCATAGGCAGAAATTATAGAGGTGATGAAACTGTGATACTTCAGTGTTTAGATTTCAAAACACCCAATTTGAAATCTGCCTGGAATCTGTATTACAGCAGGCAGGCTCTGAAAAACTGTTTGTCTTCCCATGTCAATTTGCAGTTCTACACAAGCTGAAGTGAGTTATTTGACACAGTGACCTTGAGTTACTTGTAAGATTTTATTGACAACTTCAGCTCTTTGCCAAATCTCTATTTTTACACAACTTCTGGCTGTCCTTGTTAGGATACATTAGTGTCAAACTGAGGAATGCTGATTAGGGAAGAGGAGTCATGTGCCATGGACAGGCTTGCTATCACAGTCCCATTTAAATGAGGGCATAATGTATTTTGGCTCTGTGGAGAAAATACAATTTTAGATGCCTTCTTCTCCCTTTCTTTCCTCTTCCCCCAGCCTCCTCTCGGATAAACAATATTTTTTTCAACTAAAAGTAGTAGTGAAGATTAAATGCCTGCCAAAGCTGAAAGTGAGTCTGCACAACTGGGCTGGGACTCAAAGCAGGACATCTGAGAGAAGTGGATTCTTCTGGAAGTGTGCAGTGACTGAACCTCAGACCTTTGTGAATCCTTCTTAAAGGAAATGGATTAAAAGCTTATATCTGAATAGGAAATATATTATTTCATTAAAATTATAAGATACCACTATAAAATGTTAAAAGTACACAAAACTTTCACATGGTTTTAAAAAAAATACAGATGACATAAACATGAAAAATATTCTATACCTTTGCTGTTTAAAATTTAGAAATTTAATGGAGATATTTTAACATTTTTCAGAAAAGTAAATAAAAATAAGATAAAATGGCACTAATCAAAGGGAAAAATGAACAGTAGTTATTTCCAAATTATTCTGATCCATTGACGTCTCAGTGCCGAGCTTCTCAGAATAATTCAGGCACAGCTTTTTGGGATCATCTTGGTTGTAGATGGGGAGATTTATTGCAATGCTGCATCTATAGATAAAATGGAACCCTGAAGAAAGCTACATTGCTGATCATGGCTTTAGTCCTGCTACTGTCTACTTTGATTTAGATGGAGATGAGTAGCAAATGTGTGTATTTCCAAAGAATAAGAATTGTGTTAGATATTGCTTACATGCCTCAAAAAAATGATTTAAAAAAAATCTGCTTATTATGAGCCCAAGAAGAAATTCTGTATTTTTTTTGTGTGTATCTCCATCCATTCATGGGTTTACTAGTTGTGCAACTTATTGGTTAAATATCAAAACATAAACACATCATCACATACTTAAAAATATGTGTTATATCTCCCTCTTTGCTGATAATATTAAAACTCTAAATTGACCACTGTCTACAGGCTGAGGCATAAATTACAAACTGACTATGAATTGTATCTGTTCATTACATAAACAAAAATAAATTTGTGCTTTTCCTGACAGGATCCAGCATTCTTTTTCAATAAAAACTGAGATGTAAATTAATTTAGAAGAATTCTTCCCTTACCTCTTGTGTTTAAGGTAGTAGTTTCAAACTTGCTGATTTAATTCAAGACTTTGAAGGAATTAAAAAAAAAAAAAAAGAAAAAAACTTAACTATTGGCATTTTCCTGTGATCTATTAGTGCATGGAGGCTTGGAAAGCTGTATTGCTCAGCACCATTTTGTTAGATATTGCTCACATATGCTTCAAAATATGATTTAACAAAAAAATAAAAATCTGCTTATTAAGAGCCCAGTTTTCATAAGAAGAAATTCTGCATTTTCTTGGTATGTCTCCTCATTCTTATTCTTTGGGATTCATGTTAAAAAATTTACAAGCAGGATACTTTAAAAATTTTAAATTTCACATAGTTTTACAAGGAAAGGAATCTCTGCCTTCTTTTGTCCTTAAGAAAGGACAGTAGTTGATACAAGTCTAGATATTAGTGAGGTATGGCATTCCAGCAGAATTTTATTGGAAAATGTGGTAATTCCACAGTGCAAGGTAATAGTCACTATTGCTGTCATGTTGAATTATGATAAATATATATACTTTTGTTGTTACAATAAATATACCTCTTGAGACTTGTCATTAAGTAGAGAGTCTATCTTTCGTATTGCTCTTCTAATAGTTTTCTTCTCAAAAATCTAATTTGTGTAAATTTCTGCTTAGGTTACTTTGAAAAGTAGTCCTCATTTTCAAATAGTATCTTCAGTCATATTTATTGTAGGATACGAATGGAGAAAAACCCAAAACTTTGCTACTGCAGACCATGTGCTACTCAACAATATTAATAAAGTAAGGTAAAAACAATATGCATAAAAGGAGATTTCACTGAACATAGATCTACTTCTTAACTAAGATGCTCCAGAGACTGTTCCAGCCTTGTATTTTATTTCCTTTGAAATTAGCTACTTTTTATTCCTTGATCTCAAAGTGATAGTACCTCCAAAAAAGTAAATTAACTCACAGGTTATTGGATTCCAAATACTTATATTATTACCTTGAGGGACTGTTATCTTGTTAGGATTGTTAGACTGCTAGGGCTTGTTTATTGGAGCAACTCCTTCTGGCCTCACATCCAGTTTGGGAGATAATCTCTTTTTGGGAAACTGCTCGAGTCAATATTAAGAAAGGCATGTTAAACACGACTAAGAATACTTCTGTACCCTCTCCCTATTCTGGAATGATTCTATGTCATCTCATAAATAGATAATTAATAAATTTTATATACAAACTTATTAGACCTGGAGTTTATGAGTGATATCAGCGATATATTTTGTTCTGGTGTCCAGTAGCAGTTGAGCATTCATACTAACAAAAAAAGCAGAAGGAAAAATGAATGCCCAGAAGCCTGTTGATAGCCCTTTTCCCCACATAGTATCACTAAATAAAAGTATTTCAAGTAAGAAAAAATTTAAAGCTTTTATTATGGGGGCTATAAAAAATACTGATTGAACGGTAATTTTTCTCCCCCTATAAATAATGCACATAATGGCAATGCACATTTTAATTAAAAAGAGGTATTTGTATAGTTCTGCATTTCTTCAAAGTTTTGATAACTTTGAGCTGACTTTCATCTCTGTTCAAGTATGTTCATCAAGGTAATAACATTTTATATCCGTTCCAAGTTTTCATTTTCACCTATTTTATGAACACCTGCATAACAATGTAAAGGGCTCATATTCTTTGACAAAATGCTAATCAAATAACTATTCTATTACTAATAAAAAATGTAGGATTTTTCTCCCCTTTAACTGAAGCTTCTGCATATATATATAATAGATTTCCTGGTGAAACTATCAGGAGAAAAGGACAGAAGAGTTTGTAAATCCTTCTCCTAACTGGTTAATGTGGTATTTCAAAAAATAATGAAATCCATGCATCAAAGCATGTAGTATGTGAATTTAAGCATGTGCTTTTGCCCCTTTATATTCTGAACAGTACTAAAATAAAGAAATTTAAATTAAATATATATTTAAGAGTTTAAATGGGTGTTAAATCACTGTTCCCATAGGGGTTACTGTTTTGACAGGCAGTTTGTAATGATTAAACACCTTGCTGAATTAAAGTCTTAGGCATCTGCCTAATTTAAGCAGTAAATCCTATTGAAGTAAATGAGTCTTATCCCGATTAAAACTCTTACTGAACTAGGTGAAAGTGAGAGTTGGATAATCCTATGTAACCTTAAAAATCTGGCAAGCAGGCACTGAAATGGGTTCAGAAAGTGAAATGTGAGTTATAGCTCCCCAGCTAGCCATGTCTAGCCCAAATTCCAAATGGTGCCAATCTCTTTATTAGCAGATGAATCATGCTGGAGAGCAGCTGGAGAATAAATCTATTAGAGTAAGCAGCTATATGTACATGGAAAGAACAAAATCATGTTAACATAAATGCTGTCAGGGCAGGAATTGGGCTGTGCTGGGTCCCAGGGATGACTGGGCTGCCCTTGCCCAGACTTAGTCCAGCTCTGGGAATGCCACTGAGGAAGGGGCCAGCAGCCCCAGGAATGTTGGGTGGCTGTGGGGGAGCTTTCACCTCTTCCCTGGGAGAAGGGAGCAGGCCATAGTATGCAAATGTATGCCAAGAATTCTGAACAGGCTCTGACAAGGAAAGGACATCACCAGCATTCCACCTGCCCCAGAGAGAGCTGAGGACATTGGTGTGCCCATGACATCTCCCAGCTCTCTGCTTGGGGAATGCCATTGGACCCACACAGGCTTCGGGAACACAGGTGCAGGAAAGAAGGACTAGGGATGTCTTTTTTAACACACTCATGCATAAGTATACATGTAATATTTTTAATCATTGCAAATTTCCTGTATTTGATTATTTGGTCCAGCTGAATGCCTAAACATTCACTAGGCTTATAATAAATTCTTGGCTCCATATATGTAGTGTTGCTCACTTTTACCCATATTGAGTGTGACATTACCTCCCAGCAGATAGTGGTAATGAACATTTAATTTATTGCAATCATGTCTGAAAAGTACCTTAAAAGTACCCTGCAAATTCAGTTTAAAGAAATTAAAACTGAGAAGGTTGTGTCATTGCCTGTTCTCTTATCTTATAATTTTAATTGCTGCTTTTTTTATTTGCTGAAGACTACGTTTCAGCTGAAGTCTGTCAGATGTCTAACTACCATCTGCAATAACATTTTCCATAGATGTTTTGTTGTTTATATGGAGTTCCTAGGAAACTTAAGATGCAATTATAAGATGTGGTTTTGGCAGCTATTGCTCTAATTTTCTGTTCTCAGAACGGCATTAACTGCTATAATGCTGAAAAAAAAATTTTTGTGTCATTTTTGGGGGGTTGATTTTTGCTTTTTTTTGTTCATCTTGGTGTAGGATTTGGGGGCTTTTCTTTATTTTTTTTTCTAGTAATGAAACCACAGATGTTTTTGAGAGTGGATAAGGTTTTGTTTGTATTTGCGAAGTATCTGTGGATGCTGTTCAGAGACCAGTCTCACTGAAATCATCTGACTTAAGAGTTTTCAAGACTTTCATAACTTTTTCTTCCCTCTAGCAAAAGAAACAGCGTCTTCTGGTTGTGGGGATTATTTTCATCTAGATGTTTTAATGATCTGCTCAATAGTTCAGCCCCAGAAGGAATTGGGGTATGAGGACCCTTCTGTATTAAAAAGCAGAAACAGCTGTGGTATTTTTTTGTTTTCTTGACTGTGTGTTTATTTTTGCTTCTGTAATCTGGAGCACATGGAAGTTCCTAAAAACTTTTTTAAAGCATCCCTTAGGATTTCTTTCATTCTATCAATAGAAGCAAAGGTCTTATCATCTGAACTCATTTGCTCAGAGAGAGATCACTTTCTATCTAATTTTCCTGCCTCAGTATGTGATGTTTAATTGAACAATCTGGAGGAACAGCATGTCCTTTCTCCCAGGTTCAGGTTGAGAACTCTTATCTTGATCCCAACAGAAAACTTGAGTTTCAAGTGTTTATGTGTGTGCTTGAGTTCTCTCCCATCCCCCTGACACCTGATTGTTCCTGTGTTTTAATTAATACCATGCTTCCCATCAGGCAAATTTAAAAGAGTAGACCTGTTGCTGTTTAAAGCTCTGTATGAGTATTAAGAGACAGAAATGAAAAACATTCAAACAGACAAAAAGAGCAGGAAAAAAATATTTTCACCTTTTGAAGGAAAGTGATAGAAGTACACCCTGGTAAAAACTTATTTGTGTGTGCTCCCAATAAGATTCTTGGGTATAAAAGAAATACCATGCAAACAATTCAGGTCTGCAAGTTTCTTTTAGAAATCTGTTGGAATTTTATCATGACTGAATACTTTCTTTTTTTTTTTTAACTTTATATATGATACTTCACTGAAGACCTAGATTAGCATTTTTTAATTTTTGGAATGACAGAATGCATCTGAAAGTAGAAGGGGTGGAATATTGGTTCCAAATTGGAGAATGTGGGGCTCTTTTCTGTCATAATCACACAGTGAAAGAGATTCACAGATAACTGAACTTAAGTAAAATAAGATCAAAAGTACCATTAACTTCTCATGTTGCCAATATACTAGTTCAACTTTGCCTTTTTCAAAAAAAATTTCATAAAAATTGAGCCGTATTGACATGCTTTTTTCCCACCATGTAACCTGTTTTCTGTAAAAAAGAAACCAAAACTTCCTGAACTTAGCTCTTATTGGAGCCTTGCATTTTGTTATCTCACACTGCCCTTGTTTTCTTCTTCCATGAAATCAAGTTCCATTTCCTAATTATGACAGAAAGAGAACAGCTGAGCTATTACAGGCTTTTTCTCTTGTTGGATTTAGCAAACAGAGTACTTGATGATTGCAGCAGATGTCTCTGATTTTAGCCTTTTACCTCTTTCCATGAAGCAAATGTTAGGGATGATCGTAACCTGGAGACAAGCCAACAAATACCAGGAACAATGCATTAGGATAGCCAGCAGCCCTAGGAATTCAGCCATTAATCCCAACAGCATAATTTTCTGATCAGCCAGGCTCACTGCATATTCAACTTTTTTATTTCTATAGCATATTCTGAAATTCTCTGTCCTAGACCTCTGCTCTTCCCTCTCCAGAATTTCTTCATTTATGTCTGAAGACATCATTCCCTCAGTCTGAAGGGACTCTCCTCTACCTTTGTGATCTTTTTTGGGGACACAGACAATTAGAAAACTCACCTAATTTGTGAATGACATGAAGTGACATGATGGTTACCCTGAAGGGAAGGGATTCCATCCAACAGGATTTTAACAGGCTTGAGAAATGGTCCCATGTGAGCCTCAGGAGATCCAGAAGGTCAAGTGCAATGTCCTGCACATGAACTGGGTCAATCCCTGGTATACAGACTAACTATGAGAAGGATGGATGGATGGATGGATGGATGGATGGATGGATGGATGGATGGATGGATGGATGGATGGATGGATAACAGCCCTGTGGAGAAGCAGCTGGATACCCTGGTGGAACTAGCAGTTAGTTAATGTAGCCCCACAGGTATGTGCTGATGGCAGGGGTGGGGATGTGTTTTGTATCTGCTGGAATGATTTCAGCTACCACAAAATAATTGCACAGAGTGATCTGAAGCAGAGACACTTCAAGCTTTTTCCTCCTAACAGAACCCTCAGGAAAGTGACAATACCTATGTCTTAGTATCCACTGATTACAAATTAATACACAAAGTAAGAATTCTAGGCCCTGGAAAGGAAACTGCTGCCCATCAAGTAGCATAAAGAGTCAGCTGCAGGGTTTTGGCATTGTTGAGAGCTCACACTGATTGCAGGCAGTTCACTGCCAGCCTTCTGCTGTGATAGATCGAATAGGAGACCCAGTTACAAAAAGAGCTAAATACTGTTTTGCACTAAGCCTCCATTTGTTTATTAATGACAATTGACTGGATCAAACATACAATTTTGTTCCAGGTTATTGTTCCTAAGAATATAACAGCCACTCCCCACTTTGGTGTGGCTCTAAAGGAATTATATATGTACCAAAGAAAGCTCATGTGGAACATGCTTTTATATTAACAACATTATATAAAGAAACATATGGTCATTTGAAGATTGTTTCCGATTTGGAACTTTCTGGCTTTTCTTTATGATCTGAGCAATGCTTGGGGAATTTTTCTTTGTTTTTCTTTTCCTGATCATAAGGCTTTTGAATCATCAGATTCCCCAGTTAGTACTTACTAGTTGCCTTGGAAGATTTTGTGATACATCATTTCTGTCAGGTTCATAAATTTCTGTGGCTCTTTAGAGGGTAGGTGTTAGACAAAATCTGAGTGTATCAGTCCTTCAAAGTGGAAGGGTAATGAAAACATAGCTTTCTTTTTTCTTCCTGACTATTGATGTACTTTTGTCCTTTTCTATTTTTTTTCCTCCTTGTTGACTTCTTAGTCTTACTGCAGACACCTGCAGAGATCTTTCACTAGATCAGGTTGCCCCATCCTGGCCTTGAACACTTCCAGGGAATAGGCATCCACAGCTTCTGGAGAAGCATTTGCTACTTGGATAGAACATTTTTTAAAAGAATGGTGTTCCAAGGAGTTGAATTTTGAGATGGAAATACTTTTTCCCACTGAGGAAATCCTGAGGATAATGCTGACTTAATTAGTGCAGAAAGGGACAGATGGTGCCAACTCTTTAAGCACTGAGTGGATGGAACATTGTGTGCCATCTAGAATGCTTCCTTCTTTTCTCTTGAATCAGTTAGAGTCTACTCAGAGATGACATAGGCTGAATTAATTCAGGATTTTTTGCGGTTTGGAAAATAATGAGGAATGCAGTTGGGATGAATCATATGTTTTACAGTAAATAACATTCTCATTTCTTCATTGTTCTGTCTTATGCAGAAGTTAAAGGAGAAGTAAAAAGTAAAATTTTACCATCTAGAATGCTTCCTTCTTTAACTTGCAGAAGTACAATTTCCAACTGGGTCCTGGCTAGGAGCTGTCTGGCTGATGGGAGCACAGATTTTGACCAAACAATCAGAATACACAGGAATCAATGTGGTGCCTGCCCACAATTGCCCAAATTCATCCCAGCATGGAAGAGCATAGGGCTGAGCTAGTAATACCATGAGTGGCTGAGGGAAGCACCAATATGAATCCATGGGAAAAGCCCTGATTAATTTTGTAGCATACAAACTTCTTGCTTTATTGATGTTTGCTAGTTCAGAGAGTTGAATCTATTTTGTAGATAATGATTTGAATATTGCTTATGGTATCTGTGTCATTTTGCCTAAAGAGGGGATGAGAAGAGGTCTAAAAATAATATTTTTTTTGGTCTTGATAATTTCTATTGGACTCTTAAAAAAGGCTCCTTTTTTCTTTTTTATTCCAACATCATGACTTCCATTAGTTATGGGTACAATGATGAATAAGTTTAAAAAGGAATCAATTTCATTAATCCGTGCCATGTAATGAAAAGAGCTTCTTGTGCTGTATGTGTAACAAAAATTGATGTTGGGAATATGATTCTATGGAAATGAATCATTCAGGCTATGTTGTAAAGGATAAAGATGTTCCTACAACCTTCAAATGTAAAATTGAAGGCTAAAAAAGTTGAAAGATGGCAAAAAAATGTACCATTTCTAAAAGAAAATTAATTATGTCTTCTTTCAACTCAGGTATATTTGAAAAGGACAAAATAGAAACAGATAAAATAATAATGGTTTCTAAAAAGTGCCCAATAGTAAAACTTTACTTGCTAGTGAAACTTTTTCTTCTGAAATGGTAGTTTAACATTATTTTCAGGGAAAATGAATTATAAACTCATAAATTTCAGAGTTTTTTTAAACTTTCAAAGCCAAAATATAAGTGTTTACAATTCTTCTATTTTGTGAGAAAAATTGCAGTTTTTCAGATACCTTCCCAACTGTGTGTTGCAATAGGCAATGCTGGCCCATCATATACTAATACAGGGAAAACTTAACACAATAGTGATGCTTCTCTCATTTTGTCAAACCTTTGGCTGAAAAATAGAACTATATTATAGAGAAAATAATGTTTGTTGACAAGGACTTTTATGGGAAGCGGAGCAGATTTTAAAAAAGATGAAAATAGAAGAATAGACCTGTCTAATACTTTGTGTGTGTTTTGTGTTCTTTATCTCAAAGAATAAAAAGTACAGTAAGAAAAGCTGGGGAGGAGGGAAGAGGTTGACATATGAAAAGGAAAGGAAGAATTAGGTTTCATGGCTCCCTCACTGTCTGTTAGAAATACTTCAAGAAAAGTGTGACTATCTCTAAAGGGAATTTTAGCTACTTTTAGCAGTGAATTTTTGCAAAGGAGCTTCTTATTTTCCCTATGGAACCATATCTGAATTTAATCACTCTGGTAAGCAATTGGTTTCTTTTATGGGCTTTAATTCAGTATGCTTTATGGATCCAGACCTTTCTTCCTCATGTGAGTTTTGGCTGGATGAGGCGGGAGGAATTAGGCCCTAAAATACCATGATACCCAGTTTAAGGGGATTCTAAATCATGCAGTAAAAGCATTTAGAGGCTCATGGTCTCCATGGTATGCATATTTAATTCCCATAGATATTAATGGGAATTTTTACCGGTACTTTCAAGGTCAGGTTTGTATTAAACGCTGAATTATAACCCTCAGAGTATCTTTGAACTTCAGTGGTATCTCTATGACTTAAGTCAGACAGCTGCTGGTAGCTTTTTACCTGTGAAGGACAGAAGGTATAAATTACCAGGGTTGAATTAGGTCGTGTGTAGATTTTGCCCTTAGGCAGCAACCCTAAGCAGTAGTCACTGCGATCTATAGGAAAGTGAGGTACTTATGACCATTACCAGGGATATCCCTCTTTTATGAAATTCTTGGTGCTTCTAGACAGCCTGTATTTATGTAAGGTAAGCTGCTCTTGTAGACCTTTCTGTTACAGGTGAATCTGCTTAATTTCTGTGGTTGAATTCAGCTCAGCTAGATGGGCAGTAAAAATGTGATGGTTATAAGTATTATGCTTGTGAAAATGACAAAAATTCCAGGAGCTGCTGCAGTGAAAGCATTTATCTGTGACTTTTATCATGTATGTTTTAGAGGAGAAATATGCAGAGCTGTAAGACCAATGCTCTCAACCAAAATCATAAAGCATTTTTCTCAGGTTTCTAGGATAACAAAGCAATGCAGGATATCTGTAAACTGTTGTTTACATTTGCTCTGAACGTATTTATGTCACATAAATACATTTCCAAAAGGTGTTGCTTACTGAAGACTGACATTACCTAGTATATCCATACAGCTGAAAACAGCTTTTATTAGATAACAAAAAACTATTGTGCATTGTGTTATTTGCCTAGGGCTCCTGAGATTAGTACCACAATTCATAATGCAATGTAGAGAATACACTTATGCCATCAAAGCACTTTGGTTAGCAGCATAGAATCAAAAGTAGAGTAATTTTTGGTGACAATGCTTCTATTTGACACTGAAATTTCTGGAAACAGTCGTGAGTGTCCCCATTTCCCCCAACCTTCCAGCAAAAAGGAATCCTAAAAAAAATGAAAACCGCCTTTTATGGTTTATTTCCATATTTTATTGCACTTCAGTAGTTTCAGTAAAGAAGAAATAATCTTATTTTGGCAATAAAGTGAATGCCTCCCAGTAGCTAGTTTGGAAAACTAGGCCCAACACTCTGATTAGTTGTATGTATGATTCATCCCAGCACAGGGGCTGAAAGGTAAACCCATAGCACTAAAAACAATTATTCAGTATCTAGTATATTTTAAAAGAAATTAAGACTCTTCAATTCCCATTGAAAAAAATAAGCAATGTTGTGCAATTATGAAAAGGCAGTTGAAAAAATAATAAAATACATAAACCCCATCTGTGTTACTCCTTACAGTCTAGAATACTCACAGTAATTGTTGAAAGGATTCTAAAGAAAAGTTCAAGAATAGGATATGATGAAGGAAAAACATTTCACTTCTCAGGAAGTATGCGATTATATATGCTGCTGCTGAAGAGCTTGATGCTGAAGACTGTGCAGATAGTATCACCACTGAAGTTATTGAGAAGTTTGTGCAAGATCAGGAGAAATCTGCATCTTGATTTTTAAATCCTGTCTGCTGGAGTTAAGTCACTGCCAGCAATGGCAGCATGAAAGTGGCACACAAAAGTGTACCTTGAGGAACAATCTTATTTCAATCTAGTTATTGGAAGTTTACAGTATTTCACACTTAAGTTCAGGTCTATAATAAAGTACTGGAGCAAGAAATGTTTGGCTTTTATTTCCCTGCTACCCACAGGACAGCCTGGATGTGGTTCAGATTTTGTGCAGAGCAGGGAGATTACTTCTGTTAACAGTTTGAAATGGTAGTAAGCAAGTCTAGCCTTTGCATTCCTTTACAGAATAGTTAAGCATGTTTGGAAATATCCTATCCTACCAATTTACCGTCAGTGTAGGTGACACAGATAAAAGTAGTTAGTGTTGGATAAGGGCTTGAAACATTACAGATTCTGTGTGAATGTGTAGAATGTGCTTTTACATATTCAAGCACTTACCCTATATGTCAAAGTCAGCTGCTTGAGTAGCTTTTGTGCTGGGCACATATTTCAAAGTCTTTATTATATACAGCAAACCTAGGAATATTTTGGTTTTGGGTTTTCTTTGTTTTGGTTTGGTTTGTTTTTTTTTGTTTGTTTGTTTGTTTGTTTTTTTTCTTTGTTCTGCCTCTGTACAAGGGCTGTTGAGTCCTGACAAATCTGAGCCACCCAAACATTCTTCTGAGGAGGATAAATACAGAGGGGGCAGGATAAATTAGATGAGACAGTGCCTTAAATGTCAGCTGGAGAAAGCCTTGCACAAACCTTTTGATTTGTAATGTTATTGTAACAGCCTGGGGAAAGTGTTTATGTACCAGATCTTTCCTGGTGTTAGGAGTTCTGAGTATGGGTGTCAGACTGCAAACTGCATTTTGACTGTGCAGTTTGTTTTCTGCCACGTCTGTCTTCTGTTTTCATACTGAGCTAAATTTGCAGGAGGTGTCAGAACAAAATCGTGTACCTGACATAGAGCTAGCAATAGAGGATGGTCTAATTTTAACTGTCTATTCAAAAGAAATATCCTTTGGAGAAAAAGATGGGTATTGCCCATTCTAGTTCCTGCATAGGTAACATTTCAAGCCTGAACTTGAAAATCATACAGTGTATCGCCAGGCAAGAAGCTGTGATCTCTCTTGTCTGCAGAATTTCCTGAATTTTGACAGGTCAGCTGGAAGGATTCACAGCCAGTTTTTAAAAGGAAAATAAGACGTGGTCAAGTGTATATGCATTCTATCTTTATGATACTTCACATAATGCAGGTAACTTACACTGGGAATTACTGACAGATTTCAGCAGGTGCTGGTGGTCAGAACACATTGCATAATAACTAGAGAGATGCTGCTGAGCACTGGTGAGTGGAATCTTGTGACACTACTTTTAATATTGACAATGCAGCTGTGTGCTAATCTCTCCTTTTGGTACTACCCTTTTAATTCTTTTCATTGTGATGCCTACAAAGACTACTTAAATTTTCTTATTAGAAGAGAGGTCCAGTGCTTTATAGAAAGACCTTTGCCTGAGGTCCAGGGCTCTGACTTGCATGACTTGCACTGGATGATCAGAATTGGTACATAAACTGAGGCAGAGGAAATAAATTTCTATTTTTGCAGGTCTTTTACATGAAGTTGTTTTAGGATTTGCCGCCAATTTCTGTGCTTATTTCCTTTTATTGATGTATATCACTAAAATGTTTTGAAGAGAGATCTTTGGACAGTTATGTGCCCAAGGATTGAAAGTAGTGTGGTTATGGGGACATTGTGCATCTTTTACAGGTGAGAGCCTGTGTCTAGGAAGGCACCTGGGAATCAAAGACAGCAGAGAGACTGTAGCATGTTCAGATCTGTGCTCCTTAGGACAGGAGGGACATGGAGCTTCTGGAGCAGCTTCATTGAGGTTACAGACATGATGAAGGGCTGGAGCATCTCTCTTACAAGGAAAGGCTGGGGGAGCTGGGGCTGTTCAGCCTCAAGAAGAGATGAGTGAGAGGGAACCTCATCAGTGTCTGTCAGTGCCTGCAGGGAGGGCTCAGAGCATGGACCAGGCTCTGCACGGTGGTGCCCAGAAATAGGACAAGAGGCAATGGGCAGGAATTGATGCACAGAAAGTTCCACCTGAACAGGAGGAAGAACTTCTTCACTGTGCAGTGACCAAGCACTGGAACAGATCACCCAGAGAGGATGTGGAGTCTCCCTCACTGGAGATATCTCAGAACCGTCTGGACACAATCCTGTGCCAGGGGCTCTGGGATGACTCTGCTTCAGCAGGGAGGTTGGACCAGATGAACCACTGTTGTCCCTTCCCAGCTGACCCATCCTGCAAATTTCCAACCCTAGTGACATACTAAAGGTGTAAGAGGAAAAAGTAGTCTTTATACAGGGCCAAACAAAAATTACTACCCATATATCTTCTTTTTTTACTTCTACAATTTGGGTAGAATTTATCTAACATAACTTGCCTATGTTTAAAGAAAATCTAAACCCAGAATGAGTCATCTTCTGTTGAAATTTTGTGTTAGTCTCCACTGATCATGCTAAGCCTACAGATTAGTCAATTTGGAAAAATACGCTTGAAAATACATTATGTAACTGAAATGTACCATGCTCTTTTCTCCTTCCGGAAAGGCACCTCGGAAATACATACTTTGGCAAACTCACAGCCTGCAGAGGACAATTTTGCTGCAATATAAATTGCTCTTAATATAAATATAATAATAATTAATACAAACCCTCTTGCTACCCTCCGTTTTTTTGTACTCATCCTTACTAATTTTTAGTCAGTCTTTTAAAACGAATGGACAAGTCTACAGTCATATACCTACATTTTATGCTGTCATTCTTCAGCTGCTATAGCAAATACAGGAGAAGTGAAAACAACTTCTCTCAAATTAATAGAAAACCAACTTCTCCCTCCAAGACAATTCTTGTCCCCTCAACAAATATAATTGTGTAACTAAAAACCACTTTCTTGTCACAAGACTGTGAAGATTCTCTCTGAAAATTCTGAAATATGCAGTTTGTTTTAGTCTGATATACGACACCACTTAGCTTTAGGTATGTCTCCAAGACACACTGCCCTCAAGCACAGTAGCTGATATCTGAAATGCACTCCTTTAACAAGGTTGTTGGAAGTCATCCACACAAAGTAGACACATGCTTCTTGCATGACTGCTGAATACCACTGTTGATCAAAGACTGAGAATACATTAAAAACCAGTTCTGCTATCAAAATGTAGGTAGGTTGATGCCTCTTTAGAGAAGTACTCAAGATCAATAAAAAATTAAGTAGAGAAAGGATGAAGCAACATATTGGTCTAATCTGGAAAAAATTTGCAAATATCATGTCTTTACACATAATCTTAGAAAAGTAGTGCTCAGTTTTGATACTGTGTGTTTTTACTATTCTTAATTGCCAAGCAGAATTTCTGCCCAAATAGAATTCCTGTCCACTGATCACTTCTCCCATATAGTCAGAACAAATATATTATGTTCTGGAAAATAAGTCTTCCCTGGCCTTTCAAATATCAGAATTTAGCAGTGTGTTTGAAACAGCCTCCTCAGCTTTCCCTCAAATAATAAGAGCACTCACAGGCATAACTCGATAATGTTTCTGATCCAACAGTGGATCTAAGGCTTCTAGGAAGGATGTACACTTGGCATTTATGCTTTCTCTAATCCATGAGGGTATTTAGGATGGGTTCTGGAATCCCACTCTACAAAATTATACCTCATTCCCAATGATCACTGAACTCAGAAGGAGCCTCTGACACACAACTTCAAACCATAAGACACTCTTAGTTCTTGAACATATTTAAAACAGACCCTGAAGCTTCTTACACATGGGTACGTTTGGTATGCTGCCTGAAAAGGCCAATCACAACCTGAGGTATAAACACTGTGAGATTCTTTCCCCATTTCAAAATTTACAAAATTTGCCTTTTGTGTTAAAACCAGTCAGCAGTAAAGTTGCATGTCCTACTCAGATGGAAGATAAAGCAGCATTGCATACATGAGACAGGATTATCTCATCTACTTTACTAAATCACAGCATCAAAAAATTTCCCAAATGTATGCAAAAAAAACCAGGTAAAGAACAAGTCTTAAAAGAAAAATGGGAAACCATTGTGTACTGCCACAGCTCCTCTTTGAACACTTCAAGACACATTAATAGAACAAGAAATTAGGTGACTGCTTAGCTACATCCACCAATAGCTTTTCAAATGGGAAGCTGAAAGGAAGAAACAGCCTCCTTAGGAAGGGAGGGGAGTGGGCATAGGACCAGCAGTCAGGAAAAACAAAGTCTGGCTGGATCCTTCCAAGTCTTGTTAGTGATCCAGGAGATGTTAATCTGCCTAAGTTTCCTCATTAGAAAAGCCAGGAAGCTCAAACACAGCCTGCTTGAGAAGGATCAGCACGTGGCATAAAAGATGATAGATCTCAGTATTGAAAAACAATACTGAGAGCCTACAATCACATCACATCACATCACTGTGAGCATATCTTAAAATAAACATGGCAACAACAATACAGGCAAGGCAGATGACATAAGAGCTATGGTTTTCTTATCAAAATGCATCCAGTTTTTCCTTTTAAAGGTGATGTATGGCTTGCAATCAAAGGTGATTCTGCCACTGTCAGGAGGGTATCTTTCAATCACTCATTAGTCAGACTGCTTCTGTCGTTCAATAGTGCATCCCTTGACAGGCAGCTCCCCCAACTCTCTAACATAAAAGACACAGATACTCTTATCCAATCACTACCATGAGAGGGAACAATGACAGGAGACTGAAAAAGAAAATGAATATTCTTTCTTTCTTCCATATTATTGGATAATTTAGTACATCTGTTGGTAGTGTCCCATTCCCCCAGGATTTCTATAACCAGAAAGCTCAGGATATTCAGTGATTTCTTTTTAAAATACCTTTCTACAGTTTCACTTTAACGTCTCTTGTACCTCGCTTATAATTAAGGGAGTAAACATTTTAAGACTGACATTTATTTAAAGAGAACAATCTTCAAAGTTCTCAGAGCACAATGATTTTACTCCTCCCCAAATTATGGAAGGATGCCTGCAAATGTATTTGTGATACTTGTTTTCCAGGATTACTACACTTCCATTTGTGTGTGATTAGTTTCCTTCAGTCTCACAGAATCAAAGGTCAGGTGAGAAGGGACCACAGTGAATCATCTGGTCCAACCTCCATGTCCAAGCAGGACCATCCCAGAGCCCATGGCACAGGATTGCATCCAGATGGTTCTGGAATATCTCCAATGAGGGAGACTCCACACCCTCTCTGGGTGATCTGTTCCAGTGCTTGGTCACTGCACAGTGAAGTTCTTCCTCATGTT
>JANRGV010000051.1:12512383-12534088 GCA_024734035.1 Alethe castanea
GGTTTTGGGGGTTTTTTTGGGGTTTTGATTTTGTTTTTGTTTTTGTTTTTGTTTTTGTTTTTTAGGGAAGGCAGCTTCCCTCTTGTGCCTGGATTTTGTAATATAGAAAATGTGTTTCAGTGTACTTCAAAACCACAATAACAGGACCACAAATAATATTATCTCCATGTTTTTATTTATAAGAGGATGTACTAGGATTTGTTTTATGTGTATCTTAAGCATATTCTTATTTTTTAGCTGACCTGTTTAAGTGCTTATATGGCTGCATACAGTAAGTTTTGAATATAGAGTGTGTTCATGGAGTGAATTAACGAGTTGCTTGTTATTGTTTATGTTCATCATACTTCACTTAAGCATTTTACAAACTGTGTGTGACTAAACACCAAGCAGATGGTGACCATTTGAAGTGTTGCTCCAGTGCCTGGATTCAGACCTGTGAAGACTAAGGCATTCCTGTGGTTGGTTTTAGATGTTAAGGACCTGCATGAGTATTTGGAATACCTTCTGTAATGCCTTCTTTTGAAAATAAATGCTTTTCTAATGCTCTCTGCTGATGAAATAGCTCCCTGAATTGATTTTAAAAAATCTTTTTGCTTAACAGGTTAATCAAGAGTATGTTCTGAGACTTTAGTCCTCTCATTTTATATGAAATCTTCATTTTTGTCTTGCTTGTGTATTTAATTTTTTTTTTGCTTGTCCGCCTTTCAGAGTTTGATAGTGGTTGAAGACCAAAGGGGTTTCTCAATTCACAAATAATATTTTGGTAAGCATTTAATGATTAATGCATTAATGGGTCATATTTTTTTCCTTATCCTGAAATCACAGAATCATAGGATATCAAAAGTTGGAAGACACCCACAAGAACCATTGAAGTCCAATTCCTGGCCCTGTACTGAACATCCCAAGAATCCCACCCTGTTCCTGAGAGCATTGTCCAAACTCTTCTTGAGCTCTGTCAGATTTGGGGCTGCCACCACTTCCCCAGGGAGCCTGTTCACAGCCCAACCCTCTGGGGAAAGAACCTTTCCTAGCATGCAGCCTAAACCTCCCTTGTCACAGCCTCAAATGTTCCTGAGGGCCTAATTTTCGTTACCTGTGTGCTAGTTTTCTTTGCATCAGGAAAGAATATGACAGGTCTAAATAGATATATGCCTTTGAAAAATGTGTCTTAGGATGTCTATGTAATTTCTATGTCAAAACTTTCAGTCAGGTACTGAAACTCAGTTCCCTTACATGATCTTTAATTATGGAAGAACATTAAAAAGAAGTGAAAGTTTTAGAAAACTTGCATCCTGAACTTTTTCACATGTGGAGCTACAGCTCAAAGTGTGAAAAGTTTTCTGCAGTTGGAGTCCCTTGTGAGATTCCATTGCCTAGCTCCATGTCCTTTTCTGCAGTAATAAGAGCTGTCAGATGCATCACTGGAGACAGCTGAATCTCTCATCTCTTGTGACAGACATTGTTTTGACAGATACACATACAGCAGAAAAGCTACACCCTCTTGTTCGTTTTATTCTATGCTTAAGATGGTGGCATATTTGCTTTTTTGACAATGGCTAAATACAGTTCTGGAGATACTAGAATAATTTAATATAAACATATAACATTATCAAATCTTTCATCTCATTGAGGGTTGCATTTTTAATTATTTGTAGATAATAGTAATATTATATTTTAAAATAATGATAATTATAATAGCCTTATTTATTGTGGTTTACAAGCCATTACAGGCTACTAATTAACATTTCCCTTATGCTTTCTCTGAATGGAAAAAGGAGAAGTTATGCAAAAAGCACTGTGAATAAGCTCACTTTACGTATGTGGCCAGAGATGTGTTAGCATTCTGCTTTCTGAAGGGCTTTAATCAGCATTTTGGCTAAATCCTACACCTTGTGGTAATAGTTTCAGAGATTCCTGCTTGGTTTCCAAGGCACTATTTGAACCAAGTTTTTCACTGCAAAGATCCCATATACATAGGCATTAAAAGGAATAGTTGCTCATCTCTTTTCTTAGTCTTCCTGTCCCTGATGTTGAGTCAGAAAATACTTCACAAAGGTATTGGACTGACCTGTTGCCAGCTTATGTTCATCTGAGTTTATTTGCTGAAGACTGTTGTGGCAGACACTTCTCTGCAGCTTTGCAGCAGCTGTCCCTGAGACTGGGAGAGTTAAGGATGTTCATCCGACTTAATGACATCTTGTTTAGCTGGATATGCAAGAATTTTCCAAAGCACATAGATGGTGATCTCTGTGTTTCTCTCGTGCTTCATGTATCTGACCCTTTTCTGAAGAATTTATGCCCATAAAGAAAAACAAGAGACTAAAAAAAATGAAAGACAGATAAGATTATGAATTCACGAATCTTCATAGAGTACTGTCTCTATTGGTGTGGTGCATGTTGCATCCCGAAGAGACTTTGCTGTTTTTACTTGTTCTTTGCTTGCTTTTGAGAGCTGATTATTCACAAGCCATAAAGCACTGGTGATCTTCGTCACTGACACAAGTTTTTGTTTAATGCTGACCAAGACAATCAGTTGCGTATTGTTTTTATCACTCTTTCTAATGAAAGGAAATAAATGGCTTTCTTTATTATGGGTGATACATTTTCCAATCAGTGAAAAAAAGAAGAGCCTCTGAGAACTTGAACTTTCAAAGAAAAGCTGATTAGCCATAGCAGCTCAGAAGTAAAACGTTTGTGCAAAAGGAGAGGAAGTCACAGGTGAAAGACTTGAAAGAAAAACACTAATCTTCACATAGATCAGTATTTAGATTATAGTTGAATAGGTAATTCAAGTCTGAAGAATCTTTGCTGATATCATTGCCACTAAAGATGTCCTTGGTAATTTAATATACAAAGAGAATTTGAAAATGTATGTCATTGAAAGGTGTTTAAGGATGGTGTAAGTGGTCAAGAGTGGTGGCAGTTACTCCTGTTGTTATCAACTCCCTGATTATTCATTGACTTCTTGCCACACAGGCCTGTTTTTAAGAGTACATTTAGTTTCGTTGCTTTCATTCCTATGGGACAAGTATTTTTAGGCATGTCGCTTAGTGAAGGAATTAAATGGAGGTCTAACAAGCCTGGGATCAGGACTAGACTGACAGCTCTTTGACAAGCAAATAGGAAAAGCCTGAGAACATCAAGCATACATGTCTTCAGTAAAGTGGTAGCATCTGAGAGACAATATAAACTATTAAATTTATAAAAGTATTACTACAGTCAAAAAAAAAAACCCCAAAAATACAGTAACAACAATAAAACCAAACAAAACAGCCCAAACAAATAAAGGAAACAACTAAGCACAACAAAACAAAAACAAACTAAACAAAAAAAAAAAAAAAAACACCACTGAAACCAACCATGCGACAATTGCCAGCTTTTTGTATGGAAGTGGGATGTATTTACTGTGCTGAAAGGAGTATGTGTAAAAATTTTATCAGCTTGACACATGCCCACAAACTGTTTGAACAAACTATATTTATTCACTTCTTTGAATTGGCCTGGTTTTGTTATAAAATAGTTCAGGGTTTTTTTTTTTTTTTTTTCCTTTTTTTTTTTCCTTCCCATTTAGTCCCAAGAGGTAAGAATCCTATAAATCATTTGATGCTTTTTCTACTTGTCCAAGACTGCTGAATAGACATTTTAAGCAATCAAGCTACTTGGTCTTATACCTAGAAATTTAAATAATTTAAAAGCTTTTTTGGGGTTTGAGTAGCAACTTAATGTTTAATGCCAGGTTTGATTACTCAAATCACTGTTCCTAATCTAACAACAGCAAAGCCAGGCCTTCTAGAATAAACTTGTCATTAATATCCATTAATGAATCTGTGGTACTTGAATTTGACCAAACTCCTTTTGTAACCTCTGTCAAAGCCTGATTTAGCAACCTGACAGAAGAAAGTCCCAGAAGTTCAAGGCCGGTTTTGTAATATATCATAAATCTGGTATTAAATACCATTTACTTCCAGTCTTGCAAAACTTGGTCGTAACAATTTTGCATTTTCACTATACAACATCTTCACGATTTTGAGAAATTACAATATCCCCTTCAGCTTCATGGTCTTTGAAATGAAAGGTTCCAGACCTTTCCAGCTTTTCTTCATCAGGCAGTTGCTCAAGCTGCATTTTGACATGGATATCAGAACTGCTTGCAATGTGGCCTTCTGTGGTTTTGTTCTCCCTGTATTCTTTCTAGTGATGCCCAAAGGGTTGCTGGCTTTTTTGCATGCCACTATACCCTGACCAAAAGATTTTAGGGAACTACTGGATCCAGAGCTGTCTGCTTGTTCAGAGTTCAGTTTGCTTCAGGTCGTTTTTGCCTTTTGTTTACTAACATGCACCTGTTTGCCCTGAAGCTCATCTGCCATCTGATGCTCATCTTAGTGAGATACTCACCACTGTTGTGGCATCTGTCTAACTGGAAAAGCTTGGTATTGTCACCAGACTTGTAGATCTGACAGTGCACTTCCTTTTCTGTCATGAAAGGTGAATAAAATGAGTCAATCACAGCACTGATGCCTGGAGGGCCCCAGCACTGCCTCTCCTTTGTCCTGAAAAGGGAGTGTCAAGCCCTTCCTTTTCTTTTTCTCTGCCTTAATTAACTCTTTATTTTATGAAAACATTCCCAGTCATAAGGTAGCTCAGTTTCTGTAGCAATTTGTATTGAGAAACCTTGTTAAAAGTGTCTTGAAAATTCAGATATGTCTGCTGGACGTGGTTATTGATCCCTTTCAAAAAGTCTGGCAGGCTCCTGGGCCAGGATTTTTCTTCAGAGAAAGCCAGACTGTCCACTTCCAAACAGGCTGTTTATGTTCAGGCTCAGTGACCATATGTTTTCCTGTAGACTCTCAATCTCAATATCCATCTTGAGACGAAAATCAGACTTACCAGCCAGTAGTTCCTGGAATCTCTATTTTGGTAGACAGGGGTTACTCTGGCAAGCCTGGTAGTCTCCTGGCACAGCAAGAGCTCACACACCTTAGTCTGTGTTCTTATAATTGCTACGTGAGTTCCTTCAGAGCTCCTGTGTGAGTGCTGTTATTATCTAATTTATTCATTTGATTTAATAATTTATTTTCATTATGAAAGGAATAGAAATTGATCTAGTTCCTCTGCTCTATCTTCCTCACTGAATGCTTTGGGAATCTTGAACTGGAGTAAAGCACAGCTTCTCTTCTTAAGTCTCAAACATTTCTGAGCATGTCTTCTATGTTTTGGTCACGTGTAGTCCTGACAGATCCCATCTCTCTGATTTTGAAGTATTTAAAACATCCTAACATTTCCTTTTAACTATCTTGCTGCTGCTACAGATCAGTCTATCAGTAGATTAAGTTAATGTTGTTTCATACCAAAAGTTGGGGGGAAATGTTCATGTCAATATAGTGACAAGACCTGAGGCAATGACCTGAAGCTGCGTCAGGGGAGGTTTAGGTTGGATATCAGGAAAAGGTTTTTCACCCAGGGGGTGGCTGAGCACTGAACAGGAAGGACCAGGAAGGTGACTTTGGTGATCCATATGGGTCCCTTCCAACTCAAGGTATTTTCTGACCCTCTGAGTAAGGCCAGGAGAGAGATCTACAGCTCTAAGTATTGAACCTCTGGAAGATGCTCAATCACACCACACTCTGTATCACTGCTCTTTGCCAAGAGCAATATAAACATGCCTGATGACTGAAGTACCACACATTTAAGTCCAGAGAAAAACTAGCAAGCCTGTGGCATTTTTCTGGCATTTTTCTACCCTATGGCAGAAGCTCTGGAAATACTAAATGAGCACTATAAAGCCCAACAGATAAAACAACCCCTCAGAAAATCTAGGAGAGTCAGAAAATGCAATTTGAGCCTAAGGGATGAAAGGAGGATTAGTCACTAAAACCAGTTGATGGTATAAAATCTTTGTCATATTTTGACTGATTTTCATGGACGGCTTTTAATATACTTTATTTCAGGAAGCAATGAGTTTAGCTCAAAAAATGCTTAAACTACATGTTTTACAGTTGGATTCTGGCTTGCTTTTCCCTGCTTTTCCCCTCCATTTCATAAACTTTTTGATTAACTGCCATCTAAGGGTAAATATTGGAAATTCAGATCAGTCATTCTGTGAACAAACATTTGTCTTGAGCATTATTTAGGATGCTTTATCTTCAAGGTCCTCCGTGCAGTTTTGTGAGACAGATGTCAATTTTTACACCTTCAACAAGTGCTTCTATGCCTGAAGGAACTTAGAGACCTAATATTTTCTGTGAAATTAATGTTTCTGCTCCTGTTACAAATAGACATTCTACATAGAATATTGTAGAATCGCAATATGAGCTATGGGCTCATAGGAAACTTTACAAAAATTAAATCCAATAGATCAATATAAATTTCCCCTTATAAAAGTTTTTTCTTCACTTTCTCATCTCAGCAATAAGGATAAAAATCCAGATTTTTTTTTCAAAAGAGCATCTGTTTAATTACAGTAAGACTCAAAGCAGTGGAGTCTGAGAAACCTCCATATTTGCAGGGGTAGAACTGCACAGCATCACTGTAGCTGTATGGAAATCTGTGTAAGACACTTGTGGAAATATCTTTATCTGTTTTTTTTTTTTTTGGTGTAAACAGGATTTCTAACTTACACTAACTCACCTGTGTTACCTTTCACCTGATATTCAGACTACAGTAGGTATCTACTTGTCTGTGTCTCTCCTTGTTGGAAAATTCAAGTAAATTATAATTCAGGTAATTACCTTGGAGTCATGGGAAAAAAAAGTTTATTTAGCCTTATTTTGTTTAAAATTATCTTATACTGTGTTATATTTCATACTTTTTATATTTAAGAACCCAAAAGGAAAGCATTTTTCCCTTTAGAAATTCTGTACAGTCAGAGAAAGGCCAGCCACACTAAATTAAGTAGTGGGTCTCCTGTGGCAGCTGCACACTCAAGCTACGACTGCATACAAATGAATACAAGGAGAAAATGAAATTTACTGGCATGAATTCTGATTTCTAGGAATTGCTTCTACGTTTGCTGAGCTGGCACCTGTCATGGGATAATATAGCTTAACCAAATTAGGATCAAAGGAGTGTAATTAATTTAGTGATTTATTAATGATACATAATTAGTCAGCAATCAGTGAAACACACATTTGGGATCGATATGACTAATGCAACTGATGAAATAGAATACTAAAGACTTCTAAAGCAGTAATAATTTTACATATTCAAAATATTCTTTTGCAACTAATCCTTGCATTTCCAGGCACCCCCTTTCCCAAGTGGTGTGGCTTCCACACATGCACCTTTTTCTGGGACTGTGGGCACACACAGCTGCAGGACATGTGGGTGCTTCAACTTGCCATGTAGTCATGCTGCTTCCTGTCATCAGTGTCATAAGAGAAAAAAAAAAAGGAAAAGAAGAGGTGATTCATGATGTTGACAATATTAAGAGGATGGATTGGCAAAACACCAGAACCATTCCCAGTTCTGCTCAGGATTTGGATGGATGGCTTTACAGGGATTGTAAGGCCTTCTCTAGAGTACTGGAGGCTCTGAGCTGAGCTCAGTCCTGCAACCTGAAAAGGTTATAAGGGCAAACATTACCTGTGATGCTGAGACTTCTGTTTTTAAACTCTTCATTTCACAAATCTGCTTAAACAAATCGCAGAGTAACTTTCCAGAAGGCTCCGGCCCGCAGGATCTCATGATTCTGGCATGGCTGTTGCTATGGTTAACCTATTTGTTTTTTGGCAATTCTTCATCTACACAGCAATTTTGTGACCTTGTTAGGAATCAAGAACATCTGTAAGTAGTTTCTGTAACTTAAATATGGCCCAACTGAATAGATAAACTGTAGACAAAAAAGAAGTAACTTTTATAGGTCAGAAATTTTTATTTTTAAGCTAATTTAGGTTGCATGAAGTGCAAGTCTTCTACTAATTAATCATATTAAGTAGAAATCTTTATAGACATTGTGAGTTAGACAGAATTGTTTCAATTTTTTAGTCCCTAAAATCTCAAGAAAAAACATGAGATTGTTTAAAGTAGGGCTAGCAGTTCTGCACCTATAAAAAGTATATTGATTTTCTGTGCTGTGCTTGGTTATAACTAGCAGAGATATTTTAAATTTATTTCTACCCTTTCATCTGTGATCTCCTGTTGTTATTATAATAGCGTATTAACATACATTTTCCTGCAATTACTACATTTAATTTTAAATATGCCTTCTGACATTTTCTGCCTTCAGTACAAAATAAGCTCACTTCAGCTATTTGATTTGCTGACATGAAGTACACAAAATATATTGGATTTTCTTATCTGAACTTTTTCGTTTATTTGCACATCAAAGAAAACACCTAAAAATGTGACTAGAATAACCCTGTTTGCTGAAGTAGGCAACAAAAGCTTGAAAACATTTGATGGGAAGTGAAGAATTGCATATCAAATGTGTAATTTGAATATTTCTAATGCTGGTATTTCTGATATCCAGCTGCTTCAAAGTTATTAAATGTGCTTTCCTTCAAGGCCAAGATAACAAGAGGCAAAATATGAAGCAAATTAGAGTTTTCAGTAAGCAGGAGCACAGTTTTGGATACATTTAAACAAAAAAGAACTGAAAAGTTTCTTTGGGCCCCTCAGGTAAAATTATATGAACCCTAATGGGTTTAGGTAGGAGGGTGAGGCTTTGCCCAAGAAAGGTGAGACAAAAGCCCTCATATGGATTCAGCTCCTGATTCAAAATACTGGCAATCATGATGGTGCCTTGATGGCTGGAGGCACATAATTTGGTAAAATTTGATACAAAATTTGGTAGTACCAAGGGCTTGTAAAACAATGGATGATCCCAGCAGTGACCCTTGAGGGACAACGCTCGTGGTTTCTACTTGGACATCGAGTCATTGATTGCAACTCTGCACTTGCTGATCCTGCCAATTCCTCACACACCCATCAGTCCACCTATCAAACCCATATTTCTCAAATTTAGAGGTAAGAATGTTGTGGGGAGCTACTGTCTTTAAAGAGCTCCAGCTAGATGCCATCTGCACCTCTTCTTTTAGTGATGTAGTCACTCCAACACAGAGGGTCACTTGGTAGGGAAATAGTTCGGATCTGTATTTGCATTTTTGACAATATCTTGTCAATCATCAAGAATCACTGTGTAATCTGGCATTATTATCATGAAGTTAAGCATAGTTCACTCTGTAAGTTTCTTGGCTAATTCATATTCATACATTAAATGGAATTTTAGAAATTTGTGAATTGTTATTCAAAATCAAATATTTGATTGAAATAAACAAAGAAAAAACATTAAACTGTTATAAGAGAGAATGAAAGCCATACTCTCACTTCTCTTTTGGTTTTCTTCTTTGAGCTTGGAATCAAAGTGATAAATCTGCTCTGTGTGGAATATAGATGATTTATGATTGTGGGCTTTCAGGACTTTACAATATGAAAAAAAAAAGAGAGTGCTGAATACATACCCTGAAAACCACTGCTAATAAAAAAATATTCTTTTTTATTGGAAATGCTTCATGTTGCAATATGTTAAAAAGAAAAAAGAAAAAATTTACTGTTCTCTCATCTTCTGACAAAGATTTTGATGTTGAGGAATAAAGGATATAAAATATATTAAAAATGAGGAAGATTAAATGAAGCATCTTGAGTGTTACTCAGCAAATTAGATGTTAAAAATTAGCCCTCTTAAAGAAATTATGCAAAACTATGAGTGAAATAAAAGAAAAAGTGTCATCGAAATTAGGTTTGATGAAACAAACCCACTTTAAGAAGGGGCCTTGTGATAAGCTCATTTTTCAGAACTCCTAAAATATTTGGCATCCTAAAAAGGGAGAGCAATGAACTTAGAAAGAAAGGTTAAATTTTATTGTTGATGTTATGACTTTGTGAGGATTGTTAGCTCGATTTTACGAGTCTAAGCTAGAGTTTACAATTTTAAGATATATACATATATATGAAATAAAAAACAACACCCCTTCAGGAAGACTTGGTTCACTGTCCTCCACTGAAAAAAAGAAGAATTGCATGTCAAGACCCAAATACTCTTTACTGACCTATGTCCAGATACAGGTAAGAAAATGACACTTCCACACTTCCAGCAGAACCATCTGACTATAAATAGCTGAAAAATGATATGCTTATCTTCCTCTTTCTTCAGCGACCTTCCTCACCATCTTCATTTCCATTCCATTGTGGTGTATACAGAAAAGACCAGTGCTTGAGTAAAATATGTTGCTTTGTGGTTAAACTGGAACCCAAAAAAAAAAAATAAAATAAAATAAAAAAAAAATATATATATATATATTCTGGATTTGTTTCCCCTTTTTTTCATAGCTACAGGGATTTTTCCATATTTTAAATTTTTTTTTCCCCTTTTAATTTCTAGGAAACTAATGAGGTGTAAATCTGGTGGGTTAGCCCCTGATTACTGTCTGGGCATAGAGAATGGGTGTGTTCAGTGTGCTACTACTTTTGCTTAAGAACCATCTGAAAATGGTTTTCCTCAAATTTGCAAGTATTTGTTTATATGAACTCTCTCAGACTTAGGAAGGACCAGAATTAATTTCTTTTTAAGGTTGTTTCAGAAGTCCAGAATAAATGTAAGAATGTATACAAATTGAAGTAATTTTAATTAAGCAGCTGTGTTGTAAGGGGATGAATGAATGGGCTTTAAGGCCAGCTGCTCCAAGAACAAACTGAATTATTTGAAATAAAGTCTGAGGATCAAGACTTATTTGAGGGACTCTAAATGATGATTAAATAAATTCATTTAATTATAAATAATTTATGCAGTACATCTCTGCCCCAGTGTACTCCTGTTTTAACATTTGGAGTTACATAGGCAAACAGTGATCTCAAACCTTTGCAAAGAACACATTTACTCCTGACTCATGTATTGCATTAATTGACCTTCATTGACATTACTGTCACACTGCAGTACTTTTTCTTTTTTAAAAAGTTACCTAGAAACAAAGTTGAAGGGCCTGGAGGGCTTTTAACTGAACTTACTGTTTGGTTATGAAATGTGTGAAAGTAGAAATGCACTGATACATTTGGGAGATAGAGTAGATACTCCTAAATCGGTGCCAGTGCAGATCTTTCAGCTTACCCAGCTGTTCTCTGAGTATGAAGATAGAAAGATACACATATTAATTGCTTTCACATGAAGGATAATAACAGCATTAAGAATATGACAGATGTTTTTTCCTGAGTATCCAGAAAGGCATGGTTATGAGCAGTTTCAGTTCATCAGCTGGGGATTTTTATTGATAATCAGTGTTCTAAACAGTTTTAGAATAGTGACCCAAAAATGCTCATTATTTAAATGCTGGCTTCACTTAGCAAGAATTTTAAAAGTATTAGCTTTATTTATTCCAATAGTTTAGTAGGAAGTTCTCAAGAAGCTGAGATCTTGTGATTCATGACAGTATTCATCAGTGAGCACGTAAACAACCCTGTGCAATTTGAAGACTAAAGAGATACCATAGCTATGATATAGGGAATATGCAGTTTGGAAAGCAGGAAAACAACAGAAGGGCTATAAACATAACTTTCTCATCAGCCAGAATTAGGAAAGTGCTGCAAAAACTCATGCAAATATTTATGCAGAAGCAATACAATTTCTGTATGGTACCTACCTAATGAGGTCTGGAGTCAAGCTGTCCAAATAATAATGCATGTACTGTCATCATCAGTGATTAATTAGGAAGATGTCTTCTTTCCTAAAAATGACATTGTGTCTAAGTATAGTGTTAGAGTAAAAAAATCTGTTTCCAGAAGCAGAAAATATTACCCTGAGGATTTTCCACCCATCACTCTATGACAAGGTCATATTGGAACACTTGTTTTCCCCAGGTGGAAAAATTTATTTGGCTAACCAAATGGCACAAAGTTAAGTGAACATCTATTTTTAATAACAGGATTATGGATAGCTATTTACCATAAAGGCTCAGATTAGGTGTCAGGAATGTCAACCCTTGGCTGTCCAAGGTGCAGATGGTGATGGGCAGTTCACTGTACAGACAGCAAGGTCTATGGAGTGCTGGTTTCCTCCTAACAGAGGAAGAGTCACAAAGGAAAAGTTGCACCTGTAGTGAGGTGTGGATCCTTTATAGTCTGAAAATCAATGGAAGAACCAAACTGTGCTTAAATTAACAGTATTGGAAAAGAGAAATGTCAATGCTATTACCTTGGGTCCTTCCAGTCTCTCTCTTTCAGAATATTTGGGCTGGGGCTGTGCAAAGTTGCAAGCAATTTTGATGATTGTATTGTCCTTGAGTAAAGTCTTCCAAGGGGAAATTACTGGTCTATAGCTACTGGGGGGATTTAATCAATCCCATTTACATCAAGTTATGCACTTTGTGCAATGATTTTATCTCTGAAGTCACACAAGCTTGTTCTAACTAGCTTTAACCAGCTCTTCAGCAGTTCCTGACAACCCCCCCCCACCCCTTTGTTAGCCTAAATGAATCCATTTAACTGTAGAAATAATTCAGACATAATTAAATTAGATATCTTTTGGTTATTTGTCAAGCTGTTTTATCTGTTTTCAAGGAAAAATATGAATATGGAATATGTATATTTTAGTGACTCATGACTGTCTATTCTGGTTTTGTATTTTGATTTTAATGTAGTGCTAAATATTTGTCCCAGTTTCTAAAAATACTGGCATTTTTATATTTTTTAAAGGTCTTGTGTGAGTAAAGACCCTATAATCCAGTATAACAACATTTATTTTAATTCTCTTTTAAAATTTCTACTCTGTATGTAGTGGCATTTCTCTTGAGGTTTTCATGTGCCCAGGAGGGTAGTCTGTCACCTGGCTCTGAGGACAGATTCTATACGAACAAGGGCATTGTAAAGGTTACTTTTATTCTGGTTACTCTTATACATCACAACAAAATGTACTACTTTGGTTGTTCAGAAGTACTGTAGAAAAGGGCTAAAGCAAAGTTATGAGGTAGGAGTATCTCTGAGCTACTTAAATTTCCACAAATAGCAAGATTTCTACAAAAATGATGTTAGTCTGTAGAGAATTTGAGAAGAGGAAGGCAAATAAGGGGAATTTTAAATAAGAAATTTTAAGCAGTTCTAATTTAATTGCTTCCAGGTTTTAATAATGGATAATTTAGAGCAGAGTTTCAATTTCTTTGTCAGAGTATGTGATCTCTGAGAAAGGAATGTGTAGATTTTACAGAAATTTTTTGTGTGACTTTGAGGCTCCTCAGTTGAGTTGAGCAACAGTTTTGTAAGGATGTTGGAAAGAGAATTGTGGAAGAAATTCAGGCAGACATAATGAGTCTGTTTAGTATAGTGTTACTGCTTATGCTATAGTTAGTAATTTAAGGGATGACCAGTCTTTCTTTCTGTTAGTTATTACTGACGAGTGGAATTAGGTGTTTTTGCTGAGGATGGCACCACTACCTGTGTGTGTAAGTGTTCCCTTAGGCTCAGTCACAATCCCAGTTTCATGTCAGGGAGTGAACTTACAAATTATTAAAATTCGGGGCAGTGGTCCAAGTTCTAATGTATTTAGTAGGAGAGGGGCTCTTGTGCTTCTGTACTCTTCTGTAAGTCTTATAACTGTTGTTATATAAATGTGTTTTATATCTGCATTCTCTTGTGCCAGGAAAGGTTAGCTTGGATATTAGGAAGAACTCCTTCACTGAAATGGTGTTTAAGCACTGGAACAGGCTGGCCAGATCCCTGGAAGGGATCAAGAAATGGCTTAGCATGGCCCTTAGTGCTATGGTTTAGTTGGTATGGTGGTGTTGTTCAAAGACTGGACTCAATGACCTTGGAGGTCTTTTCCAACCTTTACGACTCTATAATTGAACCCAAAGTGAAAACTTACCTTTCTGACTACAATTGCTGCAATCAGAGAAGTGCAGTGCAGTATTCACTTCTGTGGCTCTTGAGTTTGACAGCCTGTTTTTCCCTACAGGGGCAGAAGACGATTTGATAACTGGTTTTCAATGATTCATCATAACTAAAATTATCCAGTCTGGCTAATTAAAATTTTGATAATTGAAAACAAGGATGCAGAGAAAGACACAGTTTAGGTTTTGCCTGGGATCTCTTAGAAAGGATGGGGAAAAAACATCCAAACTAATCTCTGTGCAGCTCTGTGGTCAGATTATTAGATGCTGACTTAGAATTTTTACTTTGTTGATATATCAGCGTTCTGTGGTCATGCAGTATTATCAAGATCACTTTGTCACAAAGAATAAACAGAAGAACTATTTCTGCCCCCCAAAATAATACAGGAAAACAGAATCATAATTAAAAGCTACAAAGTTTCAGGTCTTGTATTTATATGCAGAATTGATCACTGTCAGTTAAGAGTATTTTTTCATTTTATATCAGCGATGAGTTTCTGCTCTAATTTGTGGTCACTTTTAATCAGAGGATAAAAAGGAAAACTTCTTCCTTATGGATATATAGAATTAAGTACTTTTTTCCTCCTCTTCTTCAGCACCCTTCAAATCCTACAAGTAATATACCACCTAAGGCCAGAAAAATATCTCTTTTAGTGTGATATGGAATCATGAGTTACTGTTATTGTGGTTTAGAAACATCACAACAGTAAAATCCTTTACAAATGCCATACACATAGCTATAACACTTGTATTTAGACTACTCTTGCTGTTTTCTGGCAACTATCTTATCAGTGGGGAACAGAAGTCAGATATAAATAGCACTTTGCCCTTTTAGTTGCTGTTGCTAATGTACTTTGCTGCTCCATGAAGTATGTGGTAGCACTTTTATGGAGGATTAAAATCAGATCTGGTATAAAAGAGCAAGTGCATAATGAACTCAGAAGTTCAGATTTGGTGCACAGGCTTCTTGGAAATGTTCAGACATCAAAAAAAATGTGTCCAACTACAAAAACGGTTACTTTCCTGACATCTGAAGCCATGCAGACTTTATTTTCATGAGTTATGTACATGTAGCAAATGCAAGGCTAGTAGACTTATCAGCCAAGCTCTAATTCCATCACTGTTCTTTATCATTGGGGAAAACTAGTGTATTCTTCACACTGACTTCAGCAGGAGTCCTTTGTTTCTTCTGATAAGACAGGGTAACCTTATTCTTGTTTAGCCACCTTGAAACTTGCATGAAACTGTAACTTCCTCTGCAACCAGCACCACGCATGAAGAATTTGTGGATTGCTCTGAGTTTGGGTTTGATTTTTATGGTCCTGATAAAACCCCTAAATCTCCCTGAAATTTACCAAACAGAAAATTGCCAAGTCAGCCTTAATCATGGCTAATCAATTAAATCCTTGTGGGTCAGACACTATATCCAACTGGACTTTGAAGACTCCTTTGCCATGGGGCCACTTAAGTGGCATTGATTAAATTTACATTGTCAGCCATTTAATTATTTTCCAATGTTCCAATTCTGTGAAAATTGATATAGAATGATTTAGTCTTGGCAGTGAATTTAAGACTGTCTTCTTTTTCGTAGAAACCTGACATCTCAACTCTGGAATTAGCATGCAAAATTCTGAAAAGGAGGATTTCTGTCATTTCAGTAAAATAGATACACGTGTGACTATATGTTTTTTCTCAATTTGCAATTTATGGTGTTTAATAGAAACATTTAATTATAGTAGCTTTTTTGTAGTTGTTATCCCTTTTCCTCCCCTATTTATACTTCAAAAATCATTAAAGGAAACTTTAGACATATGAAGGGGTTTGGATTTTTTGGTTCATGCATGTAGAGGCAGAATCAATTGTGTTCCCAGCCTGCTTACTCCTGATTCAATTGTCAAAGTCTCAGATTTGGCCTTTAAATTGAAGTGTTACAATGATTTCCAAATGAAAAATAATGCCTTTTGATTGATGATGGAGACCAAGTCTGCTTTTACTCTGGAACTTATGGGACTGAAGTTGCAGATTGCATTACTGGCAAGGATCCAGTTCTCTTGAACGAGCTTGATAGGATTTAATGGAATTAATAATTAGGGCATCTGACCCTGCCACTTTGAGTGGTGCAAGTGGCATCTTGGGGCCAGCTCAAAATGTGGAGACAAGCCTTGTACAAGCAGGGGAGTTGTCATAGCATCAAGCTCATCTACATAAGTTTGAGAAGAAAAGAGAGCATCTTGATATCCTTACATTGCAGCTTCCCTGGTGGCTAGTAACTCTGCATTTGTATATCTAAGGGTTACTCCACTTATACAAAGCTTCTGGAGTTCTTCCAAACAAGCTTTTTAATCACATGCAATAGATGTTTATTTCTTTATTTGCTTTGAGGCACTTAACCATCTCACACTATAAACAGGAACAGATCTTTATAGAACTAGGCAGAGGAAAAAGTAAAAAAAAAGTAATAAATAATCAGTGAAGACCAAAACTTCTGATGCTGCACAAGAAGTCAATGGGAATAACCCACTGAACATTGATGGTCAAATGTATTCCATATCCACTTGAGGAATTTACTTTAAAGAAAAGGTCCTGCAATTGTGATCTGCCTGTAGCCATCTGCATCCCTGGCTCTGTATCAGAACCCCATCTGTTTTATTGTTAGTTCCAGCCAGTGTTTTAGTGTATATATTATTGTCGAGGTATTTATCACTGGGTTTAGAAGAATATACACGGATCTCATCATGAACTGTCTCTGGATTGCGGGGGTCTTTTCTGTTTTCTAGTCCTTGTTGATCAGAATTACAGGTTTCTCTTCTGTCTGTGAGATAATAAACCTCCATCACAATACTCCATTTTAGAGGATAGTCTCATGGCGTGCAGTTTATATAGGACATCAAAGAGACTAAAGATTAGATAAAGGTGAACATAACTGCATGCACCTGCTGATAAGAAAATGTATAATTGTATTTAAAATTAGTTAAGAGAAATACAGTTTGGTTTAACTGAAGGCGAGATACAGCATTCATATCTCATTAAATTAATTGGAAAATGGAAATTGGTTTATTATTTAAATTAGTGGTGCGAGTTCTTTAGTGCTCCATTTTTAGTTTGTCATCAGTTAAAGACAGCTCAGTCTATTTATCACCACATTAATTCATCCTAATGAGGTTAACATAATGAGTAACCCAGCATTTCATTATATTCCATTTATTTGAATGCCAAACTTGAGTACACCATATTTAGTTAAAACAATAATTGGGGAAATGTCATAGGTTAGAAATGAGACTAGAAATGGAGCTCCCCTTGCATGTAGATTGAGATGAGGAATTTGTGATTACTTAAGGTCGCTTGCCTCCACTGCTGCCTTGCAGAAAATTCTACATGACCACAAGGGCATCTCTGCATAAAAATTATTGAGAAATTGAGATTTTACTGTTCAAAATTTTTGGTTAGTGCATAATATTTCAGAGTAATTCTGTGTCATTTAATGAATTGATAGGAAGATATTTTGTGTCCTATGACAGCTGCAATGACTGCCACTAAATTTTTCGTGTCACCTGTACCTCAGAGTGACATCTGTGCTTGCCAGTAATATATTTTCCCTATGGTAAATAATAATGGTGAGCAAATACATGTTCCTGATAGGTTCTTGTATGCAGTAGGTGTAAAGCACAACAAAAATAAATAACAATAGCTTGTCAAACACTAATTAATTTTCACACCACCATATGAAGAAGCTAATACTACAAGACTAATTTTTGCAAATTGGAAAGTGAGGAAACAAGACTTTAAAAACTGCATAAGAATGTGTCAGGCCACACTGATAGCAGAGCCAGCAATAATGGCTATGGTCTACCTCTTCAGAAATAAATAGTCATTAAAATCTGTAGTGGTTCTGCTTTTTAAAATGTGTCTCCTCAACACTCTCTGGAGATTATGAAATATTATATCACATAAGAAATTGAAAAAAATACATCTATTCCAAGAACACAGATTTTCCAATTGGTTACTATGTACTATAAATAGAAGAGCATTTTTTATTTTTTAAAATATTTAACCAGATGCAACAGTCTTTTAAAACTGTAGTAAATTAGTTCCTTGAATCACAAAACTAAAAAATGCAATGTAATCAGAGACGTGGTGTTAATTTTTTATTTGTTTGTCGGTATTCTTGATTTCTCCAGTATTGACAATAGCGACAGATGGACAGTTTTTCAAAGTAAGGAAAGGGTGCACATCAAGAAGTAATAGCAGCAAAGGTGCACATAGAAAGAATTGTGACACCAAATTAGACAGATACAGACATGAGCCTTCCAGCTTCCATTTTATTTCAGCTAATCTTTTAATAGAAAACACTGATGAGAGCTGCTCTTAGTTGGTAGTCTTGCTCCAGATTTTTGGAAGGGAAATTTGTCAAGGTGGAGAGACAAAGCCCGTAAGCATTTCTATTTTGTGAATAGCTGAGCTTTGAAACTGAGAGACCCTGAAATCCCATTCCCCATTTTAGAGGACATAATAAGGAGAGTTAGGGCATTTTGGGCTAGCCTGTGGTCTTCATGTATCACCAGTAGAGGAGGACAAATAAACTAAATAATTTCAGAGCTTATTTTTATTACATTTTGTTTAGTATACCTCCTTTTCCTAAGGAGGCTAAGTTAAATGCCTCCAAGATGGAAATAATTAAGAAGGTTTTATTTGCTGTCTTTTCCTTAGAGTGTGTTGTCACTCTTGTCTAGAAATTCTTTTATAAAAGCCTGTATCCAGTGTGAGGTCCAGTGTTCAGCCTGGCAATCAATTCAAAGATATTGTCCTCCATCTGCTCTCTGGAATATGTAGTGCACGTCCTATTGATGACACAAACATGCTGGGTCATTTTCAAGCAGTAGATCAGGACTATCCTTGCTTCAGAGAAGTTTTTTTACTAAATCTATGATCCAGGCAATTTTTAGGACGAAAGAATCCCATCCTGTTTTATGAGTTATTATTGCTGCTTGTATTACAGTTGCTGTTTACATATAAGAGATATAAGCTGGAGGTATTTTGACTTACCACACTAGAGTATAACAAGTGTTTTGTGGTAACTGTTAAGTGAATAATTCATCTAATGATTTTTTTTTTTTTGGCTGTCATTTAGCCTGTGTTTTACATTCTAAGTTTGATGAATATGAATAAAGTGAGAAGTTCTGCACTATTTGGTTACCTCAATTTGTCTCCATTCCCTTGTTTAGCAGAGTAGAAGACCATATAAGAAGTGTGAAGATAGAAAAAAACTTAGTGAAATCTCTGATGCCTTTTATACCGTTATACACTGTGGAGCTTCTATGGGATGTGATTTGTGATAAAATGTGATGCTTCAATATGAAATCCATAAAAGCTCATTTACTTAAAGGTTTCAGAAGGGATGTAGAAGGATTTCAACTAGTGGAAGAATACTTCTTGAGAGAACATGAACTTAAAAATATAAGTAAGTATCTTGAGACCTTTAAGGTGATTAGTGCAGGAAAGTACCAGCTCCATCACCTCAAAAACCCATCGTTATCAAATGAGATTAATTTGTCAGCAGTTCCTCTTAGCACTCAGGGCCTTTGCCAGGGTTTCTAGCACACATTGGCACATGTGCACCTTGTCAGCTTTCCTTTGAGACAGATTTAAAAGCAGATCTCACCACAGTGGTGGGAGAGTCCTGAATGCTCTGTGTCCCTAAAGGACAACTGCTGATGTTTGTTCTTTCCATCATAATTGGTCATCCTCATGTTTTATATAAAAGGGTAAAGGCATGCCATTGGGTATTATTAACCTTTCTAAAAGTCAGCCTTCTACGTTTAGCTCTGGGAAACAGAGAAACTTTCTTACTTGAAGTGTTTAAATACCCTACAGTGAGATGTTTTACAGTCAACTTCTGCCTCTGCAGTTCCATAAAATTTACCTTAAATCTTCTATTTGCAAGATAGCACGGAAATAATTTTCCTTTAAAGCTACATTTATTAGTTCATACTCTGAAATGTGAATACTGTAAACTTAAATGCACACTTACATCTAAGATTAGATGTAACTCTTTTCCTAAATGTCTTATTCTAAATATTAATATTTCATTTATGGAAACCACATGGGATTCTTCTTCTGTGAATCTGGTAATGTATCATCTGCAGAACAGACTGGATTAATTTGTCATTATTGTTTTAGGCCTGTACATTCCATTAGTAGCAGTTTGTCACTTCCATTTTCATTGCATTTTTGATATACAAACAGCTTATGTTAAAATTGAAAGTAAATAATTAATTAGATGTGGAAGACTAGTGGAAGAGCTTTTGCTTCAAACTGTAACAAAATTCATTAAATACCTTAGGAATTTTGAAAGACTGTATTAACATTTTTTTACTATCCCAATTTTCTCAGTTATCACTATGGGAAGCAGGAGATACAATGCCTACAATAATGATTATTTCACTGGTTTTGTTAGTCTCAATGTGTTCTTGTGTTCCAACATCTGTAGAAGGCGAAACTTCCTTAGGCAATTATGGAGACTTTCACTAAACATAGAGGCCCATGAGACATTATTTTTGAGGGCTGAGGCAAAGAAAACATGAAGTACCTATTCCTTAATCTGTCTCCAACTAAATAATTTGCCCCAAATGGCAATGGGCCCACACTTTGTTTGTTCTGAGTTTCAATACTTCTGAAGTAACAGATGCATTTCTTGTGGCCCTTAAAGTGCATTTTAAGTCTCAGATACAGAAGAGTTTTAATTTTGCTAACAGGTTCACTAAATGTCTGAGTTGCTTTCCTGAACTCCATCTGCATAATAACATTCTTTTTTGTTCTATGTGTCAGTCATTAATTTCCTGCTCAAGCCTTATTGGTCTCCTAAATTGTCTCCTTGTTTTCTCCAGCAGAAGGATGAACTGTTCCTTGTGCTTGGAGTTCTTCAAAGGTTCGACAGCTTTCTTGAGATCTTTCGCTTTTTGAAGCTGCATGAATCCCATTTCCCTATTCTCTCAGTAAAGTGTTATCTGCTCTCTTGAAGTCAAGGTTTTGTGCTCTGCTTTCCACTATGGGTTGCTAAGGTATTACCAAGCTTGCCACAGATTGCCACATCCCCTAGTAGTTTCTTGTTTACCAGGTTGTATTGTCTTTGGCTTTTTCATCCAGCCCCTGTAGCCCTGGGATGTGACAGTTATTCCCTGACATCCTCCTTCCTGATTTCTTGTGTCCTGTCATGTTGCATTCCTAGCCAATATTAGGGAGGTCAATGCTTCTCATGTGAACAAGGGTCTGTGACACAGAGATTTCAAGTTCTTTACAGGCTTTTCCTGCTACCTCACCTTGATCAGGGAGTCTGTGACAGCCTTTCCCCAGGATGTCACCCTTAATAGCCTCTGACCTCATCCTAACCCCTGAGCTCTCAACAAGAGTGTCTCCCATCCTATTGAAAAGCTCCCTGAATCTGTACTGCTCCTGTGCACAGAGGGCAATTCCCTTCCCATGTCTCCATAGCCTTTCTCTGCTGCGGAGCTGAGGTGTGTCCATGACAGCTTTCTAGTCATGCAAACTCTCCTAACACATCTGAGTCGGAGATTTGAAAGCAGAATAGTTGCTTTGATTTACTGAAAATGTGTATCTACACCTACTAGTGATCTTTTGTGATGCATAAATTTTATTATTTCTGACATAAAGCCCATTAAAAAAATCATAAGAGGCTGAATATCAGCCAAGAATGTGTGCTGGGATCCCAGAAATCCCCACCTGCAGGGCTGCACCCAGCCCTGGGCTCCAGCACAGCAAGGACAGGGAGCTGCTGGAGCCAGCCCAGAGCAGGCACCAAGGGGAGCAGAGGGATGGA
>JANRGV010000051.1:12534188-12545545 GCA_024734035.1 Alethe castanea
AGGCACCAAGGGGAGCAGAGGGATGGAGCAGCTCTGCTGGGAGGGAAGGCTGGGAGAATTGGGATTGTCCAGCCTGGAAAAAGAAAAGCTTTGGGGTGATCTGATTGCAGCCTTACAGTATGTAAAGGGACCCCTCAGGAAACATGGAGAGAGACTACAATGGCCAGGAGTGACAGGATATGGGGGAACGGCTTCAAATTGACAGAAAAAAAAAAAGCTTAGATTAAAGATTGGGAAAAAGTTCTCTTCTGTGAGGCACTGGCACAGGTTTCCCAGAGAAGCTGCAGCTGCCCCATCCCTGGAAATGTTCAAGATCAGGTTGGATGGGGCTCTGAGCAACCTGATCCAGTGCAAGGCATCCCTGCCCATGGCAGGGCAGTTGGAAGAAGTTGACCTTTAAGGTCCATTCAAACCAAGACCTTGATTCTGTGATTAGCAGAAGATAGTAGAATAGTTATTCATGTTGTATGGAGAATATATTCCCTTAATTGAAAGTATTTTTAATTACTAATAATATTTGCACTTCTCTTAAGAACCTTTGCAGCCTGCAGTTGTCCCTTGCTGTTTTTTCTTGCTTCACCTGCTGCTGTTATCGTGACACTTGATTAGTGGTAGCTGCAGGACTGCTGCTGTTGAGCTGCCACTGGCTCCAGGCAGTGTAATTGCCAGGGTCTTAGGAAATCTATGACTCTGTCTGTGGAGAAAAGTTACTGTGTACTCTGAACAGGTGCTCTTTATTTTCAGAATAGTATCTGTTTGGTGTTTCTCCACAGTGACTCAAATGTATTAAGCTGTTAAGCACACAGCAGCTTTTTGTTGTGCAACATTTGAGGTCCAGCTAAAATGGTTGAGGAGGGTAATTCCTCTAAAACATTTCAACAGGTGGAAAGATCTAGGCTTTCCACAAGCTGTGCCCTGTGTTTCTGTGTGCTGGAGAGAGCTGAAGAAGTATGTTCAATTGCTCAGGTCTTCCCTGATTGGTGTTTGGGGAGAAAAACTAATCCCTGGGGAAACCAGGCGCTTTTGAGTGATAAAATAAAAGCAGAACTCTCGTTAAAAAAAAAAAAGGTCAAAACACAGTAAAAACAAACAAACATAAGCCCCAACTAACTGAAACCAGAAATGGAGAATTGAATTTTAACAGTCTTGGTTTAGTTATTTATACAACGAAACATATAACTACATATGCATGTCTGATTTAAATATGCAAGTAGTTTTTCTCCTTATGCTGCAATTACTTGGATTGAAGTTGAACATATGTTAATATAACTGTTAGTAGAAGAGCAGCTATTTCTTCAAAAGAGTCACAAAATCTTTTGTAAATATCTTGCCCCAGGAATCCTTGGCTTAATGATCTGTTTTTACTGGGATATAGCAAATAAATTGAATGTGACTGTACATAGATCTCTTTTTAGTAAAACATGGTAATTTAAGAGTGAATTATTAGACTGAAATTTTCTGTGCTTCATACTGTGTTTCTTCTTACAAAATCATAAGCTGAGAACAGATGTGATTTTTATAACTGAGGAGCGCTGATCAAGGCTGTGGTGAGAATTTAAAATTCTGGGAAGCAAAGTTGAATTATTTGTGTTTAATATTTTCTGATCATCTAGCAAAATAAACATGAAATGGAGAATAAGAAGTCAATTCATTGTGAACAGACCTTGCTGATTAATCTTTGTTACATAAATCATGATATGGAATGCAAATCATGAGTATTACTGAAATTATCCTTGAAGATTACTGTAAAACTTGGAGATATTTATTTGTTCAAGACTTTATATATTTTTCTTGTTTGTTCAACAACAGAAGCCAAACATGTAGTCAGAAATAATACTGGATATTTAATATCTTCATTATTCTTTGCCTATTGCCATGTCTACTCTGAGAGCTGACTACCAATTTGAAGTCTCATTGGGCTGGGATAACATAGAAGGGATTTCCCACATTACTTCCAGTTGTAGCTGCCATGCCACACAGCCCCTTTCACTGACCCATGAAGCTCCAAATCCTGCACTGAAAAGAAAACAAGCAGTTTTCTCTGCTTTGTCTTCCTTGTCTGTTGATATGTCTTTTCTTAAGGCTTATGGCTCAGGAGTGAAAATTCTAAAAAATGCTGGAAATTCCTTCTTTGAGACAGAATTATATATAGATAGTTATATATAGGTAATTATATGCAGATAACACCAGGTTGTGCTGAAAGAATCTCAGAAAAGACCACCCAGATTGTTGACTCCAAGCCATGAGTGATCCTCTTGTCTCTCAGACCAGAGCACTGAGTGCCATGTCCAGTCATTTCTTGAACACCTCCAGGGATGGGGCCTCCATGGCTTCCCTGGACAGCCTGTTCCAGTGCTTGACAGCCAGGAGGTCATCCTTCCTGATGTCCAACCTGAATGTTCCCTGGTGCAGCCTGAGGACCTCTGGTCCTGTTGCTGGTTGCCTGGGAGAAAAGACCAACCATCACCCAGCTACAGCCTCCCTTCAGGCAGCTGTGGATTGTGATAAGGTCCCCTTGAGCCTCCTTTGCTCCAGACGTGCTACTGAGTGAGCACATAAAGCTTCTCAGGCCTATGCCTTGTAGTTCTGGCCTAAAATGATCATACATGTGTGCTCATTTCTCTGTATGTTTCTGTCAGTGCACTTGCGACACTTCAGTCTTTGACAGACTTGTGCTTCGAGGTGTGTCCTCACCAGGACAGCTATGAGATGGATGTAAGATCTGGGAAACTGAAGTTTAGAGTTAGACTTGCAAGTCACTCCATTTCTCCTTACTCTTGGAATAAGGTACCAATGTGCTATCAAGGACTAGAAGATTAAGTATGTAGGACATTTCCCTGGGATACCAGTGATGTTGTTATCTTTCCTGTTGCACCCAGGCCCTTTTAGGCTTCCCTTGGCATCAGTTTGTTGTGATTTTACAAAATTCTTTTGAATCCTATATGTTACACTTCTTGCATTACCTGATTATTCTTTCAAAATCCCATTAGAAAAATTTTACCACAAGTAAACCTGCAACTGCAGCTGCATCTCCAGGACAATGGATTAGTCAACCTTCATTTGGCTAAAGTTTAGTCTGTATGTGTTTGTGCTATATTCAAGTCAGAACCAATTACACAGTAAAAGTCAGCAGACCTCCTGAAGGAATAAGGTACAAACCACTTGAAGGAAAGAGAATTGTTTATAGGTAACCAAACTAATTTTTCTCAGTTAGCTTCTCCCAGTCAGCTTGGAGAGATGCTGCTAAATCCAGTAGCCTTTTCAATGCTTGGGGTACAGCCAATGCTAACTGTCCTCCAAACCAGGGGAGGTTTCATCCTTGCAGAAAATGGTTTCAAGAGACAGGGCAAAAGCTTTGTGGGAAGAGAAAGAAATCTTCTCTGCCAGAGAAAAATATTTCAGCTTTTGTTCTGAGAAAAAGCAGAAGAAGAACCTCTGAATATTTACTGTCCCGTGGCAATTTTCCCCTATGAAAATTTCAATCTTCTAACAAGCTGTATTATCCCAGGAATATGTATCTCCTGAGAACCAGACCTTTACATATCAATTTAGCAAAACAAAAGTTGTTGAGGGAGGTTCAGCTATGAAGGTGAAAATAAGGTGCCTTCAGAGCCTTTAATTTGGATTCCCAAACTAATGGAGAATCCAAATGTTTCCTTTCATAAGAAAAAGAATCTCAAATGGATTTTTTCATATGGAGAAAAATAAATGTTTGCTTTAACAAGAAGAAAACACATTTTCTGATTTATGCTGAGTGACAGCAGCCCTCAAGGAAAGAGATGATTAATTACAGGGTTGCTTGATGCAAGCTTACAGGAACAACTGTTATAACTTCGGTCAAGTTTTGAAGTTAGGGCATGTTTTCAGGCAAACAGCTCATTTTTTTTTTTTTTTTGAAGCATACATTCAGCATAGAACTAATTTGGAAGACATAGAAAAGGGGGTAAAAAAGAAGAGAAAGAGAGAAGGAAATATATGTCCTAGAGACCTCCAGTGGGAGGCAAAATGAAATAAAGGTTATTTGAATGTTTATTTGCTCCCTAGTAATCTTACAATTGCTTAAAGGGTGGATGTTTTATTAGGAACAGATGTTTACAAGGGAATTTAAGATTAAATTGGTTTTCAGTGGTATTGGTAGCATACAGATTTTTATATCTGACTGCTGCTTCTTTTTCTCATTTGTTACATTCAGAAAAGGACACGTGAGCTATAAGAATCAAAACCTATTTGGTTACAATAAAATTATATATGGATGTAAACATATATGAGACTTAAAGGTAAATTAGTCCTAAAGAGTAAATGCACAAAATAACAGGTATTTAAATATATGCCACTTTCCTTTTGGCCAAAATCATGATTTTCAGAAAAAGTTATTCTGGCATCCTCTGTCTAGTTAAACTCTGAATGAAGATATCAGGAATCTGTCTTGAAAAAAAAAAAACAAAAAACAAAACAAACAAATAAACAAAAAACCCCAAAACCAAAAAAGTTGCTACTGGAGGTTGAACAAGACAGCAGCTAAGCAGTCTCTTGTTCATGGGGCCACTGTCCAAAAATTCTAGCAGGATGAAGAAAGAAATCTATGACTTGGGGTCTGGCTGTTGTGGTGGTGATTTGAAAGGGGAGAGATGATATTATGTGTTGAATTGTTGGGTGCAGAAGTCAGTGCAGGTTGGGTCAGTCTGCATTTAGCAGGTTCCTTACAAGGCTTATCTTTTTACTAGTTTTACTTTTACTGGCTCTTGATGTGGCGCTTTCCAATGGAGTACGACTATGATGGAAACTCAAATCAGGCCTTATTTTTCCTCTAAGATTAGGCATCCTAGAGGTACACATCAGATTACTCTATCAGACTGAATTAACCAGCAAATACACTTGTGTCCAATCTGTATCTCGATCTTTGCCTTTTCCCAAAGAAGGTGTAACCCACACTTTCTGATCAGATTCCCTTTATGTGCCATGGGAGCTGTAGCTCCTTCCACAGTATGCATGGTTTTCATTTGGGCAAGAAGAACCTCTAATGTTTGCTAGATATGTGACTTCCAGCTAATGTGCATCACAGTGCTTGAATGTCTCAGCACTCACTGCTTTCAGTACATTTTTTAATACATTGCCTTGTTCTGTCTTCCTGGTGGCTGGTACATGTCAGGGAATGTGGTATTCCCAGTCAAGGAATGTGTTTCTTGGTCTGGATGCCTACAAAGTAGTTTCATAGTTGGCTCATATTGTCTAATACCCATTTTGTGGTGAATAGTCATCATAAAACTTGTTTTTCAAAGTTCAAGGTATTTTGGGTGGCAATACTGGTTACAGCAAATTTCTGAACATCCAACAGCCATCTCCAGCACAGAAAGCCTGTGATGCTTACTTTGGCAAGTTCATGCAACTGTGATCCATGTAGTGTCAGCTGTGTGATGTGTAGAGGGATCCTTCATTTGATCATTCAGGACAGTATGGATATTTGTGGTGCCAAGAAGAGCTGTGCTCCTATAATAACTACTTCTGAGGCAACCTGAACCACTTTGTGTTTTACCAGTATGTATTTTTCAAAGTTAGGATGCAGTGGGATTCAGATCCTCTGTGTCCTGGCTCCAAAACTCCAGAGGCTGACCTTGGGTCTGTCCAGGTGCTTTCTGGTACCTGCTTACATTCTTGTCCTGTACAACTGATTTAGGGCTGCTGCACAATCAGTTTCATGTTTGTTGCTGTTCAGGGAACTGATTGAAATACTTCCTGTGTTACTCAATGGAAAGGATTTTCTGTCTGACTATAACCAAAGGTATGCACTCTCTAGAAACTCAGCATGCCTGTGTTTTCTTTCAGTTGGAATATGGCTGCTACTGTATAATTCACATGCCTTAAGAAGTGGCAATATCTATATGAAATTTTATTTCCTAAAACTAAGTCCCTTGCCCTGTTTTTTTTGGGCAAAATCAGCGTTAAGAGAAAATATTAATCACAGAATCACAGAATGGCCTGGATTGGAAGGAACCTCAAAAATTATCTAGTTCCAACACTGCTGCTGTGGACAGACACCTTGCACAAGACCAGGTTGCTCAGAGCTCTATCCAACCTGACCTTGAGCTCTTCCAGGAATGTGTCAGCCACAGCTTCTTTGGAAAATCTGTACACTTGCCTTACCATCCTCACAGAAAAGAATTTCTTCCTAACATCTAGTCTAAGCCTACTTGCTCTCAGTTTGAAGCCATTGCTCCTTGTCCTGTCACTCCAGATCCTTGGACATAGTCTCTCTCCATTTCTCCTGTCAGTTCCCTTCAGATACTGGAAAGCCACAATTAGGTCACCCCAGAGCCTTCTCTTCTCCAGGCTGAACAATCCCAATTCTCCCAGCATTTTCTCATAGCAGAGCTGCTCCATCCCTGTGATCACCTTGGTGGTCTCCTCTGGACTGGCTCCAAGAAATCCATGTCCTTTGTGTGCTAGGATCCCAGACCTGGATTCAGCACTGCACGTGTAGTCCAAATAATGCTTTCTCAAATGCTTCTTTTATTGTGTTGTCCCACATTATTTTGTCATCAGTGCTGGGCAGCTTCATCCTGTCCCACTGCAGTGTGTATCAATGCATGGCAAGTGGTAAGACTCTAATGTAAGGAACCAGCAAAGTCTGACAGTGCAAAAAATTGCTAGGAAGCACAGAAGAGCTCAGATTACACAGGAAAGGCATCCTGCCTCTTCAAAGCCTGTGAACCTTGAGAACACTAACATACTGTCAGGCTGACAGATTTATTACAGTCCTATAACTGGGCTGCTTGTAAAGGACTGAACAGAGATCCCCAAAATAAGTGTATAAGCACTGTCTTAACTCTGCAATAAACATATTCATTTTGCTCTCAGCTTGTGAGTCTCATTTTCATATGCAGCACTGTACTTCCATTTGTGGGACAGACAATTCCAGGTAATGGACTACCCTCTTCATGGAACCAAACTGTGACCCCTTGTTTCCTCTTAGGGCCACTTCACCAGCTAGGACCCCCTGTGACTCCAGAAATCCTAATGTGTTCTTCCTCCATGGGCCCTGATGGCATTAATTTGCACTGTGCACCAGTGCCCATCAAAGCTTTATTCTCCCATGGGTCTGATGTGCCAGGAAATCTGTTCCATACAGTCCAATAAGATTAGCTATCCCTTTCCCCTGCCTGGCTGGAGACAGAGCCCTTCTGTCACTGATGAGAGCATTCATCACCTCATTCCTGTAACTGCAAACCTGTCGTTCCTTCTTCAGGGTCAGAAATGGAAATGTCACCAGAGCTTCTGCTACATCTGCAGGAGGAACCTTCCCAAATGTATGTTTTTTGGACACTGCTATTCCTCTCAGTTCACTTACCTCCGACCTTGAAGCCCATTCAGGTGCAACACCCCTCTTCCTTATGCCCTCCCTGCAGAACCTCACCATGGCACCCACACATCCCTTTCCTTTGCTCTGACTCCATTTCTGATTGCTGAGGCAGCAGCCTGTGTAGGGGATAGGGTGACCTGTTCATTTGGAGTGGCTGGACCTGCCAGAACCCTTCTCCATAATCCAGATTCAAGCTCCTAAGGTTATGGAGGAGGAAGGGTTCCCTAATTTATGATGGCTAACCAGCATATGCACACTTGTTGCCTCAATATCTACCCAGTCTATTCAGGGTGCTGGCACTGTCACCAGTTCCACTGAGAAGACCAGGACTGCTGCCACTATGAAAAGTTTGAGTCTGCATTAGCCAGTAGTGTAGTACAACAGGAGAGAACTTATAACAAACCTCTTTGGGTTAGAGACCCAAAATTTGCATATTTATGTATTTATGCATGTTTCAAGGGATTTAGCTCAGCCTGGCTCTGCTCTGGTCCTGTAAACATCAGCCTGAGATTTAGGTCATTCTGAAGTACAATGTCAGTTTACCCTAATTCAAAAGGGATGCAATTCTGTCCTCTGAGACTATTCTGCAATGCAGATCAAGGCCATGTGAGAGGTGATAAGGGATGTTTGGTTCAAAAGTGTGTTCCCAATCTAACCCAAAACGTTAATGCACTTAGTCAAGCATGCAAACATACTCTACTGTAACTTGCAAGAGCTCTGCTGAAAATGAGCTGGACTGAATGGCATCATGCATAACTTGCTATTTTCCATATACTCCAATAGTAGATGCTTCTAATTCTGAGCATGCTGTGTTCCTTTAACTCCTGTCTAGTATAATTGCTGTAAGCAGGTATAATCCAGCTTCACAAGATGCTTTATTAAGCAACTCACAGGTTGCCTTTATGTACATGAGACTAAAATGAAATAAAAGAATGGAAAATTATATACTTTTAAAATTGGGAGTGTTTTGGGAAGATTTTTCTTTTTCCCCCAAAGTTCTTGTTCCCAATTTTGAAATACATGAACTTAAATAGACTTTCAAGAAGAAAAATTTAGAATAAGCAAACTGATGGTGAAACGATGTAGCAAACAAATTAACCAGTAAAGAGAAAGCAATGTCAAAGGTCTGTGTGAACCAATGCAAGGCTTCCTTGGAATAATCCCTCTTTAGAGCCATACACATGCTTTCCTTCTCATAAGAGACTAAAGTGCTACCTGGATTAAATTTAAGAATTTTTAACCTTTGACTTTATGAGTCTGTGTAAGAAATTCAGACTTCCTCTTCAGCTGGGAATTCTGAGTCAAAGCTGATGAGATATAACTGCTGTTCCAACAGCTTGTTAAGCAGTCTGACTCCTTCATTAAGCACAGCTGGTGTTGAACCTTGAATTTTTTTTTACATAGTAACAAGAACAATCTTCCACTCAGTAGTATTGTGAAAATATACAGATCTGAGTGAATATCTTTCAAGGGAAAGGTAAAGTACTGTATAATTGATAGCAAAGCAAAGCAAACCTACTGGGGTAAAATTATGATTTAATTTTAGAAACCAACAGCAGTGGTTCTGGCAAAATATATCCACATACCTAAAAGTTTCTTAATTCATTTTATGTGTATTTGTCAGCAGAACAATTCTTTACCCCGTATTTTAATTTCAGATTCTGTACATGGCAAAGAGCTGGATGTAAATACATTTGCATTAAGTTCGCCTTTACTGTCAATTGAAAGAAAATGACTTTGGGAGATATAAACCAGATAGCAGAGTAATTGTTTCACTCTTGTAATTGAAATCTCTGAAAATGCTCTTTCATTTTCTTTCTGTCAGATTGTAGAAATCTTTCCACATTAATTTGGATAGTGTTACCAAGATGCATATGCTTATCCTTTTGTCTTTGGGAAAATCTGAAATTGCTTCCCGTGGGAGTTATTGAGGCCTGTAATTAGTGTTGTGTTGGTTCTGTGTTCTTAATGACATAACTTGTAAGTACTGTTTGTGAAATATAAAAAAAACCAATGAATTGCAGTATAATGATTTTTTATGACTGAATGTGTATTTTTAAGCTCTAATGAATATTTCATTGACCTCAGTCCTCATGCTTAGCTTTTAATAGGTCACTTCTTATGTTAGTGCAGGGAGGCAGAACTCTCCAACAAAAACTCTTCTTTTTTTGTCAGGCTGTTGTGTGGCCTGAAACAGGTCATGCACTTTACAAGATGTGCTAGGAGATAGAGAGGTGTCTCCTATGCATTTTAACAGGCATTAGGCAGAATCTTGGAACCACAGTATCTTGTATTGCAGGATTTTAGCATAGCACAGAATGAAGATTTTCCTTTGCAACCATATGCTCTGTCATTCAGTTAATGGGAGTAAGTCTTATGTTCTGAACATTTTTTTTGGTACTCTGTTTTTGGGGAAGAATACTCTTGTGTGCTTGCACTTCTTTTCAGCACCTAAATAATTTGTTTGAGGTATTTAAGTATGGCTACTAAGGTCTTTTGCTGTTATAGTCTGGGATGAATATTCTGTAAATAATAAATATATCTGGTTTTGTCTTACTGTCTGGAGTAGAATCTTTAAAACATGCTAGAAAAATAATGTAAATGCTACCCCTTGGAGAAAAACAGGAATGTAACACAGCTTAGAAATACAGTTCAATACATAAAAGCTATGTAATGCTGTAAGAATATTCCCTGCATATAACACCTTACAGGCAACTAGAGCAGATACACAGTATTCTGGTTTCTCATTTGTATTAAGATGTGTTTTTTAATCTATTTTCAGGTTAATTTTATTTGGGTGCATATTGAGTGGAAACAGTGTGTTTCAGTCTATATTTCAATATTAACAGAACTTGGGCAGAAAAAATGAAATTATTTAAGAAATGTGATGCTGACAGTGCAGAATATTAGTTGATTGGTAAAGAGGAGAGAGGTTTGTTAACAAACATTAAAAAAAAAAAGAAAAAAATAATCTGCCCATGGCCAAAAGTACTTAAGAGATGAAAAATTAGGATATTCTATGATGTCCAGTTTATTTCTAAAAAGGGTAGATGTAAATACTTTTACAGCTATTGAACGGTTTCCATTTAAACTTCTCAAGGTTTTACAGTGGTTGTCCATCTTCCTTTTATTTAGTGCTCAAACCATGGGCAAAGGAATACTTAGTTGTGCTTCGAGGCCTCTGAGCATGTCCTGTGGCACAGATGCACACATGTAACTCAACCTGGCCATTTAAAATTCTGTAGCTGTGGACAGTTAAGGGGTGTGAACAGGTTTTTAAAATTTCAGTCCTATAATACAGCAATGTGGAAAGTAAGAGCAGTATGGAAAACAAGGTGATCTAAAGAAAAGTTCAATTTAAATAGAATAATTCTGGCAGCTTGATCATTGAAAATATGGGGATGTAGTCTCTGATGTCTTACAAATTCAAAATGCATAACTAATTTAACATATAACAATACAATGCTCTCAGGAAAAGGTTCAGTTACTTTTTTTAAAAAAAGTATTACTTTAGGAGTTGCTTTGTAGAAATGAGTGTTATCTGTGAAGCAAAGTGAGAGGGAATAACCTGAATATAGTTTTTCATGCTAATTAGTTCTGCACTGTCTTTTTAGAAATTACACATGATTATTTCTTGGTTTTATTTTCTGGGCTAATTGCTTAAATTTGGTACATTTAATTTGAATGATTCTGTACCACCACAATACAATATTAGTCATTCTCCGTGCTCAAATATGATGCTGTTTTGAGAGAAAAGTATATTTTATGTCTATTGCCGGTTTTTTTTTTCTCATCAATTAAAATAAGTAATTTTGGTAGTATCAGTAATAATTTCATGCCTTTTTGTATGAGACAACACTCTTGATGGTTTTGTAATTTAAGACAGATACATGTAATTTCTTTATGCCTTTCCATATTGCACTCTGAAAAAGGAAAATGCTTTTTTTTTTTTTTTTTTTTTTTTTTTTTTTTTTTTTTTTTTTTTTTTTTTTTTTTTTTT
>JANRGV010000051.1:12548821-12579118 GCA_024734035.1 Alethe castanea
AAGTATTTTGCAGTACTTAAAAATAACCATTTCTGAAACTATTGCTCTAGATAGACTCACTCTTCCAATGGATTGTTTACAGAGAATAAATACAAAGTGTACATTAGAGCAGAGCAAATAAAAGACATGTCTATTTGAAACCTGTTGGCTACAGCAGGTTCACTGTTCTGTCTTCACAGGTTCAAAACTGCAGTTTCATGGGAGTTTTGGAGGTAGTCCTCTTGCTCTGTTTTTAGCCACTCACACCACATTTTTAACAAGCAACGACTGTGTAAAAATATTTATATTTCTGTAAAATTCAATATGCTCACAAGCAGATTTAAACATTCATGGGCACACCTGGTAGCAGAGAACATAGAAAGGACTACTTAGGCATCAAGAGTTAGAGTTTTGCACATCACCAAATGGAATGGATTCAAAATATTTAAAGTCTTGGAACCCACATACTTGGACATAAAAACAAATCCCTTTTCTCATTTCTTAGAAAAAAACTGAGGATGAAAACAGACTCTGAAATAAAAGTAGTAATTTTCTTCCAGGTTTTTATTTGTTTCAATCTAATTCAGTGCACCAGCAACCTTTTAGACCTGAAAAATACATTAAAAATGCAATTTTGTATTCTTAATACTGTGATATAAGATGCTCTGATAAGACACAAATTGCTGACATCTAGGTCATCAGAGAAAGGAGAAAGTGCTTTCTGCATGGATTGGAAGCATTGAACTTTCCATGAGTGGTTCCAGCTTCCAGTGCTGTTCAAACCTGTCTGCATTGGAACCATCCAGCTGCGGTGCAAGAGGTGCTCATTCCTTGATGGAGATGTGCCAAGGCATAGGGAGCTGGGAAAAACTGCTCTTTGCAATGCATGCTTTGGCACAGGGTGCTGCTGAACCTGTCACAGTGATTAAAAAGAGGGAGAGAGAGTGCAGTGAGCTGGCAGATGTCAGTGGTTCAGTGCCTGCGCTGGCCAGGATTTGCTCTTGGAGGACGAGCTGGCGAATCCTGGGATCGCTGCTGGCAGAGGTGCCTCTGCACAGTGCAGGGCTGGGCAGAGACACAGCAGCAGCAGGGTGAGGAATGGGGCAGGTTTAGAGATTTGGGCCTATGGGTTTTTCTTAGAATATATTCTTTTCTCCTTTTCTGTTACATTCAACATCCTCAGTGATGGGAAAGAAAGGATAGCGGAAGTCACAGAATCACAGAATCACAGAATCAGCTATGTTGGAAAGGACCTTTGAGATCATCAAGCCCAACCCATGACCTCACACGACCTTGTCAACTAAACCATGGCACTGAGTGCCACATCCAATCTTAAACACCCCCAGGGACGGTGACTCCACCACCTCCCTGGGCAGCCATTCCAAGGTTCAATCACCTTTGCTGTGAAGGACTTCTACCTAATGTCCAAAGCAAACCTCTCCTGGCGCATGTTAAGACTGTGTCCTGTTGTTCTGTCAGTGGTTGCCTGGGAGAAGAGGCTGATCCCCACCTGGATACACCACCTTTCAGGGAATTCTAGAGAGCAATAAGATCTCCCCTGAGTCTCCTTTTCTCCCAGCTCCCTCAGTCATTCCTCACAGGGTTTGTGTTCCAAGCCCCTCACCAGCCTTGTTGCCCTCTTCTGGACAGGTTCCAGCATCTCAACATCCTTCCTAAACTGAGGGGCCAGAACTGGACACAGCACTCAAGGTGTGGCCTCACCAGTGCTGAGCACAGGGGCAGAATGACCTCCCTGCTCCTGCTGGCCACACCATTCCTGATACAGGCCAGGGGCCACTGGCCTTCTTGGCCACCTGGGCACACTGCTGGCTCATGTTCAGCCTGCCATCCATCAGCACCCCCAGGTCCCTTTCTGCCTGGGCACTTCCAGCCACTCTGCTCCCAGCCTATAACACTGCAGGGGGTTGATGTGGCCAAAATGCAGGACTCAGCACTTGGATTTATTAAACTTCGTCCCATTGGACTCTGCCCATGCATCCAACCATTCCAGGTCTCTTTGCAGAGCCCTCCTACCTTCAACAGATAAACACATGCTCCCATCTGCAAATTTATTAATGACAGACTCAATCCCCTCATCCATGTCATCAATAAAAATATTGAACAGGACAGGCCCCAGCACAGACCCAGGGGACACCACTGGTGACTGATCCCCAGCTGGATGCAGCACTGTTCACCACCCCACTCTGGGCATGGCCATCCAACCAGTTCTTAACCCAGCACAGAGTGCTCCTGTCCAAACCACGGGCTGCCAGCTTTTCCAGGAGTTCACTGTGAGAGACAGTGATAAAGGCCTTGCTGAAATCTAAATAGACAACATCCACAGCCTTTCCTGCATGCACCAGGCGGGCCACCTGGTCATAAAAGGAGATCAGGTTGGTCAAACATGACCTACCCCTCCTAAACCCATGCTGGCTGGGTCTGATACCCTGCCCATCCTGTAAGTGCTGTGTGATGGCACTCAGTATAAACTGTTCCATTACTTTACCTGGTACTGAGGTCAGGCTGGCTGGCCTATAGTTACCAGGATCCTCCTTCCCACCCTTTTTATGAATGGGAGTCACACTGGCCAACTTCCAGTCTTCTGAAACCTCCCCAGCAATCCAGGACTGCTGGTAAATGACCGAGAGTGGTTTTGCAAGCTCATCTGCCAGCTCCCTCATCACCCTGGGGTGGATCCCATCTGATCCCATAGATTTATGAACATCCAGTTCTCTGACTGCTTCCTCCTGGATAACGGGGACCATTCTTCTCCCTCACACCATCTAACAACTTAGGAGGACAGTTGTCCTGAGGACAAGGCATCTTCCCACTAAAGACTGAGGCAAAGAAGGTAATTCTTTAAAAATGTTAAATTTGAGACCAGGAGGGCTTGGAGGCTTTAGATCAACAGCAAAAACAAAGTGAAAAGACAGATATGTTGAAGAGTTAAGGACAGAGTTAATACTACAAGTATCATACAGATATTGAAAGACAGAAAGATTTGAGCAATATCTGAGAGAATTTTTGTAAGTTTTCACCTTCCTATTTCATAACAAAATGCTATATTGCATATGTATATGAGTTTTCCAAGAGTTTACTGTAGATTTGAGGAGGAGGGAAATGGGGTTTTGAGATTGACTCTGCTGTCAATGCTATGTGATTGCTTGCTTAATTCATGGGGGTTTGTTACTAAATTAGAAAATTGGAGCTCTGTAAGAGAGAAGTAGTAATACAATGGCAACATTCATATTAAATGGCTGCTCTTTCCTGTAAGAAAATGTAATTAATCATTAAATGTAATGAAACTGGAAGGTTATAGTAGGTGGTTGTCTCAATATAAACAGAAATTGTAACTGTGACCTCCAACAGAGCAGTTGAATTAACAATCCATTGTTTCTGAATATTAATCATTTTAATGAATTCTTCCAGTTATTCTGAAATTTAAAGCTTTGACAATGGGATCTAATGATATAGTACATTGTGAAAAGCTTTGGGTTTTAACTTACTAAGAGAAAAAATGCTCAGGGTAAAGTCTGTCCTTGTCTGTGCCTCCAAGCAAACACACCTTAAGAGTCATTGTGCAGTCTGCAAAGCTGTACTGCTGTAAATTAATTGTTGTAGCATAAATGTACTTCACCTACCCATATTTGTCATGAATGTCATTGGTAATGTATCCCAGGGATGGTACCTCATTAGTGCTGTACTAATTTGAGCCATTCTGGGAACAAGTTCATAATAGGCTGTTTGTCTGTCTCCTCCAGCCACTCTTGCAGAAGGTTCCACGTCTCACCCTGTGCTGCAGAGAATTCCAATCCAGCACTCCCACCTTATGCTGCACCATGGGCTGTGTGTTGTGCTCAGCCTCCCAAGATTTGTATAGAAAGAGGCTAAACATAGTTAAGTGTGAAGGTCTGGAATAAAATCTGTAATTTTGAGGAGGCATACATAGTTTCTGGTGCTCGAAAGGAATAATGCTATGAAAGGAAGAGACCTTTATAGACTGTCTGCAGACCATAGATTTCTAGAAAGGACAGATAGAGAAGTGTGAGTGAGCATAGGATTATGAAGATAATCAGGGTAATAACCAGCTGTGGTGCCACATGTATAAGTCCCAAGCAGACTTTCCCAGGATTTTATGAATAGTTCACCTCCATGGCCAATGCAGGCTAATGGGAAGGTGCAAAATGGGTTCTCAGGGATATGTGTCATGGCTGCTAGACTGTGTTAGATTGGCACCAGAAGACTAATTCTAGTTCTAGGACAGAGGAGATCTGTGATAAATAGTGGGTTCAAGGAATTGTGATAATTTGTTAGACACAACAGTTATGCCTGAAGCAACAACACTCTGTAAAAGAATGGGTGTCAGAAGTGACTGCATGCAACTGATAATATAAACTCAGAGCTAATCCACTCTTTCCACAAAAAAGGCTAATTTAAATTTGCATTGTCAAAAATTTGCTTCATCAGTATTGACTGGCCAAGCGTAGTGTTCAGCATTACTTAAAATGTGCTAACTCATGAGGGATCTGGTATTTCTCTGCTGCACAGTGTCACTGCTCTCTAAAAATAAATGGTTACCAAATATTGATGTCTTTCAGCAAAGCAAAGGTATAAAAACTGTCTTCAGCAGATGAGTATATCCCTCTAAGCTGAAAGGATTGGGGATCTCACTGCTGAAATTTTATTCACTGTTTACATGTATAAAAAGTTATCAAGAAAGGTAAAGGAGGAACAGCGAATCATTGCTTTCTTCTCCTTTGCTGATGTCTGTAATTTCAAGGTCAGCATTTAGATGAGCAAATCACAGAATGGAATTAGGAACCATTCAAGTAAACAACACATTTGCTCCAAAAGCACGTCAGTAGTAAGATGATTAATGACAAAGTATTAGGCACTGCCAGAGTGTGGGAGTACAAAATGTGGCTTCTACTCATGGATAATGGTAGGGGGAAGGCTGATGTGTTTAATGCTGTTTTTCTCTGATCTTCACTAATGAGGTTACTACTGGAGTCTAATAGAACAAATGCTGGCAATAAGCCAACCTGAACTAAAAAAAAAAAAGGAATTAGAAAATGTTTAGATGAGCTAGAGGTTTGTAAGTTAGATGAGCCTGTTGAGCATCATTCTCACACATTTAACAAACTTGGAAATCTCAAAGATGTTGGCATTTGTGTTCAAGACTTTGGAAAGGACAAATAAAAAACCAAATGGCGAAAGGAAGGAAAATATTTTTCTACACAGAGAAGAAATGATAGAAAATACAGTATTATAAATCCTTCTTTAAAATATCCAGTAAATTACCAGAAGAAACAATCACAAAACCGACAAAACTGAGCTATAATCTAAGAACATAGTGACAGTAACATCAATGATCAATGCTATCAATGTGTAAGCTTTGAAAAAAAAAATTTCTCAATATATGATACATATGTAGAGCGAAGCATGAATACTCTATATAAAAACTCATGCAAGATGGCAAAAAGACTACATACAAAATGAATTTGGAAAGCTTGCTGACTGAAAGAGTATTCAAGTGAAGTTCTGTGATGGGCTCTCTTTGGTTTTTGTTTTGTCATAAGTTTATTAGTGATCTGGATGATGATGTAGAGTGACTTACAGTTTCAGATGATACTGAGCAGGAGAACAATGCTGCAGTATCTTTTCAATTTCTTTCTCCTGAGAAGACTTTTGGACTTGGTCTACACCAAGCTGCGATGCTTACAGGCATTACATCTGGACCTCACAAATCTATGTTGAGTAATAAGCATAAAATCATGGTAACCTCAAATCCAGATATTTTTCTTACTGGGGATGAATGGGTAAAATAAATTGTTTTTGGAGAAGACGTGAAGTTACCTACTTGAAAAAGAACATTACAATAAGAGGAGCCCATCACTAAATTGATACACAACTTTCAAAATGAATCAGGCATGGTTCCACCAGTGCAAGGCTATCTGGACACTGGAGGCTACTTATTGTGTAGACAGTGCATCTGAATTCCCTTCTGGCGTGGAGGGATGGGAAGACAAACTATTTTACTAATGTCTTTCTTCTGAAAGTAAAAGAAATTGAAGGAGGCTTTGGCTGCTCTTGGTTCAGTAGCTGGAGCCTGGGTGCAATAAAAGCTTTGTCTGTTTCATGAGCTGGGATATTGTAGCAATTGTGGTGCTGAGATTCAGATTGTGTGTGCTCCCCTTCATCCTGTACTCAGGAGTAACAAGCCATAGTCTCGTGCTGTGTGGGAACTTCTGAAGAAGGAAAGGTCACAGGCACAGGCCAGCTCCATAATATTAAATCTGGTACAGAGGGCTCATTTATCCCTGCACTGGTCCGGGCTAAGAGGTGCATACTTCCTGTCAGTCAAACCCTGGACCACTGTGGGCCAGAGCCTCTGTTTGGAATACTGCTTTAAGTACAAATAATACCCAGAAATTTCCTTTGAACACTCAAGACATAAAGCATTGCCTAACATAAATAGGAATGTCAGAACACGTATTTTCAAAATGTTCTTTTGTTATTCCAGGTGGCAAACAATAGTAAGCCTGGCCCTAAATCATTATAATGCATGTCTCCTCTGAATCTGTGCTCCTACATTTCTACATCCTAAGTCACACCAGATCTTGCATTTTTTTCTGAGCATGATGAGCTTGAGTAACCACTCCTTTCAAATTCCCTAAAAATATGGGCAGGGCTGATATAATGAGGTACCTTGATGCTATGTCAGTGCAATAATTTTAATAATTGTTTTAAGTGACAAAATGTTCCTATTCTTTCTCTCTTTACAAATATATCGAACAAGTGTTTCTGATGTCTGTCAGAAAAAAAAATACCATGAATGTTTGTATTGAAGAACATTATATTTCTTCCTGCACTGTACTGCTTTTCAGCTGAAAACAAGACAAATATTGGGCTTGATGGTCTTATTTAAAGCAATATTACAGAGAAGCTGGTCTGATTCCAATTTATGAGTTAGTTTAACTGCTAATTTCTCATTCTGAATGCAAGGCTGCATGTGATCATGTTTATATAAAAGTGTTTTACAAAAGCGTATCTTATTAAAGATAGTCTGTATTTTCAATATATCACGATCACTTTTATACTATATTATATACTAAAGCCTCAAAATATTTGAAAATGGAGCACTACCACTTTGCTCTGATTTGAAAATTTAATATTCTTTTATGGATGTTAGCTCTCATCCTACTTCACTCCTCTCTTCTCATTAATTTTCAAGAAGTTAACTGTGAAATGTTAAAGGTGGTTAAGCCCACAGAGCATTATACAGGATGAGAAACAGAGAAGCTAGTGGATTAGGACATGATATTTGCAATCAGTGTGGTTGTTCAAGTGCCAGAAGCAAAGCTTAGTATTTATGAATCCTTTTGGGTCAGCATTCATGCTGGTAAGTGTTAATGGAGTGCCTTTCCTTTCCGAGGACTTAAAAATAGCTAAGTATAAATAAGTATGTTTTCTCTACTACTGTAAAAAAGCCATCTGCATAACTTTGCAGATGGTCTGACATGCTTGCTTTGTAATTATGATTCTTCACCACCATTGCTTGCAAAATGAATGCTTGGTATGCAGTGACTGATGATAATTTAATAATATTTTTGTCATATTGCTGATCAAAGCATGCAAGAAGGATGAAATTATTTTAATAAAATCTTCTGGGAGCAAAGTTTCGTTCTGCCCCCCTGGGTCAGTTCAATTTGGTTTATGGAGTACATGTTTTTCTTAATTAGATGCTTTTATGTGTTTTCATTCACAAAGTTACTTTTAAATTGCCCAAATATTTAGGAGAGGAATTCAAACTATCATGATGTCAAATATAAATGAGATGTTCTTTGAAATTTTGTGTGGTGGGAATGGCTACAGAAGTGACATGAACCAGACTCTGTAGGTTTCAGATTCTCTATCCTAGCAACATTATTCCATGATCTCCAACAGCCTGTGACGGCCTTAAGTTTGAGTTATGGGATGACTGGGAGGTTCTCAGGTTCAATTACAGGTGCAGCTTGCCTGGACTATTCGAGTGTGATATGTGGTGACCTTTCCTGTATTTTATTTCTATTGATTTTGATCAATCAAATATGAACTTATTCTCCAATAGGTATATTTTTCAACATGTAAGATACAAGTAACTACACATGAAAAGAGAAAAACAGCATTTAAATAGTTATAATTCTGCAAATGAAATGTGACATATGAGGAAATTGTCTCTTGGCTTTATAATTTAAAATCTGCTCAGTTCATTAAAAATAGTATAATGCTTGAATAAACATAATGCACAAATATAGGCCTTGGGAATTCTAAGGATTGTATTTCCATGTCCAGCTTCAGTTTTGAAGTTTATCCAAACTTCCAACTTAACTTACTACATGAAATTATACCCAGCACATATAAGGTATAATTTATGAGAATACTGTTGTACAATATAAAATTGAAGTGTAGCATAGACCCGAGTAATATTAATTACCATTTTCTAACCAACCATTAAAGAACAAAAGACACTGAAAGCATTATTTAATTGCAAAAAAATTGTATTTTTTAAATACTAGAAGTTTTAGGGATAAGTCTTTGGAAACAAATATCCAACAATTTTGGTAGACAGCAGACTCCTTTGTTTTTTCACTCAATGAAAAAAAACTGTGCTTATTGTGCATTGCTAGAGTTAGATGAGGTACTTCCCGGGTTGTACCTCTGCAGTTTGAGTTTAGTTTATTCTTTGTACATTCCTGAATTCCAATTACCAAAATTTAAAATGTTACCCTAAAAAAATAGGAAATAATATTCAAATTCTTTCTGGATGCCAGTCAGCCTGTAAATCTCTCTTGTGATTTTGCAGTTTATGCCAATTTTAACATCTTCATGCATGTACTTTCCTGTTTACCAGTGAAACTCAAATCTCCTCCAGTCTATTGGTATCCTGTAGACTACTAAATAACTATTGTGAAATGGAAACAAATAATAAATTCCACGCAAATGTGTCAGATTGTTGAAGATAAGTAAAAAAGCAGACGACTGAAATGCTATAAATCATGAAAGCAAAATTTTTACATGCTTGTTTCCCACAGCAGGTGCTTGGGCAGATTCATTACCCAGATTGTTCCAGTAAAGAATAAGTTGTAGTAATATCCTCTTCCCTCTCCTGCATTTATATAATATTTTGGAAGGGCTGAAAACATAACGAGGGGAGTCAAAATCATGTGACAATTCTGGTTTCTTTCTGCATCCTATAACAGCAGTTAAAGAGAATCCTGAAGGAATATAGAGATAATCTAAAAAAGCATCTTAAAAAGGTGCTCTTTTCTCATCCTTTCCTCTGTGTCTTGGTCTGATTTCATAGCTTTACCAACACTAATGAAAAACAGTTGCTTTGCTTTGAGCATGTTGATTCTATTTAGGGTTTTATTATAAATTTTATAGCCCATATGTGAATCTTGGTTTTGATATTGAAGATGAAATCAGTTTTAGGTTTGCAGATTAATATTTTTGTTTCTCTCTTCAGCTATAACCCCCACATAACGGCAGAAAAGGCTAAAATATACCTTGAGTTTTAATTTTTTGCTAATTATTCTCTGAAGGGAAAGTAGAATTCCTAGAGCAGAACTGGCTGCATCCCTAGTAGAGTTTCCCTAGAGGGATGAAAGATATAATACTAAGGATTGTTAACCAAAATATCATTGGATTATGACATTACACCTGTCAGCACTGGGTTAATTGTTGGACACAATGGTCTTAGAGGTCTTTTCTAACCTAAATTTTTTTTGTTTCTTTTGATTTTGTAGTATTTGCATAAAGAAGTCTATATTGTCACAGTTGTCTCTCATTGAATTTATTCTTGATGACACAAGAAACTTGTAAGTTGGTCATTTCAGCAGAAGGACTGACCTCTTTAATTAATGAAGATTACACAGAAATTAAAGTGCAGTGTTGATTAGCTGAATGCTGTGGGGGCCACTGAATAATTTCAGATGATAGAGAGAATTTTCCATGCACTTGATAGACATAGTGATCCTGTATTAGGTGAAGCAGAAGTTTGAACAAGGGAGCAAAGGACACAGCTTTCCAATCCAGTTACATGAATCACTGGGAAACACAGAGGTGTGTCCTCTGGACTGAGTAGACATTATCTTAAAGAAAATGCTAATTACTCCACTCTTAAATAAGATTATCTAGTCTACATTTGAATATTTTCAAACCTATTTTTCAGGTCTAGCATTCCATCAGTATAAGTAGGATATGGTCTGATTAGATGTATCTAAAGAGGATAGGGAGGATTTTTTTACAAACCTATCCACATTTTATTTTTTAATTAGACTGATGTTTGACATTGCTATAGAAGGCTGAGAATTTTCAATGTCAATTAATGTAATCGAGCTGATCCCTTATTAAATGGTCATTGTCAAATAACTAATCATTTTCTGGATGTGTAGTTTAATCTTTTGAGTTAATGAAGTACTGATCATTTTTGGGAGGAAAACACTGTAATATCTAATATCTTCAAAAGCCCTGCACTGCTCTGAAGTGTGTGTTAGGTTGAAAAAAGTCAAGAGAGCTGTCAGTTCTTAAAGAAAATATTAAAATATAATTTTCCACCTCTTACAAATTGTGTTTCATCTTTTAATATGTTTTGTACATGTTTTAGACTGATTTGTGTTTTACAGGTGTAAATTTCAAGTAAAGTTGAGATTTTGGAATTTTGAAATAGGTATGTAATTTCTGTGATGTTCCTAGGTCACAGACATATTGAAGGACAAACTTGAAGTGAAAATCAACTATGATTCTTAAGTAGTGGAAAACCAGCAGGCCACCTTCTGAAAGCTTTTTTGACCTCATGAGCAAGAGGGTCCTTATGGAGAACCAGGCATCAGCATGGTTCCTTGAAAAGAACCAAACTGCTGTCCAAGAAAATCCTTGAGAAGAACCAAGGAGCATTTCAAGGTCAATGATCCCTAATCATGCCGCTACCAAAGGCAGCAGGATGTTCTGTGAGCACAAAATCATGTGAAATCCACTTTGTTCTATAGGTTCTCTGTGTATAAGGTAAGAAAACTGAATTGGACCTAGGTGTGGACATCAAGGCTAAACAGAAAGATTTGCCCTTGGGAGCATTGAGGCAAAGAATAATGTAACCAGTACAACCCAGAGGGTCTTGAGGGCTTTGAGGGTAGGACCTGGAAAGGCAAACAGTTCCTAGTAACTCCTACAGGAGGATTCAATTTGTTATGGTGTGTTGCAGGAGGAAGTCAAAAATGGAGTTTCTTTACTCCAAGATCTTTTGCTTTCAAGCTCTTTTTGACATTGGTTTCAAAGGAAGAGTTCAAATTACTCTGAACACTGCCTTGTCCTTTACTGAGAAGTAGAATGTTGTACTAAAACTGTTAGATTTAGATATATTTTGCCCTTCAGAATCTTGTATACTTTTTCCATTCTTTTTTAAAATTTTGATTTTCCTTTATGTTCCATTACTACCAAGATCTTTTAATACTGAGCTTTCTAGATCCTCTAAATAGTACATTTTGCTTTATGCGCTTGTACCTTCCATATATTTAAATGTATCAAGTAATTTGTATAGTGTTTGTTTTTTGTCTTTAAGGAAAAAGAGAGGGAGCTGAACTTGATACAGAGAATTCCAGTTTCATAGATGTATTGCCAACATGATTTAACATGTGAAAGAATAAAGCCACTCGTGCATGTGATTAGGTTGGCTCTTTAGTGATATGGTAATTCTTGTGAATGCCAAAATATCCATCAGAATGTTTGTGCATTAAACTGATGTCCATTCAGCAGGGAAGGAAATAATGAACAATTAGTTGGAACAAAATTCATAGATACCAATTTTATCTTAAATTTTTCAAAGAATTTTTTCAATCTGCATTTTCTATATTTGAATTGCATTGTTCTTGCTCATGGAAAATGACAGTCTGAAGTTTCTATTCAGATAAACTCTTGCTACAGCTGGCATTAGAATCTATGGATTTTGAGGGATTTTTAATGAATATTATTGTTCATGGTTGTTGAAAAGTCAAAGTAATCAAAGATAAAGAGTAGTAGTTTTAGTGCCTAGGAAACAAGCTGTGAGTAGTTGAAAATTTTTCCTAATTGATTTAAATATAGAAACTCCATAAATGTTGAGTGGTGACAGTAGAGAATTTTATCATCGTTGTAAAACACTTAAAAGAGAAGTGAGTTGCAATTTTGTTTTACTTTTGCCCTTTGCCCAGTCTAATTTTATAATGAATTCTTTTTTCTTATAGTTTGGTTTCACTAATAGTGTTGAATTTTTGAAGATTTTGATTAAGCCCATTATTAATTATTAAATCTGAAGTAAGAAGAAGAGATATGAAAAAGAGAAACAGTAAAGCATTGTTTGAAAACACAGTCTACACACAATCTTTCTCAATTGCTTAATAATTGTTCAATACTTTTGATGTTGTTTCTCTTGGTTGTTTTTTTCTCTGCTGTTGTTCATGCAACACATAAAAAATGAAAAAGTGTTAATGTAAATTTTTTAAGCCTAGCAGAACTGTTGTTTTATATGAATTCTAATATCCTGCAGAACACAGAAGACATTGAAAGTAATTTATGAATTCACAGTATTTCCTCCAGGGACAGCTTGTATACATAATCCTTTATGCAAATATTTAGAGGTTTGGGTTCTATCTCTCAAAATATAGTTTCAGCTCTGACTTCTTTGCTTAGTTGAGTGTTGAATTTTATAGGTGTGGGTAAAATGGAAAAAACAGAATGAAAATTAAGAAATGCTTCAAAAGCATTTTGCTTGGAAGTGTTGGCCTAGATGTATTTCTTAGGAAATAGAGCAGTTTAAATAGATTTATGCTCAATAAAACAGTAATTAACACTTCCATGAATTCATAAGTTGCAAATACTTTTGTGTTATTTTAGCATATAATTTTTAGAAGACTAATGAAAATGAGTTAACCTATTTTATTTACTAAAAAGTATTCTGCCTAGTTTCAGTAAAAAGGCAAAGTAAATAAACCAGAAATTTTGTTCTATTTTCCTGTGAGCTTTAAAGCACTTGTGCATTTCTCCTCTTCACAGTTTCTCACTTACTGGTTAATGGGCAATGGGTTAAGACCATGAAGACAGTTCTTCTAAGATCTGAATGATAATTTTAAAATTGACACAGTATTTCCTGTGTTTTGCTCTATTTCTGACAATGTTGGTTGCTTCAAATTAGGGTATATAATAAAGTAAAAGTGTTGAATGTACAGTTTTTAAAAGGAACTCCTCAATCAGTTCCTATATTGAGGTTTCTCTTTAGTGTTGTTAATGCTCAGACACTGTCAGTATGGCATACAAAAGACTCACAAAAATTCAAACAAAATCAAGCACAGTTGAGAAATATGAACAATCAGTTTAATAAATGGACCAGCTAAGAATAAAAATATTTATCATCTTCCCATACTCAGCTTTCAGGTGCAGGAATGCTAGTGCTTTACCTGTCTTTTGGATTAGTTAGTTTTTTTTGCTTGTCTGACATTCATATATAATGCACTTGTGCATAAGGGGTAGTAATAACTACAAATAAGGTAAAAATCCTCTCCACAGGGATTTTAGGGTGATCTGAGCTCTAGAAATAGTTCTTTTAAATGGCATCTTTAAGAATTGTTCACTAAGGTTATATGGGAAAGGCTAAGACAGTCATGTGAAGTGTAAAAGTTCTATAAGATTAGAAAATTAATCATAGCCACAAAACTCTATTGACTAGATTCTCTTGGAAGAGTTCTGGTCATAGATCCTTGTTGACAAATCAGCTGCAGGACTTGGATAGATGAGGCAATTTTAGGGACATGTTCTGTTTCTCTCATCACCCTGTTGTCTTCTGGGATCTGTTTCCTCAGGCTTCCAGAACAAAAGACATTTGCTCACTCCTTGGCAACTCTCTGCTTGGAATTTAAGGAGGGTGTTTCCATTATGAAGCTTCAGGTCTTGCAGCCATAAATGATCTTTGCCTTCAAATGCCCACTTTTTTCAAGTGGACTTCTTTCCAGAGCTATTGAAATTTTTGCCAAATTGTGGTGCCTAAAATCCTTTAAACTGCCCCTTTACATAGGTCAGAATTAATATCACATCACAGCTTTAAAAACATTTCAGTCTACACAAGCACATTACTGCAAATAGCCAATTCTTTCTTTTGCTGTGGCCATTGTTTTTGTTACTTAGAGAGTAATTGAAAATATTCTCTTCCCTAAAGTCATAAAATTCTGAAGGAATAAATATATTATGTAAGCACTTCAGGTTTATTCACTGAAGTACTCCACATTTCTTTCTAGTTCATCTCTTATCTTGCAGATCTTATTCTTTGTCCAGTTACCTTTTCTTTAGTGCTCAATTATACCTCAATTATCCCAGCTGTACACTGTTCAACAGGGTTTCTATCTATCTACACAGGTCATGTGGATATTTGTTGGTTCACCACTAAGGTTGAGAAATGGAAAGTACTACTTGTGTTCTAAAATTTTTACTAAAAAAAAAAAAAATCTCTCTTTTCATTTACAAATATTACATGAATCACTCGAAGCTCAATCAATTTGAATATAACTTAAATTTCTTTCATTTTTTAACCATTCATTACAGTAGTGGTGGACCAGGATATGCCTTTGCCTTCTTTCCCTTTTAAATACTGTAAGTTTATTTTGTGGCTTATATTGCTTCTACCTGTAACTGGGTGTCTTTCAGCACCCAATTTTAGATCTAGTTTTCTTTGCTGTTCTTTTCATGTATCCTAAATGTGTTCACATCTATCCATCCCTGCAAGATAGACAAAGGCTGCAATTCCGTGGGAATCCTCCTTCGCTTCGCGTCTCAGATTTTTTACAGTGAGTAATGGAATTACTAGATACAAAAATTTACTCATTTCATCCTCATTGAGTTTTGGGTCTTTTTAAAATTAAGATACCTGCCTGTCTGATACCTTAGAGCAGCTTTTTGTGAAGTGCTTTACCAGGTGAGGTCACCGACAGCTGCATGTTTGGTGGCATTAGGCTGGTTGCTAAATGGTGACTAAATATTTCCAAAAGTACTAGAATAAATAGAAGAAAGATTCCTTTAAGAAATGGAAGAAAATGCAGGATACACCTTGTAATTTCTGAATTGTTTTTAAAGTGGTTTTATATTTTATTTGGGGAAAAGAAATGGATACATTTCCTATTGTGCTGTATAATGTGGATGAGGAGTGAATTCCTTTCTGTGTTGTTTATGGTGGTGCTCTGTATCCAGTACATCTGTGATTTAGGAAAAAAACAAAGTTTCTTCAAGATGAGTTGGTGCAATTTTTCTCCTGGAGAGTTAGGTAGTGCTTAAGTGTATGTAAATTACAACAATCAAAATGTATGATTACTGAATCTTTGGAATAAACAAGTCAAACCACAGCTAAAATCCATTTTAAGAGGGAAGGTATGCATAGCAGAGGGATTTCCTGTAAAAAATAGTTCTTCTAAGGGAAAATAGTATATAGTTTTATTATTTTTTCTGTAACCAACACAGTGTACAATTAGTGACTCAGTGTTGTAGAATATTTTCCCAGGCTTTAAATATGCAAGATGCTAAGTTCTTCATGAATACCAAACTAATCTTGCTTGACTGAAATTAAATCATCCAGAGACCCTTCTATGTGTTCTTCAATTTGGATAAAAGTTGTTGTACTGCTTTCTGTATCTTAGCTGTAAAGGGATACTGGTGTAAGGGATGGAGGAATTATTTTTTGCTTGGGAGCAGGATACTTCAGAGGGATGTGCCACAAGGAGCTCATAAAAGTGTATTGAACTTAATCTGAAAGTATCCATAGGAGCAGGACCAACTCTTCCTGATGGCTTGTCCCATCAAATACCCAGCATTGTTCAGACTTCATTTTAAATTGCTTAACCATCATTTCTGGCCATCCATTCCTATTCTCAGCAAAAGCTGGAGTCTGTTGTGTGAAGTTCAATTTCTTCCTGCAGAGGTTGTGTTGTGCTGCCTGTGTTGTTGTTTTGTCTGTTTCAGTTCTTGAAAACATAAATTTCATAATGTCCTGCCTGTAAGATTAATTCACGTTATTTTTTTTACTATTCTTAAATGTACACCTAAGCACTCCCATCTTCTTTTTTTAACCACAGCATCTCACTATAAACTCGTTGAATTACATGTCCATTTGGGCCTCCAGAAACAGAATTTCCTGGAAGACTGTCCTCATTCCATGATTTTTCCCTCATATTCTGTTTCTGTCATAGCACAACTTGGCTGTGCTTAGGCAGCCTTTATTTCAAATGGCTTCTCTATAAAACAAACCAGCTTTTTTTCTGTTGCTCACAAACCTTACCAAAAGTGTTTTGCTTCAAATTCATAGTCCTGTTTCCCTAGAAAAAAAAGCTGCAAAAAAAAAATTAAAAAGTTAAGATTTCTAAAATATCAGCTCTTCTGGGAATATCCAAGCACATAATGCTGGATTGAATTTGAAATTTCACCACCATTCTACTGTGATTGGAAATAAATGACAAAGGAAGTGAAGTGTTCGATACCATCCTCTTCAATGCCAGGTCATACAAGTGGAAAAATCCCTTCTAAAAAATGTGATTGTTTACACATTAATGGATTAAATAAGGATGGGGTGGTACTTCCTTTGTTTTAATTTTTTTTTTGTCATAGTTTAATACAGTGATGTAGGCAGCTAGTGAAGGAGGGCATTAAGGAGTCATTAAATCTGCCTTTCCCTCTGTGGATATTCCTGACTCCAGCCAGTTATGACCCCTCATTTTGTTTGAAAGTACCCAGCAAATAAAATGGCTAGCTCACATTCTAAGGAGTTATTTACAGAATCATACAAAAGTTTCACACTTGCCTAAAGAGACCATAAGAATAGCAGAAATGTGATAGTATAACAGATGTATTTGAGTGAATTAAACCTAAACTATTTTACTTATGTGTATTTGAGTTGTGAACTGAACTCTGTGAGTGCCACATTGAGTGATCAGACAGCGTAAACAAACTCTGACAGCAGCACCTTTGGTCCTGCTGTGCTTTGCCTCTTTAGCCTCACTGTTTGACTGGGTAATCAGATATGCTCTGGTGCATCTCTGTTCCATCCTCAGATGGAAAACTATTTAAATCTCAAAATGATTCATTGTTATTGCTTAAATAAGCATTATGGCTACGAGAACTATTTCTACCTGGCAATATTTGGGTCAGTGGAGTCCGTTTGGTTCAACATAAGGGCACAGGATGAGGATAATGGCCTGTGTGTACTAAAGCATTTGATAGCACTAGAGAGGATGGTAAGGGACAAAATGGTTGGGAAGTACCTGCTGACAAGCTCAGAACTAGGAATGATTTTTAGGGCCTCCCAAGTTTAACATGTGTGATTCCTTGTAAGTAGGATAAAGATGTGATAAATCAGATTGATTTTCCTCCTTTCTTTCTGCTGTTCTGCTTTGCCTAGCCAGATGTGTCTCATTCCCAACTAAGTCAGTGGCAGTGTTCCCTTCGACTGCTCTAAGTCTCAATCAGTATGTTTCAATCAAGTTAGTTTGTGTGTAAGGACAAAAGTCTCAAAATTCTGTTTTTGTGGTGTTACTGGAAGTGAGTATTGCAATATGAGGTGCAGGATATCCCTCACTGGGTTAAATGACCAACTTTTCAATATTAAAAAAACACTATTTTTTTAAGCTTATAATAGTTCCCACCTGAAATATCATGTTCAGTTCTGAGTTCCATACTACAAGGAAGAGATGGCTGTGCTGGAGAGAATCCAGAAAGGGGCTGAGAAGGTTAAGGGACTGGAGCATCTCTCATATGAGGAAAGACAGAGACCTGGGACTGCTTAGCCTAGATAAGGCTCAGAGGGTTCCTATTAATGTAGGAAAGGAGCTGATTTCAATACCACTGAGCAGTAAGTTGTGTCTAAGTGTAACAAGTTGTGTCTATGTGTCCTGTACTCAGAACCAAAGGTGATGCATCAGTTTAGTTTGCTTGTTTCCTCAGCAGGATCTGGACTGTCCCTTGATAAACTGAACTGAATCATCAGCTGAAGTCTGACTACAGGGCACAGTTGAACAGCTTTTTATTCAGCACTAAAAATCTGGCATGAGTAGAAAGGAGAAAACCCCTTTCTCACCATAAATAAATGATGTGATGAGTAGATATGTGCAGTGTATCCTACCATTTCTGGTTGTTTGTTGTTACTGAGCCATAAAGAAATCTACTTATATACCTATTTCTGATCCTGCCTATTTTTCCAGGGGACTATGAGGCAGTACAGGAAAATGTGCAGGGACTGTAAATGCCTCACAAAAGTGGCTGAAGTGAACATGCTTTTCGGATGACCATGTAGCAGAAAGAACAGGGTATGATAGGTATTTATGCTGGCTCTGGACTAGTGGTGAATGTGATTTGTGCTTTGTTTTACAGACAGCAAAAATGTTTTCCCATTGGTCCAACAGTGGTTGGGATTCTGTCCAAGTCATGGCCAGAGGGAGTGTTTCCTTTTCTCAAGTTGTCGTAAGTTACTGAAATTTCCTTGGAATTAAATAGGATGTGATGATTCAGCATGCTAAGAAAAAAAATGTGAAGTTGTTTGAAATCTAAAGAATCCTTGTGGTTTAAGAAATCTCTATTTCTTCTTTCAGATAAATTTTCTTTTCCTGGTTAGGCAGAGTAATTTTCGTGCTAACTTACTATTCTTTAGTGCTCCAACTGTAGTTACTGCAACAAGAACATTTTAGAAGTATCCTAAATTCCTTTCATATTATAAGTACATTACACTTCATTAATATTTTTTGTTCTTGTCTATTTTTTCCATCATTTTGTTATCTTTTTGTATGTTTTATAATCTGGTAAAGCTTGGTGGAGTTGTTTGTTTCCTCTGTTACTAATAATCTCGGATTTTTGCACTCCTAGACAAATTAGTGCAGGGAATACAAAGGAAACATCTGTTTTCCATGTGGGTTTGTAACTAGCAAGCAAGGCTAATTTTTTTTTGGTTTTTGGTTTTGTTTCTTTTTAATTTTAGTCAGTCCCAAAGTAGATGAAATGGGTAGAAAATGTCTGTATCTCCAGCACATTCTGATGGCAGCCTATACATTGCATTATTTCTGGAGACTGTCACTAATATTTTGCTTCTATATGCCTCAGAAAACAATGTTAGAGTAAATCCTGAAGTTAGAAGTAATGGGAAAACTCCTGACCTGAGTGTAGGGTTACAGAATTATGAATACAGGGGATTAGTTTAAATCAAAGTTTAAACTCACATTGTCATTTAATTACATCATAGAATGGTTTGGGTTGGAAGGGACCTTAAAGATAACCTAGATCCAACCCCATGCCAAAGAACACCTTCCACTAGACCAGGTTTAGAGCCCCATCCAACCTGGCCTTGAACATTCCAGGGATGGGGCATCCACAGCTTTTCTGAGAAATCTGTTCCAGTATCACATCATCCTCACAGGAAAGAATTTCTTCCTAATATTTAGACCTAATCAGTTCCCCCTTGTCCTGTCACTCCTGTTACTCCTTGTGAGTAGTCTCTCTCCATCTTTCTTTTGATGTCCCCTCAGGTACTGGAAGGTAGCTATTAGATCACCTCAGAGCCTTTGCTTTTCTAGGCTGAGCAATCCCAGTTCTCTAAGACTTTCCTACTAGGAGAAGAGCTTCATCCCTCTAATCAATTTGGTGGAATTCTCTGGATCCTCTGCATATGTTTATATGTATTACATTGTATCTATATTTTCAGATATTAATAATTTTTCACCCCAAGCAATACATACATAAGATCCAGTACAAAATAACCCAAAATGTATTCTGAAATTGGCTCTTACTGACTAACTAATCTCTTCTCAACAAATTCAGTTAGTGCTAAAGAGAATGATCAAGCATAACTCAAACTTTGAAGGAGAATGCTAGCAAATGAAATTTGTTTGCAAACTAATAATTCACATGCAAAAGCTAAAGTCATACTAGAAAAGCAAGAAATTTAGCTCAGTTGTCTACCTATGCTATAAAAATTAAATACAACTCTTGGTTGTGTGACAAAACAAGTACATTTATTGCTAAGAGAAGTGGAGGAGTGTGAGGAGTGTGCTATAAAAGCCAAATTTGCTTCTTATCCACTAGAAATAAGGGAGTGTAGGTTTCAATAGAATAAAGTCCAGTTTTTATTTAAGGATGGCTGAAAAGAGAAATGCAATTTTCAAGAATATTAAGGGAATTATAAAACTAATTATGTATGAAAATAGAAATAATTGAAAATAAATCAGAATTAATTGACAGCTGCCACTCTTCCTTATTTACTTTGTTCTGTCTAGCAATTGTAAATACTGAAGGCAGTGGGTAAATTCCATTTCATTTCACAACACTGTTTGAGCAGATTCCCACCAGAAAAATACAGCATAGCAGTCATGAATGCCCCATGTCATCTCATTCATCACGACACTTTCTGATTCACTGGACTTGAAATTTCAGTGATATTTTTCATTTTGGAAAAAAAAAAAAAAACAAATCATCTCCCTAAACTCTTTTCAAGTTGCTGTGTCTTTGTTTTTGAGTGGCAATTCTTGCTGAACTGGAACAGAAGACAAATATTGACATGTCATTTGTGTCATATAATTGGTATTATTAACAATTTTATTACCATGAGGGAAAAGAAATATCAGATCTTGGATCGTACAGTGCTCCTGGGAAGAAAGAAATCAATGTTTAGTTGAGATTACAGTACTGATTCTTTCTAGGTAGGACTAGTTAAAATTCAACCCATCTGGTTTGGAAAAAGCAGAGCCTTTTCTTTTTTAAAGGGGAGAAGCTGATGTGCAACGGCATCTCACAGGAACCTAAGGATAAGTCTTGTCAGAAAAGACAAAACACACCTTAACCTTATCCATGGTGAAAACAGAAATGGACCAATTTTTTCTGAGTGTTACACCTTCATCCCAAGTGTCTGAGGGAAAAGCTTATGTATGACTTCAGTGCTTCAAAGTCAAGTGACAGATCTTGAATGACTATCCAGCGTAAAAATGTTGGGTGTTTGGGAAAGCTCTTGGGTCTGAAATGCCCCATACAAATTTGAAACAGTCTGTTTTTATAATGCCAACATACATTTGGCTGGAGTAGGAAATAATAACCCAAGGGTATCAACTCCTATCAGCTTTGAAATTATTTTGAATATTAATTTCTTAATGATTTGAGGCTACTCTTACAGTATGCATACTAATTTAAAATGACATTTAGCAGAGATGTGCTAAACCAACTGAAGTTCACAAATTACAGAACTCTATAAAGGTCATTATTTAATGTAAGAGACAAAAGTTGTCTCAAGGACATATACCTTCAAATAAGGAAGCTGGAGAGAGTTTTGAGATCCCTTCTTGAAGAGTCGAATCATATTATCAGCACTAATCAGGTCCATTTGAAACACCTTGGTTCTTGAGTAATCTCATACATAGAAAAAGAAAGTGAGAAACTGAAAAGTGGTTTAGTTTACTTGCATGACAAATCTATGCTTGTGTTGAAATTGAAGCTTTTTTGATCATCCTTCCTAACATAGAGTATAACTTTTGTCTAGTTCTTGTCATGATTAACAGTCACTGGAGTGTGTCAGAGATGACAGAATTGCCTCAAAGTCAGTAATGGCTCAGCACTGTCAAAGATATTCTCCCTGGAACTCCAGATATGTGTATGAAAATTTACTTAAGAAGTCCTTAATTTGATTACTTTCTGCAATGGCTAGTACCTCTTTTCATTGAATTATGCCATCACCAGGGTCCTGGGAGACCTGAGAGCAGACCCTGATGGAAATGTCTTAGGTATTGAGTGCCTCAGCCCTTTCCATCTTCTCTGTCTGTTACCTGCTTCATTCAGCAGCAGATACACTTAATCTCAAATTTTGTGCTGATTTCTTTATCCTTCTGAATCAGATCACTGAACAAGCCAAAGTCCACCACCTGCAAAACCAGGGTCTTTATTTTGCTACTTGTCCCACTTCTATATTTTTAAACTCTATCTGTCATGGTCATAGCAGACAAGCCCACCATTGATAATTGACTGCTTCATTATTTGTGAATAGCAGATTCTGCAGACCATCTCCTCTAGTAGCTGCAGCAAGAAATTTTTAAGAGATTATTAAGAGATGTTAACTTCACCCATGAGAATCAAGGACTGTAAAGAGTGTCTTCCAATGTTTTAAAGAACTTTGGTTTTTTCCCTTTGTTTCCCTAACTAAGTTTTCTGTAAGCAACATCCACAAGCATATCCATTCTTTTCTGGCCTTCCTTCCAGCCTTAGCTTAAGCTTTCATCCAACCTTTTCCTTCTTGACTGTAGCTATGGTGGAGAGTCATCTTCAGTGAGCATGATCTCTGCCCTCTTTCTGTCTTTCCTGGAAAGTCTGTGCTTATCTATTGCAGTGTTCCATTCCTGTGAATAATTCTATAGTAATCCCAGAAACATTACAGCTCCAGGAAAACATAAGAACTTTTAGGTCCTCCTGTTAGCCACATTGTGTATTTTTGATCTAATACACACACACACAGAGCCTAGTTGTCCCTATTAATTTTTATTTCTGTTTTACTTTGAGACACAGTGACTCAATCTCAGATTTCTGATTTCAACTGATCTCAAAAGAATGCAGTGGACTGACAGGGAGAGAGATGATGGGGGAAAAATCTTCCTACTTTAAGTAAAAAATTTAAAAATTCTGCTTAAGGGAACTGAGTAGAATAAAACCACACAGAAACTGAGAAGTGTAGACTCCTCCTCTGGAGTTTCCAGTCCTTACAGTACTGAAAGGTGAGTGATAGCACATGAACACATGAATATGTGATAACATGGGGGCAAGAACAGAGATCCAGCTAATTTATCTTACAACATTTCCATCTGAGCTGCCATTTTTCCCTTTTATATTAATGAGCAGGAAATAAGTACTTTGTGAGTTGAGGGTAGTTTGAGTGTCTCACACATTCATAGTGCCTATTTCTTGCACACTCTGGATGCATGAAGAACCTCTACAAGCAGAGTATCTACCTCGAATATGGGGCTTTACATGCCAGAATTTAGACAGGTGCATCATCCTTCATGATTTTCATAGATGTCCAGATGAATATATCAATCAGTATCTCAAACTAATGGTAAAGTAAAAGTCTTTTCCTGCTTTAAACAAACATTTAAAAAATTCTAACACAAACAAGACATGTAGTGCCAAAATGACAGATTTCACTCCAGTAATAAGAATTAATACAGATCTTGAAGCATTGTGCCAATGATCATACTCTATTGAGGATAATTGTTAGGCTGAATTTAAAAGCGAGTATGTTATCTACCTTTATCTTTTTCAGAGACCATTTCTCACCTTTTTTGCCTATTTTGGGTTTTCCTTAGAGCTGTGTATTTGCAATTTGCAATTTGCAATTTCTGCCTTTTCTGTCATTTGTACTGTTAATAGTCAATAGACTTTGTGGCATAATTTTGTATACATTGATTACAAGAAAAAAAAATACTTAAAGAGAGTAAAACCTGGAAGGTGGAAATCTGAGTCCTGTATCAGTCATCCTCCATCTGACAGAATTCCATTACTAAAGCCAAGGGCATTTTTAACAAGTATTAACACACCAAGACTCAAGTATCTGGATGATCTGATAATTTTAAAAGATTTTAATACCAGAGTTAATTGAAGTAATTTACCATATTTTCTTTAGAAGGTCCTCTTGTGGATATTTGAGAAAGTGGTTAGTTCTACTGCAGACGTATATTTTCTCTTTCATTTTCCACAGGTTTTTAAAATTTTTATATTTAATGTTTTGCATAGTTGATCTTGATATGCAAGAGGCATTTCAATTGTTTGCGTTTTCTCTTATCTGCTTTTATCTAAGGGAGGAAAAGGTATTTTTACCTCCATCCAAACGCTGCTTGTACAAATGTCAAAGTTCAACAGCTATTGAGCTTCCAAATCAAAGAGAATTCCGTAACTGGGTATGAAGAGAGTCCTTTGAAATGGGAATCAAATGAAATTCTGAGTATTGCATGCCACTCAATAATAACAAAAATTCATAGTGGAAAATGTCACTGAGCAGCAAAACCTGACATTTTTTGTAGAAATACAGGCACATATTTTCTCTAAACATCATTAGCTGCTGGTATTTCTAAACCAGGCTAATGAGCACTTTAGCAAGGAGTCAAACAAGTTGTTACTTTTCAAAGGTTTGCATCAAAGATCTGATCAGTTGAAAAACACAGTTCTGAGCCCTGGGTTTATACCAGGATACTGAGTCAGAATGACACTTCAAATTTGTGTGCAGAATACGCATGGCATACCTTAAAATCTTCCTGGTAAAGTTCACTCCTATTGTGCTTAGAAGAGCAGATTTGTCTCAAATTTATTTTCTGTATTTTTACAAGATGAGAAGAATTCAAGAGACATCATATTCCTCTATTAATTCATAAGAACACATCAGAAATAACCACTGAGAACAAAAGTTTTCTGTTATCAAAAGAGATTAAATTTATTTCTTAAAATGAGCACCATCTTTCTATGCACAGTCACCATATTGCAGCTTTTTGATGGTTGTAGCTAATAAGATTATGATAATTCTTTCTATTACTTGTTTTTCCATTGAAAATAATTGTGATTTCAAAAAAACCCTCTGTATATAAGATTTTACTGCACTGAAAAATAGCTTATTTTAGTAGTTTCAAAATGAGTTATATCCTTTTAGTTCTCTTTGCACTTATTTAAGCAATAAATTATTTCCTTTTCTAATATTCTTTATTATCTATGGATGGATATTGGCATAAAGTAGCCAAAAGCACTTTTGTAAAACTACCCTAATCTGTTTCTTTCTCCCTCCTAAATGCCCAGAGGATGACTGAACACTGCCATGACTGAGAACAGTGTCCAGGGGATGACTTATCCTCCAGTCTGACCTTGGACAAATGTAAAAGGTTTTCACTTTGTGCTTCTTTCCAGCTTGTTTCACAAGCCTAGGGTGCACCAGGAGGTGGTCCCTGCACTTGCAGATTGGTGTGACTATTTGAAAGGCTTTTTAAGAAAAGCAGGTGAAAACTGAGAGCTGAGCAAAAAGACATGTGCAAATAGGTTGGTTGCATTTAGTCCGTGAGTTGAATTTATAAGAACTGATGTGGGGACTAAAGAGAAGCTGCTATTTGCAATGTAAAAACAAGGATTACATTTTATTGTTCCAACAAAACTTAAAGCTATGTTAGGTATTCTTCAGCACCCTCTACTGTGCTTGTAGCTATTTACAAAAATCAGACATTCCTGAGGGAAACTTTAGGCAAGAAAATAAGGAGAAAAGGAAGACAAAATGGTGTAGGGTTAGGTGACTTTTTCTATCCAGATTTCAATTATAAATTAATTCAAATTTTTGCTTTTATCACCACACAGTTCTCTCCCTGTGCCTTTTCAGTGTCTTCAAAGTGTAGCTCTATCCAGATGACATAAGATGCCTTCTTGAAGAGCTTGTTTGCCTTGAATCGTTTTACCAACCACTTACTTGGGAGTGTTAAGGAAGAATTTATGTAGGCAAAAACCAGTTCTCCTCTACTTTGTGTATTTTAAAATATTTTTATTTTTTTAACCTGAGAAAATCCCCTTAGCCTTTGCTGTGTATGAAAAGTCAGATAATAGAATACCAATATTTCTAATGTAACTTTAATTGTAGTGGAAATTGTTTGCTCAATTGACTCAGAAAAAAAAATATCTATATACAAAAAAGCACAGCTGCAAAGATTTTTAGAAAATCACTATGCAAAGATTTTAGAAAGTTAGACTAGAAAGATGTTAGGAATTCAGAGGGCAGCTCGATGAGATTCAGAGTTTTCAATGCCCCTGAGCCATGGATGTCTCCCCTTTGCATGTTTCTGCCCTTTTAGGTTAAGCAGCCATACATTGGAATATATTATAGGGAATGATAAAATATTATTTTGGCTGCAGACAGATGTGTTCACCTATCTACCAGTACATTTTAGCAGGAGAATCTTCTTGAGTTAGAGTATGATACCTTTCTAATTAAGCCTACAGAAATTATGGCTGTAAAGATAGACCATTATATTTTTTATTTCTGCAAAATAAACATGAGTAAACTGTGCCTAAAAGGTAGGGAGCATTTAGTGTCTGAATAAAATCTCTGCACCTAAACATGCATTTCAAATAATAGTATTGCTGTTCTGGGATTTTAGTGCTTATTCAATAGGCAACACATAGTTTGAGGAGGGCTAAAATGTCTTAGAGCAATTTGTATTTTCAAGAAAAATAGAACCAAATTCTATATTAAAAACGTCTGGGAAATCAGTCTACTTTAAAATGGGCTGGTGAGACATACTACTGGAATGCTAGTATCGTGCTTATGTAAAGAGCAAATTGCTCATCATAAAGATTAAATCTTCATAGAGCTGTGGCAAGTGGCAATGAACTGGCAATCCATCTGTTCTCGCTCTCTTCAAATATTACAATTTATTACTGCAGAAAAAAATAGCTGCTAATTTTTGAACCAACCACCTGTAAAGAACAAGTCATTGCACAGATAAGATGAGCTCCTCCTCAACCCCAGCTGCACCTTCAGCTAACTTCATTTCCTCAGTCTGAATGAGAGCATATTTCAAGTGAAGAGCAATTATATGGCTCTGTGCCTTGTATAACCTGTTAAAAACAGTAATTTGCTGGCATAAAATTAATTCTGTGCACAGTTTACAGATCTAACTAGCTTAGAGTAAGAACATTTCTGTCTTCAAAATACAGAACCACTAAAGGCTTGCTTGGATGGGCTTACTATTTATATTGTGCTTTGGTTAAATATGGGTTCTAAAATAGATTTTTCAACAGCTGATAAGGCAATGCCATTATGTACTGACAGTGCAACATAACGTTGTTTATTTTTCTATGCACTTCTTTGTGCAAGATAACTTCCTGTTTTCTAAATGGGTATAATTCCTTCCACCTGGGGAGAAACACGGATTGCAGTTATACTCTCTAAGAGAGGGAATTCAACAGTGATAATGCACTCCTTTCCTGTTTTAAGCTTCACTTAGTTGTTATAACTTTTATTTCACAAGGGTACTCTGTTGAGATATATAAACACTTGGCCAATTTCCTTTGTCATCTGAAAAGATCCCAGAGTATTTTTTCTGCAATACAGCACCCTATTATTGTAACTTTGTGCTGAAATTGTGGGCTTTGCATTTGTTAAGGAACAATGCATGGCATTCCAAAAGATTTTATTTCAAAGAGATGGAACTCCCAAAATTTTTCATATTTCATTGAAACTTCACCTTTGTATCTCCTTTCAGAAATACTGAACACCTCAATCACTTTTCTTAATAATTTTTTTATCTAGTCTGCATTTCAGGGCACATGTTTTGTTATTTGGACTTAACACTTTGAAACACACTTGGGTTTACGAATGAATCTTTCTGAAAGACATCAAAAATTACCAAGGAATGACCTGGGTTGGAAGGGAACTTAAAGATTGACTCATTCCAGCCACCTGTCATAGACAGGGACACCTTCCACTAGAAAAAGTTGCTCAGAGCTCCATCCAACCTGCCTTTGAACACCTCCAGGGATGAGTCAGCCACAGCTCTTCTGGAAAACCTCTGCCAGGGCCTTATCACCCTCACAGGAAAGAATTCTTTCCTAAGATCTAACCTAAGTTTGAAGTTTCAGTTTGAAGCCACTCCCCCTTGTCCTATCACTCCAGGCCGTTGTAAATAGCGTCCCCCCATCTTTCTTGTGGGCCCCCATCAGGCACTGGAAGGGCCCAGTCAGATCAGTCCAAAACCTCTCTTTTCCAGGCTGAACAATCCCAGTTCTCCCAGTCTTTCTTCATGGGAGGGGTGCTCCAGCCCTCTGATCAATTTGATGGCCTTCTCTGGACTAACTTCAGCAGGTTGATATCCTTTCTATCTCATCTAAATAATTTCACCTTGGGAGATAGACAGGTTTGCTGGCAGGACAGCCATGTTATTTGCCAGCAATTTCAATAGAGCTTTTTATGATGGAAAACCATTAAAAGCAGGACATAGCCACCAAGAGATTTAAGTAATAAAGTTTCTCAGGGAAGATGCCTTTATCAGAATTGAAGAGCAGTAAGGAGGGACTCTGACCTTCTGTCAAGATACTGTGAAGGTTCCAGAATCTAGGAACGATAGAATAAAAAAATAATTTCTTTTGGAAGAGATTTTAGAGATTATCTAGCTCTCTTCCATGCTGTGAATAGGGACACCTTTCACTACACCAGGTTGCTCAGAGCTTCATTCAACATGGCTTTCTCGGAAAGCTGAATAAACAGGGCAACTGATTGTAACATTTGGGCTTTTTTCTCTAGATTCCCTGTTTTTTTATTAAAAAACCTCCAAGTTTTCATGAAATTCCTTATTGGGTTAAACTCATATTCTTTGCATTGGCTATTGCTTTCTGCTTAGACATGTTTAAGTGTTCAGCCAATAGTTCAGATGATTGGAGCTGAAGATTGTAAGAGAAGATGTCAAACAAGGAATGTGTACCTCAGAAATGGATGGAAACTGGAGATAGGGCTGAAAAATAGTTTATCTAAGCAAATTAAGAAACTAGTGGCATCTCATTTGATTTCATACAGCAAACTGAAGTACTTGTCTAGGAATCTAAGCAATTTGTAGCTGATTACTTTTACTAGTTCTGTGTCAGAAAAATGGTGCAGTGAATCTGTTCCCTTATCTGGAGAAACATGAGAGTTGTTTACCCAACAATGTTTATGAAGTCAGACGTTCTCTCAGAAGTAGTTTGGGATGAGCACAGATGGTAAATGTGTTACTCAAAAGTGATGAATCCCCAGGTGATATATGAAGACCGTTTTATTGTCAGGGATGTCAATGAGAAGCCACCAATTTCTTGAGGTGATCTTGTTAATTTTGTATGCAGGTTTTACGATTTATCTTCCAGGCTCTGAAGAGCAATTAAATTCACCTATGCTCATCAAAAGACTTAATGAGTATCATAAGTTTTGATGATAATGCTGTTCTTTTCTTCTTTAGGTAGCTTCATTCACTTACAGCGCTATAGACTTTAAGCACATAAATGTCACAACATCAGAATGGGATGGCTTTCCTGAGGGAAGGCTTTTAATTTAAATTCTGACCTCATTTTACATTATATGCAGAATGAGTCTTCTGCAGGTAGATAACTAGGAATGGTCTGCTTTGGTTCCTACAAGTCCATAGGCTCTTGCACTATCATAACTGCTTAAAAAAAGATGGCTTTTGTCTGATACTTGTTTTATAATATATCTATGACATTAATATATCCTCCATAAATATATTTGTATGAAATACTATTTGCTAGAATAAAGTCTTGTGGTAAGATGTAATTCACACACATTTTGACAACAGCTGATAAAAACTCATCTGCTACTTTTAATTGTGAGTTCTAGAATTAAAAGCAATCAGGAAAATGTGCATGTAGTATATAATGCTGATATTGCTACGTGAAAAACTATTGACATTCCTGTACTTCATAACAAACACCTCTCAGTGAGTTGACATACACCTATTTTTCATGAAAAGTATTTTTAATATTTTTTATAGTAACATGGTTTCCATGTCAGACAATAAATACATAAATGTGAACAGAAATAATTCACATCATGCTTTAAAATATTGTAAATTTGTATCCAAGGTGCCCAGATCATGTTAAAATTTACTGAAATCCATCCTTGTGGATGGTGGCCACTAGATGACAAAAGCCACCAAGTAGCACACAAGTGAACCTACAAGGTTTGCAAAACAGAAAAAGTTTTATGTTTGGGGAACAAAATGAGTTCTTGCTATTTGTACCACTGTTGTAGTGTTCCTTTCATGTAGGTGAAGGATAGCTCATTTTAGGATGAAAGAACAGTTTTTATACGGCACTTTTACTGAGATATGAGTTCTCATACCTACATTCCTTTTTTTTTTTTTACTTGAGATTATGTGTTGGTGTTGAAAATGAAAAAGTTCATCAGTAGTGAAAATCTACAAAAAGAGCAAACAAGCATTTTTTTGTGAGCAGAAATTATCCCACCAAGACTGTTTTTTCTATGGCATCAGTACAACTCACAGCAATGTGAAGATTGATGGCACAATGTCCAAAGCACCTGTAAGACACAGCACCTCTGGAAAGATTAATGTCTCACCCACAGAGAATACATGGTATTGATTGTTCATTATGACTGTCTCTTCTTTGGTTCTTCTAAAGCTGAGGGAGGGGATTCTGCCCCCTCTGCTGAGACCCCACCTGCAGGGCTGCACCCAGCTCTGGGCTCCAGCACAGCAAGGACAGGGAGCTGCTGGAGCCAGCCCA
>JANRGV010000051.1:12590326-12601631 GCA_024734035.1 Alethe castanea
AGAAGGTGACCTGCTCAGTAAATGAAGGAAAGGATGAGGATGTTGTTTTACCTGTAATAAAACCTTTGACACCATTTCCCACAGCATTCCCTGGAGAAATTGGCTGCTCAGGGCTTGGAGAGGTGAATTCTTCACTGAGTTAACATCTGCCTGGATGGACAGACCCAGGGAGTGGTGGTGAAGGGAGATAAATCCAGTTGGCTGCTGATCACAAGTGGTGCCCTCAGGGCTCAATATTGAGAAAAACCCTGTTTCATAACTTTATCAGTGATCTGGATGAGGGAATCGAGTGCACCCCCAGTCAGATGCAGATGATGGTCATCAACAGATGACCATGAGCCCTGGTGGCCAAGAAGGCTATCTGCATTGTGGCTTGCCAGACTGGGCAGTAACCATTCCTCTGTACTGGGCAACGATGAGGCTGCACTTCAAATACTGTGATAAGTTTTGAGGTAGAAAGAAATTGGGAACCCACCCACAGAAGGGCAGTGGAGCTGAGGAAGAGTCTGGAGCACAAATCTGATGAAGAACAGCTGAGAGACATGGGGGTGTTTAGTCTGGAGAAAAGGAGACTCAGGAGGGACCTTAGTGCTCTCTTAAACTCCCTGGAAGGAGGGTGTAGCCAGATGAGGTTCACTCTCCCCTCCCTGGTTACAAGTATGAAGATGAGAAAAAAAATTACTTCAGCTTGCCCCAGGGGAGATTAGATGGGATATTAGAAAGCATTTCTTCTTGATAACTGCTCTTCACCAGAAGAGTTATCAGGAATTGGAACTGTCCAGGGAAGTGATGGAGTCACCATTCCTGGAGGGATTTACAAGACCTGTAGATGTTGCACTTAAGAACATGTTTTAGTGGTGGACATGGCTGTGCTGGGTTAATGGTTGGACCCCTAATGATTTTAAGCGTCTTTCCAACTGAAATTATTCTGTGATTCTATGAATCTACCATATAAAATTGAGCACAAAGGAGCTAATGAGAAATATTCAAAAGTGAAGGAAATAATAATGGTAGCATTATTGCTTTTTTCTCAAAAACTGCATGTTTTAGAAAATTCCTAAATAAAATCACAGGAAGGAAGTTTTATCTAAAAATTGTGAAGCTACAGTGTTCCTTTGATAGGCTTAAAATGTAAATGTACAGGGAAGCATTTTTGAGCATTTTGAAGAATTTCCAGTACCAATTTCGATTAGCGATAATGATTGTGCCTTGTGAAGGACTGAATGCTTTCACGTTCAGATTCACTAGGCTTATAAATAATGTGTTTGGTATTATCAAAGCAGTTATTACCATAAAAATATAAGAAATAAGGACATCTTAAATTCTGTTTAAACTAGTAAGTAATTACAGTAAAAAAATAAGACCTGTAGAACTATTTTATGCAAATATGGATGAATATATCTATTTATACTTACATTACTAACCCAAGTTACATGACTACAAAGTTCTTTAACAGTTTAGACAAGTGAGGTTTGAATGTTTTGATTGAAATAACTAACAAATAACAAAAGCAACTAAAATAATTTGAAGCATGGTGACAGGAAAAGAAATTTTGCCTCTTCAACATGAAAGTAATTCCTATTTCTCCACTTGGCAGAAAAAGAAAAGAAATGTGCAGTAATTATTCTGTCTGTGCAAAATAAATTTCTCATGTAGAGAAATAAAAAGGATGAAATGGTGTCTTCAGAGATTAATATTTATTTTTCTTGTGAATATTGAAAAGAAAGTTTATAGATTTGGATCAAATCTTCTGTTTATAAGCTTCATCTTGCCCCTACATACCACAAACTATTCCAAATTAAGATTTGAGAACTTTGTGTGGTTCTTTATGCTGTAACTGTTTAGAAAACCTCAGTGTATAAGACAACATATGTGAAAGTCTGTGACTGCATAACATGGTTACTGAGAGCCATCTAAATTTATTTCCCTTATCAATTATGTCCCCAAAGACAGAAGCCTGAAATTGCTACTTTCAAACTGTACTCCATTCTTGGCTTGTTATCGTCATTGTTGCCCTGAAATGAGGAGGTCTCTTGCTCTAGCCTCATTTCTGAAAGAAAATGCAAGTAGGACATCTTGCTAAAATGACAGAACAGAATTGGGTTGATATTTAGAATATATAAATAGTAAAACTATTTTCTCCTCCTTTCAGAGTACTTCAGATCGTGGTCTTCAAAATGCTGAGGTGATTTGACTGATAATTTTAAATGAACCCTATTAAATGAGACTAATTATTTCTTGCCTGAGACAAAAGCAGACCAATAGACTGCAGTGCCACTTCTGTCAGTTGGCCTTATTCCCAAATGCCATATTCCCCCTGTGCATTTTCCTTTTGTGAATAGGCAGACTATATTTTAGTTGATGATCTGTTGGTACTTTTACTTGCTGAGATATGGTGGCAGGCAGAATTTAAATACCTCCAGAACTGACTGAAATCTTAGCAGTGCAGTGACAAAACTTAGCTTTCCTAACCTCAGTGGTACAAAGATCAAACACCTTCCTTCTAAACAAGGATGAGAGACATGGGCAGACTGAGCTGTTTCAGTGATGTGTTGGGGATTCAGGGAATGCAACAGCAGAGACCAGCATCCACCTCCACTGCCATCAATAACCACCAGCATGGCACATCCTACACACTGCTCACAGGCAGATGGAAAGGGGAGTGTGGATAGGTTTGTCTGAAGTGATTCAAGAATTACTCTTAAAACTCTTATCTAGAAAAAAATTAAGAATCATCTCAGTTGGTGTGGAGGCAAAGGAAGGTCTGGGAACAACCGTTTCTAAGAAGGTCTATTACTTTTTGAATTAAGTTTACATGTGTTTTTATACACTACTCTTTCATCTTGTGTTCTTTACCAGGAAAACATCATCCAAATAATTGTGCTGAGTGTAGTAATCAGGTTGAAAATGTTAGTGTTGGAAATCCACGAAATATCTGGTGAGAAACCTCCAGAATATGTGTGTCTGACTACCAAAATTTTTGATTGTTTTACAGATATATAAATGAACATATGCATGTAGAAAACAACAATAACAAAAATCTACCTAACAACATCCTAAACTAAGACAATGAAAAAGCCCTGGCAGCAAAAAGGTGTGAGATGGCATTTCATAAGCATCTTTCTGTGAGACAAGGGAAGTCTAGTTAAATTTAAACTCTAGGATTAAGCTGTGTTCTTGCCTCAAATGAAAGAGCATGATTGTACTTGGGTGGGGTGAGAGAATTTTGACGCTCTTGCAATTCTTTGACATATGGCACAGTCTAGCACAACCAGTCATCATGCCAAAAATGATTATGTCCTACAGCATGAATGCCAACACTAATTTATTAATGTTGTCAGAAAGACAGACACTGACTTGAGAACATTTAACTGCTTAGAGGGTTGTGTTTTTCAGCAGACCAGGGAAATATGTGTTTGAACTCTTGCAATTTCTTTGATGATAGGAAAGGTCTTGTTACTTGTGAATACCTAAGGATTAATTTCGACCACCATCCTTGAATGTCAGATTTCTACCCCAAGCTATTTGTACTTGCAATGAGATCCTTCACACAAAAGATATTCAATCACAAGTATGACAAAGGTGATGAAGGATTGTTGTTTTTTTCTTTGTTATAACTTTAGCTCTGTACATAAATACTCTGGTTTTTAAAGAAGAATAATGTTTGATAACTATTAAAATGAAACAGTGTAAGCATTAATCAAAATCCTGTAATTAAAAAAAAAAGTTAACCTCCTTGATTCCTGTATGTAATTGTCACAAAATTAATAATCCAAAGTATTGTAAGACAAACTGTTTTAATCCCTAAATTTAAAAATTGGACACTGGCAATGGTTTTTCAGATTAGGAGCACAACAATCTGCTAATATGGCTTATTAACGAGTAGTCAGGTGAACGGTGCAGTAATGGTCATACAATTGCATGGTTTCTTCCTGGGGTTTTTTAGGAGTTTTCATCAAAACAAGATCTTTTCTTTGGTTCAATGACTTTCTTCAATTCATAAAGTGATAAAAATACAAAAACACTCTTAAACTTTTGGTGTCCATCAGAAATCTATACCATAGTGCTAAAAAGATGTGGAATTTATTGGTATGTATCTGAATTGAACTGAAACTTTTTCTCAGTGTTGGATGTCATAGCTTAATTAAGCCATTCCTTGATTTTCTGCTGATACAAATGTTTCAATAACAAATCAGATCAATCAGGGAGAGGAATGGTTATATGTTCTCTTTTTCTCTTTATGAATTATGAGCTTTAGGGACTTTATGTGAAAAAAGAAAAAAAAAATATATATATACACCGAGCATGGTATAAAATAAATGCCAAGCATGAATAGCACTGGTGGTTTTCAGACAAATATGTAGCACAGCTGTAAAGATGGGGTGAGGTTGTGCAAAAGGCCTCCAAAGGCTAAATAACTTCTTTCTCCTTAGAGAGGTGGTGATTGCTAAATTTAAACTGTATTGAACTAGGATAGTTCAAGTTGGGATTGGTGCTGATACACCTAAAAGATGTTTGTCTCATTCTCCCAGAAAGTTCTTCATAATTCTCATGTTAACACGAAATTATCTCAATTGGCTGATGATTCTTACATTGCTCATTTGTCTCTTTTGTGTCCTGGACTAAACTTCTGCCACTACTGGCAGCAAGAGGATGTGTGGGCTCCTCTGGCCCTGAATGGGGCTGAGCCAGCTTCTCCAGGTGGCCCATGGTCCACTGCCTGGAATGTCTGAGCTCCAGCCCTGGGAATACCACTGGAGAAGCAGCTGAGAGACCCTTCAGCCTTGGCCAAGCAAACAGCACCCAGGAATGTCCCACCTTCTGGGTAGGATGTATGAAATTTAAAAAAAATAAAGGCTTGTGTTTCCACCTAGATGTTTTCATTAGAGCTAAAGCAGTGATGACATAGTGGCAGGCCCAGTCTCAGCTGTTGAGTGCTTTTCCCTTAAAGCATGCCTTTGAAAAATTTTATATCTTCTTCTTGCACATCAATTTTCCCTTGTAAGTAAATAGTCTCATAAAATATAACTAATCATAAAAAATAACTCTAGCAAATGTCACTTTTAAAGGAGTGTTTTTAAGGTAACTGAGAAAACTTTAAAAAGTAAAATTGTCAGCTATATTAAATTGATCCTTTATAATATCTTTGAGCAAAGTCTAATATAAGAAAACATTAAAATATTTTAATTTTAATATATTTAAAAATTATTTTTGAAAGGCCACATTTTGGCATGCAAAATTTACAATTCAAAAACATCAAGTGGATTACTTCAGAATTTATAATATTTTTAATTTTCCAAGATTATTTAAATTTTTTACTAGTAGGGACAGTTAAGTATAATGCTGTTGACATGATATGTGCAGTAAAGTAGCCAGTAGATAGGCTGATGTTTTTTGACTTTAGTGCATTTTTCTTTCTCCTCTCATCCCATTTCAGGGAATTAACTTATAGAAGTGTCACAGGAAAAAAAAATGTTTTCATTACAGGTTGTTGGGAACTAGAAATTAGCTGCAAATATACCACTCATTAAAGGAAATACTCTGGAAATACGAGGATATGATTTTTATCCTTGAATCTTTTTTAACTCCACAAAAACATAAATTATTTACATTGCATTCAAACCATAAACGTATATGGAACAATTTAATTTGTATTAAATGCTTTGCCAAATGATTATTTGATATTTTAAATTAGTTTTGGTTTTTTTAAATTTCTATAGCATAGCTATTGACCTCTCTTGGATGCAGGCAGGCCCCAAAGCCTGGAAAAAATTTTGCTCATTTGACAAAAGGTCTTCCTAAAAGGGCTGATTTATGGGAAGAGTCTTAGCGCATAAACACAGTCAACACACCATAATTTTTCCCTGCCATTTCTGGTTTCTTGGTGAGGATGGAGTGCCTAAAGAGTTCATGTGCCTGCAGAGCTACCTTTTTCTTGCCTGCTTCCCCTGCCATCCCTGTCTGTCTACCCCATTTCACCTAGCAGCCCGTCACCAGAGCAATCTTCAATGACAGAGGAGCCAACAGCAACCCGCTGCCACCCCCCTGCACAACTCCACTTCTGCTAGCTATTCTTCCAGCTTTTTTGTTCAAACATTAAAGGTTTGCTCTTGATGTGGTCAACTTAGTGAAAAATCAGTCTTTCTCATGTTCTAAAATGCCTGGGAAAGGGGTGTGCTGCACTTGTCTAAGTGTTAGGTCTTGCATTAAGAGAGTTTAACAGCTCTAGTTAATCCTGGTGTAGGAATCCTCAGCTGAAGTGGATCCTATGAGGAAAGGCTTCACCGGTAATGGGGATCTTGGAACTTCTAAGGAAAAAAGTGCTCCATTTTTCTTTACTGTTGCCATGTAAATGCTGTTAGATGTTACTCCAAGTGTCACTTTATTTTATGGGGTGGTAACAGCAGGAGTGTTGGAAAATGAAGTCTTCGGTACCCTGGAGTGAGTGACTCTTTCTTAGGGAGAAAATGGATGAGGTGAGGTGTGTCCTTTTTTTTTTTTTTTTTTTTATTTAATTAACTCTACTTTCTTTTTTAAATTCTACTTTAGCAGAATGGGTATTTTAAGCCTTAATGAGCAGAGAGAACAGAGCAATATGTGATATTTAAGTCAGTTTTGGAGATGTTGGAGATTTTTCATGAAATCTCTGCAAAGGATAGAAGTGATCTTCAATTCTGGAAGAGCTGGAACAAAAATTGATCCAATACAGAAAGGAACAGGGATCTCGCTCATTTTTGACATCAGAGGCAGTATAAAACTGAGGATCTGTCTCTTTCCTATTGAAATGGCAGTCCCTGGTCTCTTGTGGCAAAGTGGCTGTGGACAACCTAAGTCAATGCAAAGAAGTTTTATCTTTTTTGCGTATAAAACATTTCTCCTGAGAGAACTTGAAAGAGGAGATATTCATTAGTCTAAATAGGCAGTATTAAAGTCAGCATGAACAAAGAATTTCCTCCTCACTAAGTGCCATATGCTGCCTTTTCATTGTCAAAACACTTTGCATTTTTAATCAAAAACATAGGAAATTCTTTAACTAAAATGTCTTTCATTTTTGCTGTATCAGAATTAGTGGATTGGATCAGAGGGAACAATACATCCACCAAAGCATAAAGAAAGACAATGGCTCTGAATTAAAGTCTAACAGTGGCGAGAGGATCTTGGAGACAGATTGCTTTATAGCGAGAAAGCTTATTTTCAAACCCTAACCCTTTACAGTTTGCTCTGTGTGTAGCAAAGGACTTGCATGACTTCTGGGGAGATTTTCTTGTGCTGATACACACTGCATCTCTTTTGAATGTTAAAGTTCTGAGTGGTACTTTTCTTGTTTCCCCACGTTACATACCATCTTATGAATGATTATTTGAAAATTTTTTTGAACATCACTGTTAAGATTTTGTAGGAGAGAAGGATTCTAAATATAGTTTTCTTGATGCATGTGTTACTGCAGAGGATTATGGCAGATTTAATTCTCTATTGAATCAGGCACTAGAGTGATTCCAGTTAATTACTTTCCAGAATTTGCTTTTAGGAGTATCTTTCTGAAAGGGTTTCTGAGCCGTTTTTGACCAAGTCTTACAGAAGGTTGATGGTTATCATATGTAAGGAAGACACGATTAAGCAAATGCACCTTCTTTTTGTTTATTGAAATCTTTATCTTATTTTGTAAGAAGAAAATATTTTACATACTTCACAGTGTGCTACAGGCTCTTGAGAATGATTTTATTTATTCGGAATGAGTATTAGTTTTGCATCAATTGTTTTGCATATTTTATCTGAGAGTCTCTCCAACTCAATATGTTTATAAAATGAAGAATGATTTTTCCTGTATACTCCTTGCTAGCAAGCAAGAAGTCTCTTAAAATATTTTAAAAAGTGTTTCTGTACTGTTCATATTTTACAATGATGAGGTAAGGTTATAGTTTAAAAAGTATTTGTGGCAACTTGAATATAGAGATTGGCGACAATGCATTAAAAAAGCTTAACATAGTTGCTATTAATTAATTTTTGCTCTGTTAAGATAATGCAAAATTACTAAAAATAAATTCCAATATATTCTCTCATTTCAATATAATACAGCACATTATGGTCTTAAATTAACTTCCATCAATATTACACCTGAATCACCTTTTAAGAATGCTGTGCAACATTGGAGAAGCTGGGCAATTACTCTTAATTCCCTAACATCAGCATATCCTTTAACTACTAAAAAATTGCAGGGGAAAAAAAGGAGTGATTAGCAGTACTAGTGCTTCCAGAGAGTTCCATAAAATTTTGAGTACTAACTCAGCATATTGAAATATAAATGCAGGATGGTAGGTGTAAGCAGTTAAAATGGTCTCCTGTTTACTGTTGCTAATAAAGCAACGTTTTTAAAATAAAATACAGTTTTAATAAATTTTCTTGTCTAGAGTGTAACTGGAGTAAGTCATCTTCAAGGACAGACTCAGAAAAATAATCTATCATCTGTTTTTTTTTTTCCTTCTCTTAAACTACATACCCAATTCTTCCATACAAGATTTAGCACAGTAAATACTCAATGTGTAAACAAAAAGATGTGAAGCTGCATGATGGGTTGTCTGCTGTCTAAGCATACATCTCAAAATGAAGTGACCCACAGATGCCTGAATGTGTATTGGAGAATGGTCTTAGCAGATATTAATATCAAAGCTTTTATTTGCAGCACAGGGTTTTTTCTATGTATTTTAAATTACCATATAATTTATTTCTGGAAACTATTCTTAAAACTAGGACTGAACGAGGGCAATAAATGTTGAGATCCTAGAAGCTGGATTTGGAAATTCAGTGCATCTCAGTGTGTAAGCCTTTTTTTCAGAATGCTTTGTGCTATTTTTTTATTGTTGCTTGGAGGCTTGGTGTTGGAGTTTTTTGGTCAGTTTTGGTTTATTGGGGTTTTTTGTAAGGAAATACATCAGAGTCTGTGCTGCAGACCTAATCACTTCTTTTTTTAAGACACAGTCAGATTAAGAAATTAAAAGCATAATATGGTCTGCATTTCATCCATAAAGAGCATTAATAACTAGAAAATCAAATGGGTTTTGAATAAATGGCTACTGTTTAAGTCAAGCACAGTGTATATAGGTCCTTTCTTAAGGAGTAGTCCATTCAGATTCCAGAAGCTCACAAAATATTTTCATGGACGCCAGCTCCTGTTATTAGCTATTATGTCATTCTTACTATACCTTTTACTAGTTTAGCAGGTAACAGAATATTTTTATGAACTGATTTCTTTACTAGCAATGTAAAAGAATTATCAATAGAATTATCAAAACTATGCAAGTCTTATTAAGATCAGTGTGATTCAATCCTAAGATTCTAAGCCAGTGGTCATCACTGTCTGGTTTTACAGGTCTGAAATTCTGGGGATTTGACGTCAGCCAAACAAAAGGGCTCATACACCATTTTGCCAGATGAAAGTGTTAGCAAAATGATAAACCCTCTCTATTTGCAGCCATGGATTTTGTACCCCAGGTTCAGGTCAAAGCAGCAAATGCAGCTTTTCCCTTTGTAAAAAAAAAGCTACAAAACATAGACCCAGACATGGGAATATTAGTGGGGAGAGCAGCATTAAATTGTGTAGTTCAACTTCCAAAAATGATTAAGTCTGCCCAACAATTCATGGTGATCATTTGTATAAAAAGATCTGTGCTCATATAATATAGCAGGCAAGAGTGCTGGGGTATCAGTTAGTTAGATGTGAAAGGATTTTATATTTTTCTGGACAGAAATACAGGACTGGAAAATGATTGACTGTACTTTTGGCTGTCTGTTGGAAAGTACTCTTATCCATCTCAGAGACATTACTACTTGCTTTTCTCAGTACAAAGAAATCAAATTTTGTACCTCAGTACTTGCTGTCAAATTTTGGATATTTCAGTATTCTTTTATCCCTGCAGGATAAACTGCTGTGCTGACAATAAAATGTGAGGTAACTGTGATGCAGGGTCAATGCTAGTTATTCAGTGTTATCTCACTTATTTTACAGTGGATTTCATCCAGACTCCTCTTGTTTGTTAAATTTGTGAACAACTTACAATGGTGTTTTGTAAACCTTTTTGTAAACCTTTGGTTAATTAGTGTCAGTTTGCATTTTCTCAAAGGTGAATAAGTTGTATGGATATATCACCACAATCTTTCAACTAAAATTTAATTTATTGATTTTTAAATTCTTTTTGCCAGCAAGATCCAATGCTTTGTTGTTTCAACACTGATTGATATTTCTTAATTTTGCCAAATACAAGTTCCATTTGATTTAAAATTATTAAATATACTCTTGACATCCAAGTGAGATAAAGAAGATACATACTGAAATCAAATTTTGCTGGATAAATGGAGTCAATGTGTTGTTTAACAGAAGTTTGAGGTTTGGCATTGCTGAAATCAACTCTGTTTAAGATAGCACACATTCTTTGACTCACAGTTCAACTTTGCAATGTTTTCCTTGAAGCATTTTACTGATGTGTTGCTGACATATACCTGTGAACATGCATCTCTAAGGCTGCTGGATAACCTGAAGCAGTGAAATGCATTTTCTAGATTTTTGTTTTAATCTGAGCTGGAAGCCAGCAAACTTGTAGAAGTGTGGGGTTCCTAGCAGGGACAAGTGGTTGATGTGGAGTGTCAGAAAAATATGGTGGTTTGGAGGCCATCACTACTTCAGGTTTAAGAGCTCAACATAGAATCACAGAATCATAGAACCATAGAGTGACCTGGGTTGGAAGGGACCTTAAAGATTATCTAGGGACACCCTTTCTACTAGACCAGGTTGCTCAGACCTCCATCCAACCTGGCCTTGAATTCACTTTCTCATGTTGTTCACGGGGACAGTATTTGATTTCACAGATTTCACAGAATATTCTGAGTTGAAAGAGATCCACAGGGATCATTAAGTCCAAATCGTAAGTGAATGGTCTATACGGGGATTGAACCCTCAGTCTTGGTGTTGTTAGCAGATGTTGGTGCTCTGACTAACTGAGCTAATCTCAGTGGATCTCAGATCCTGAGAGATGTTACTTTTATGATATGAAATCTCATAAAACAGCATGGGATGCAAAACTTTATTCCTCCCAAAAAGAAAGCAAGATTTGAATGTTTTGAACCTCACGGGAGAGAATCCGTCTCAAGAAACCCACAGGAATTAGCTCATACATATGATCACTTAAGTGATCACAGACTCAGACCAGTAGGGCATCTGAATCATTTATTCAAATAAATGAGCTGGTTTTATACACTTTTTCAAGGCACAGTATTTCCTTACATGGCAATTCTCACTGTGTGACCTATCCCA
>JANRGV010000051.1:12601731-12618688 GCA_024734035.1 Alethe castanea
ATGTCCTTGCATGGGGTGATCACACGCTCCTCACCCATCTGTCAGCTTCCAGCAGGCTCCTCTCCTGTAGGGGTCTGTTGTGTGACCCTCCTCCCCTCAAGGTCTGGTGGACACAAGCCTCTCTGTGTTGCCATGTGCTTCTGCAGGCGTGTCCCACAGCCCTCAGCTCAATTCCATCCCATCTCTTCCCACACTTAAGTTCTGAAATTTTTGAAAAATTCTCTATAAAATTAATCTTATTACTGCCAGGAGAGATGAATTTATACAGATAACTTGTGTTAAGATATGATCTGTTGAAACTGAACAAGGTAGTTACAGTGATTTAAAATAGTGTGTTGGAACAAAGGCTGCTAAAGGAGTCTTGGTGAATAGAAAAAACAATGAACAGCAGAGAGAGCAAATGAGGCAAACTTTGCCCTCAGGCTACACCAGCCCATTAATTTCTACCCTAGTGTGGAAATCACTTTTCATCTGTTGTATTTTCAAATGTGTGATTGGGAAGGTAAGAGATCTTCTTTTCCTCACCTTTCTTCTACAGCCCTTACAGTTGAAGAGCCAGCTCTGTGAAAGATGTGCATAAATTATATATATATATGTATATGCAAATCTCCTACTTTGGTTTCTGCCGTGAGGCTCCCACTGTGTTTGACCCTGTGCTGGAGGTAGAGTGGTAGAAAGCTCGTGTGTATCCAGATGCCCCATCTTGCAACTCAAGTAAAGTTTTGACTTAGGAAAGAAAGTCTGGAAAATCTTTTAGCAAATCAGCTCACTTTATGAGTGAGTTTTCTTAATCTTACATTCCCCCTTTCACTAGAACTGCACTACTTTGCCTAATTTGTAGAGATCTGGGAATTTGTAATTCTATCAATCTATTCCTAACAGTTAAAATACAACATGCTGAAAACACCAACTTATACAGCATGGCAATGCAACCCAAATAAATTATCAAAATACACATATCTCTGCATCTATATTTATAATCTGGATGCCTATATATACATAGGCATTCTGATTTTAAAAAAATAAAAATACAATGCAAAAATTGAATCATAAAGCTAGTTCACAATGATCTCTAAATTTAATTAAATCAGTGGTTTGTGAAAAGGCTATTTATTTTATAGTACATTTTATCATTTTAACTGCAAGATAAACTGCCTTTTAAATTACAATGAAAAAGCTATTATTAAGTAGAATAATAACACTGATGCAATATTTAAAACCTCATCTTCCAAATATTTATTCCTATGGTTAATAGCTTTCTGTGTGTGCTGAGTTCAGCATTAAAATTATTTAAACTAAACAAACTGAGAAGCTATAAGTATGCAAGTACAAGAAACTAATTTAAAAATCCCCTAACTGCTATGTCTTTTACTGTAGCTAAGCTATTATAATTTGTTCTTACAAATAAGAGAATAAAATGAAACCATGCAATATAGTCTATCACACAATCTTTTTTTATTTTAGATGCACTTAAAAGGAGAAAGCACTAAATACTAGAGGTCAAATTGTAAACACATCAAAATGTATTGCTCTATGCTGTAGGATTGCATTTCTGTACCATTTTTTAAGGACCAACATTATTCATTATTTTGGATTTTGCCTTTTTTTTAAAATATTCATTGGACAGTGCAGAGATGCACTTAAGCAATATGAAGTGGTTTTATGACAAATCTGCAAAGGCTGAATACATGAACTTTGACCCTGTCTTTGTGTCATGATTGTGACCAAAAGATGTGCCATTATTGTGGCATTCTGGTGGTAGAGTGGCTTAGAGTGGGAACATAGGATTAAACCTATGTACAGTCCATTGTGAGGAAAATTTGGAAGAGGAGATGAACCAACTGGTTTAGTCTCTGTATAAGACTTTTTTTGAGCAGTGTGAAAACTAGTGCAATGCAGCAATGATATGCCCTGGCTTCCAAGGCAAAGGGATTGAGGTATTGAGGAAGTGGGCAAGCATAAGTCATATATCCATGCTATATTCAAGACTTCCACATTAGTTTTGGACATTGCAATGATATCCTGTCAAGGTTTAATGTACCTGGATCACTCTCATGAAGGTTTTACAGGTGGGTGTCTCCTACTAGAGCTGTGTTTTTGCCTCAGAAAAGGTTTTGGTTCTAGGAAAAATCAAACTACTAGTGCAATAGTAAGATAGGTATTTTCCTGAGAGGCATGTTTGTTGGGTTGGTGCTTGTCCTCCTGCATTCTCAATAGAATGTATAAATCCCATCCCACTAGAAGGACAACTAAACTATTAGAGATTAATTATTGCAACTATGTCACATAAAATAATGTATGCATCTTGCTAGGTAGTTGTTAGCATTATTAAACACAGTTAGGGAAAGTCAGAAATCTCTGACAGTAATAAACTTCTGATAGGTCCTCTCTTCTAATAAACTCTCTTCTAAACATCTAGTAGGTCTTCTCTTCAGTACCAATAGGTATTTGAAGTGGAGTCAAAGTCCAATTCCTACCATCTTCTTTGAGTGTCTTGTGCAAGAAATCCCTTTTAGTCTTGCTTTGTAATGAAAAGAGTATGTTTAGAAAAAATAAAAAATAGAAAAAAATGGTGGGGAAATGCTATTCAGTCTGTATTTGTTTACTCTTTGATTGACAAATATGTAATTACAGTGTTAAACTCACCTAGGCCTATTTATCTGTCAGTCTACATGAACAGATTGTGAACAGAATGAGCTGCATTTTTAATAAAGGTTATTCATGTGAGTAATGTAATATCAAACTTGGTGTGCTAGACTGGCATCCTCATTGTTTTATCCTGATTTCCCACTGTTTCCCACTTTCCAAATGTTCTTCTTAGCGAATTTCTGTACTACAGAGATGACTATTACTCCGTAGGTCATGACTCAGTGTGGGATACTATAATCTGCTGTTTAATTCATTAGGAAGTATGTTCCATGCTCACTCCACCCCACTCTCTGCCTGTTACTTCTCCTTTTTTAAATGTCCTAGGAAGATAAGTGGATTTTTTCCCCTTCCCAGGGGAAGAGGTTTTTCTCCAAAAATATAATATGGAGGAGTACATTTGTATTTTGTTGAAAAAGTGAGTATAGAGCATTTTTTTCCAGCATAAAACTAACATAAACTTCCTATTAGGTGGGCAGGGGCTGTAGGATGGGCAGAAAAGGGAGAGGAGAGGAAGCAGAAGGGTATAACTTGTCAGCCTTGTGAATACACACAGAAGCAAACTTTGTCCATATCTGGGTCTAGTGCTCCAACTCGCTAAAGTAAGATTTTCAACATTAAGTTTTTTGAATGATGAAAGAAAGCATGCTCCAGTGCTCAGATCTGATAGTAGGATGTGTCAATTTCTTGCAGTGCAATCACACTGCTTTGTTGGAGCTCCAGCAACACAACAGGGAATTTGAATTGATGTGCTGCTTTATAGGTCTGGTATTTTGTGTTTAAGCATGCAAAAATACTTGTTCTAAACATGTTGCTTCTATATACATATCTTTATGTATACGTATATATGCATATATTTGCACATTTTTTCAACTAGCTGCTAGACAATTTTCTTTAGGAATATTGGGTCAATCATGGTGTTTTCAAGACTATTTTGAAGTCATGCTTATGTTACGCTGTATTACTGAATGGAGAAGTTGTTCAGTTAACAGACTATGGCAAAGGAAAAGACAAGAATAATCCAGTGATGCAGTAAGAAATGGATGTAGGGGCTCAATGAAGTACTGTGTGAGGACACCATCACTGGTCTTTCTTCCTACGAGGATTATCAAGCAGGAGCTTGTGATTAGCTTGTGATATTATCTTAAAATGTGGCAGTATGTCATGCACAGACTCTTTGCTTCGCTTACATGTACTCATGCTCATGCTGTGCACAAGGACTTCGCTCCTTGTGGGGTGAGTAGAGATGCAGACTACTCTGTCCCTTAATAATTAGAATATCTCCCAGTTACCAGGGTATTCTGTGATGAGACCATTAGCATAGTTTTAATTTATTTTTAAAACATTAAGTGAGTACAGAATAGTCGAAAACTAGCTGCACAAACTCTCACGCTTTAGGAGAGATTTACAGGTTCAGGATGTGGTGAACCTTTACCATGAGCAGTATTTTTTGGCTTGCTCAAACTCAATAAAGCCTTCCCCTGCTTGGCACTAATGCTGTCCTCAATCCACCTTAGAAAATCACATGCAGGAACAATTCTCATTTTCTGTACCAATGAAATTAAATGGCTCCTCTCAACACCACCTTTGCTTTGAGTAGTGTGATGCATGTCTTGTTACACACAATTTCTTCTGTATAATTTTCTGTTTTAAGAGATCTAGCCATTGGTTCTTTCATTATATAGATTTGAACATCAGATCAAAATTTAAAGCTCAAATGGGTTCTTGGATAATTCAGAAATTGATGAAGATTTGTCTTTAATTTTCATCCGGGAGCACACTAACACAGAGAGCTCACCAGTTGCACTCCAGAGCAAAAAATGTAAATAAGCTCAAATCAATTACCTGCTGAATAATACAACACAAAGAAAAGCTTTTTGAGCTAGGCACTGAAAATCGAACACTATGATTTTATACAGGATCTATGCCAAGGTCTCTGCTGAGATGGGATGAGTTTTTTGGCAACCAGTTAGGAAAAGGAGGAAAAGGTGATTATTTTATTGAATTTTCCTTTTGTATTCATGTGCCTGAGAAGATTCTTCCACTCCTCGCCTTTGCTGTTGCACTGTGGTGTTAGATGTAATCTCACATACAGGTTTTGCTTTAAAAAAAAAAGGAAATGGCTTTGGTAATTGCATACTGATGAGTTTATAAATGTCGTGAAAGAGTTTTCATATCCCATGTCAATTTGATTAAAAACCACCAGAGTCTGTGCAGAGAGTTTCAGGAAGGCTAAACCTGTTAGAAAATACACTTTGTCAAAATGAGACTGAGTATTTAAAATAAGTTGTTTATGGGAAATATTTTGTTGTTTATTAACAATATTTGATCTCTTACAGAAGCACAAGAAGCATTTGAAAGGATATAAGTCTGTGGTATGGGACACCAGGAAAAGGTCATGAATTTCAACTGCTTCAAAAACTCATGTTTTCCAGATGTATGAAATAAATTCTGGAAATATACAATTTAGCTAATAACAAGAAAGAACTTGGATGTGATAAAAGTAATACTAGCAAGGAGATGATCTTGTTCTATAGCATACTCGACTTTAGCATCTTTTGAAGTATTTTAAAATCAGCTGTATTTGGCTAACACGATTCATGCAGATGGACCAGCAATAGCAAAACCACTGGTGTGCATAATTGGAAGGTAATTTGGAGATCTGTTCTTGATGGCAAGCCAGGGGTTGGAAAGAGATAACACACAGATGTTGGTGTAGGGGAGGCAGCACACTGTCAGTGACCTCTGGTATTTGTGTGTTACAGTGCTCTAGTACAAACACTTCACTATTCTGGTCAAGTTCACTTTGCTTCTGCACATCCTGCCCCTCACCCCCCAAATTATGGCTATGACTGATGCAATTTCCAGCTCCCGTGGGTGAGAACTTTGACCAGGATGGTGTTATGCTTGATTACACTTGCATATAAACCTCTAGGCTATAATCTGAATATTATAAAGTGGATTTAGTTGGATTCAGCTCTGTTCAGCCTGGAGCAGAGGAGCTTGAGGGGAGACCTCCCTGCACTTACAGCTTCCTCTTGAGGGGAAGAGGAGAAGCAGACACTGATCTCTGCTCAGTGGTGGCCAGCAACAGAACTAAAGGGAATGGCCTAAAGCTGTGTCAGTGGAGGTTTAGATTGGATATCAGGAAGTGTTTCTTCACTTAGAGGGTGGTTTGGCGCTGGAACTGGCTCCCCAGGGAAATGGTCCTGGCCTCGAGTCTTACAGAGATCACAAAGCTTTTGGACAACTCTCTTGGGAACATGGTGTCATTTTTGGGGTGTTCTGTGAAGGGCCAGGACTTGGATTTCAATTATCCCTTTGGGTCTCTTCCAGCTCAGGATTATTCTGTGATTCCATGCTTCTCCATGGAGCCTTCCCTTCTCCATGCTGATCAGTCCCAGCTCTCTCAACATGTCCTCACAGGAGAGGTGCTCCAGTCCTCTGATCATTTTTGTATCCTCTTTTGGACTTACTCCAGCAGGTTCACATCCTTTTTATGTTGAGGACCCCAGAGCTGGACACAAGTACTCCAGGTGGGTTTCACCAGAGTGGGGCAGAGGGGAAGAATCCTCTCCCTACCCTGCTGCCCACAGGGCTTTGGATGCAGCCCAGACTAAGTTTGACTTTCCAGGGCTGCCAGCAGATATAGCAGCAGTCATGTTGATCTTCCAATCCACCAACCTTGCCAAGTCCTTGTCCTCAGGGCGCTCTCAATCCCTTCTCCATCCAGCCTGTATTTGTGCCCTGTCCAGGATGCAGCACCTTGCACTTTGCCTTGTTGGACCTCATGAGTTTTGAACAGGCCCATCTCTCCAGCCTCTCCAGGTCCCTTTGGATCCATCCCTTCCCTCCAGCGTGTGGCTGCATCACAGAGCTCACATCATCATCATCATCATCATCATCATCATCATCATCATCATCATCAGTCTGCAAACATGCAGAGGGCACGCTCAGTCCCACTGTTTTTATTGTTCTGTTTGTGTTAGAGCTTTCATGACTCACCTTGACCAGGTCACTGCTTTGGGCTGGGACATGTGGAGAATTCAAGATGTTAGAGAGATTTTGATTTGTCTTGTGCTTTTGGACAAATCCTCCAATTAGGACAAGTATACAATTCAAACTAGGTACAGTTCAAAGAGTAGCAAAAAACCCCCCAAACCAAACCCCTAAACTAAAACTGGCAGGCACTATGCCTTGAGTTAGTATGGCAAGATGAGAATTTTGAGGATTAACAATCCATGCTAAGCATTTGGAGTTGGGCAAGTACAAAGGAATGCAATCTCTGAGAACAAAAATATCTTAGAGGCATATTATAGTAATTATTTGCTGATGAAATGAAAAATGGTAGTGGTACAGTTGTGGGAGTAGTATAATATACTTCAGAAAACAAAGTGTTTGCTAATTGGGTAGATGATAACAAAGTTATGCAATATGTTGCAGTGGTGAACTGGACTGTGAGTGGCTTGTGTGATCAGATATATTAACTCTATTTAATTAGATATTGGTTGAGCTTTTACATGACAGGAATTTTGATAAGGTAATTTTGAGGTGGCTCAATGTGGAAATGAGGTAGATTAATGCTTGCTTTAATAAAGTGTAACTACATAAATTATGTAAATGAGAAAAAAAGATATGTTTGGATTAAACTCTGGGAAGATATTACCCAAGATATGCTACACTCTTTGCTAGTCACCTTGTTTTACCAAACCAAGGATATTCTTAAAAAATAGCATCATTTATTTTGACTTTATGAAAATTTACTTTTGCCTCTAGTAAAGGATTACATTTGTGTATTAATTTCTTCTTAAGCAAATTTGACTTTTTCTCGGATAGATTAAAACCTGCCTGGCCATATAAGATTTCAAAACATATCAGTAATTAATTGAATTTTCTCTACATCCTTTTTAACTTAATGGTCAGCATGGGAAATGTATTTTTATTGATCATAGTAATGACAGAGGATAGCCTTTTGATGTGTCCTAACCAGGTTGCTGCAAGGTGGTACATTATTATATCCATATATCATGGTGTCCTGCATTATCGTTTTCCTTTCCAGGACAGTATCTAAAGCACTTTAATTATTAATATAAACTTGGTAGTTTTTTTTCCAGGCATCTTCTTTTATTTTTAGATAGCATGCTGTCTTCATTTGTGTTTGTTGTTCATGTGTATTTGTTACAATTTTTATCATCCTTAAATATAAAAGACAAGTTTTTTGGCTGCTCTATCAATAATTCTGTATGAAAATCTTAATTTTCTAGAGCATTCCACAGCAGGAATTTCCTCCTTCTAGCTATGCAACACCAAAGGGAAAACCTCCTACTGGTTAATTTATGTGTAAAAACTGCTTCAGTTTACATGGTAAGTGATGCTATAGCACTTAAGACTAAATTAAAACTAATAATGTTTGTGCAACTATTGACAATTGTTGTGACCTCTGGTTGAATCTTTAAAGAGACACATATGTTTAATTATCAGCAGTAGATTTTATTTATCTGTAATTACCATCAAGAATAAATTATAAGCTAGTGAGGAGAAATAATAGCAGGAAAACAGAGCTAATGACATTTGCCTTCCTTCAGTGGATGGAAGAACATAGAACAAGGGTTAACATTAGGTGGTGACCTTGCTGCATTTTCAAAGGAATTTAATTTTTAAATGTGGGGAAAAAAATCAATCCAGAAACTGAAGTCAAAATTTCTCCCTTCTCAAAGCAATTAGTGAAATCCTTTGTGAACTGGGTAGCAAAAATAGTTATCTCGTATAGTTCAGTGGTAATTTATATTGAAGTAAGGTTCAGTTTTGATAAATATTTTCTAGGTGAAGATGGGAAACTGTTGTAGGTTTATATAGATGAGAGAAAAAACCTTCTCAGAATTATAGTGAAAGATCTATCAGCAAAGTGAAATTTGTTATGACAGTGGTTACTCTTGGAATACTTCCATATATCAATGAAATTCATATGAAAATTCAGTAAATTTGATGTAAACCTTCCTGAAGGATCAGTAAGACTACTTTTTTTTCCCAGAAAATTTTGATTATGATTTATGGAGAACTTTTTCCCTCAAGAAATTTTACAATTTGTGTAAAAGTCCTTCATCTCTTCTCCCCTCAGTAACATTCTTAGCAAAAATCTGCTTCCTGATATTGCATACCTCTCATTAAAATGCAAAAAATAAATCTTGAGAATCTATGCACATTATATAGACAGATAGTCTTGGAGGTAAAGCACAATAGTCATGACTCTAACCTTCTACTATCCATACTCCAAACTCTGGCCTAATCTCATGCTGACGACAGGAAAATCTTCATCTAGGAGGACCTAGGCTGCCATCACTTTTGGAAAAAGCAAGCATTGTGTATGCTGTTGCCTATTCTCATTCCATCACACTTTGAATTTCTACTAGCCACGTGATCAGGTTTCCTAATTAATCCAGAGGTTTATCCACAAAAGTGTATATCCGGTAGCAGCAAACATCTCTAAATCAAAAAAAAAAAAAAAATGGTCTTATCATCGCAACCTTCATATATTTCAAATGAGCATTTTTCTTAAAGCATCATCATAGTTTTAACAATTTCTTGTAAAGTCATTGATTTTATGTTTCTTCAGGAAAGGTGCAATTTATTACAGTTAATAATGCTTCTGTGATAACATGAAATGTTCCTTGTTGCCACTAATTAATTAACCTATCAGAAAGTATCCTTCCTTTTAGAATAGATGATGAGGGGTTTTTAAAAAGTCTATCTGATGTCTCTAGTTAACATGTGAAACAAGATCTGGGATGTGAACATTCTGGAAATTATTTTTGTTTTATTCTCCTGTAAATGTCATGTTCAACTCAGTCTCAGCAAAGTCAGGTGTTGGGGAAATTACTTGTTCAGTCTTTTCAGCCTCTGCTTGTGCACTGTTGGCTTAGTGGCTGGGTTAGTGTCATTGTACTTGGTTAAGGGTTGAATTTTGTGACGTCATTGGAAAAACTTCCAAGGTTTTTAGGCTTAAGTGGCAAGTTTATGGAGAAGGTTTTTTCTACATACCTAAGTTCCTCATAGACGCAGGGAGAAGCCCACAGTGCTGTCACACAGAAATTGCCAAGCACTGGGACAATATTAATTTGGCAGTTAACTGTTGGTCATGGGCATGCACAGCAGTCTTGCAATTCAGTGATGCTGCTGTGAGGAATCAGTTTGCTGGTGAGCCAAAGTACAAGGTTTATTTTCTGCTGGCTCTGTGGTGATTGCTGCAGGCACCACAGGAGGGGGCACAGAGCAGTGAGGAAACAAAACCCTGGTGCTAATCATTCCTGCTGACATCCTCCACATTTCACCTGGAAATGAGGGCTCATCTTCTGTGTCCATGGTTAGTATTGGAAGCATTGCTGGTCTTTCAAGATGATTCCTGGGATAACTGCTAGGGCTTTTTGTTCTTCCAGTTGATTTCCAACACTTTCATATGCAGTTCTACCTTTTAAAAATGTGTTCCTGGTTTTGTCCTAATGCTCTCTTTTCTCTTTTCCCCCTCTTTGTTTGCTTGCTTGTCTGGCGCTGCTCCACAGCTTTTGTGCTGACACATTATGTGTCACACTACTCTTCAACTATGTACTGAAGAGCATGTCCACACCCATAAAGGAGCTCAGAAAGGCAGTAGGAAGACCTGAAGCCCAAGTAATGCCCTGCTGGGCTACTCCCAGGCCATTACAGGGATCACCAGCCCATCAGGACCTGGAATTCACAGGGATGGGAGGGAACGGCAAGCCTACAACTCCTAAGAACAATCAACTTGTCCAGACTCCTGTGAGTGCTGTCTCAGCTGAGACATCAACCTCAGTGTTTAGGCATGAAAACCATCACAGGGTGTCATGGGGAGCAGTTTTGGAAAACATTTTCCATGTTAAGAGTTGCTGCTCTGCAGTGGGACGTGTAGGATGCAGGGGAAAAACAGTTTGAGACCACACAGGATTTACAGGGTGTTTAAAGCAGGAATCAGTGGTAGGAAAAGGGAGGTGTTCAGGTGATTTTGGGAGGAACAGGAGAGAGAAAACAAGAGTGGGATTAAAGGATTAGAAGAGATCATATCATGTAAATAGTTTCATCTGTGCTCTTGTCTGTCCTCGCCCTGCAACTGATGACCTGTCTGTCCCCCTTATAAATTTTTTTCCCAGCTCTTCCCTAGGTAGGAGGTCCCTGTTCTTTGTGTGCAGGGGTATCTGTGTGCAGCACCTAGAGTCAGAGCATGGGGTGGAGTGTCCACATGTGTCCACAGTGCCAGGGACTGGAATGAGTGTAAGTCTATGAGGGTGTGTGTGAGCAGCAGTAACAATCAAGGCAAATGAGTTGGTGAGCAGAAATGACCCAGGAGCAAGATATTGAGCAGGTCTCTGTCTGACTCTGGCTGTGAAAGCATCTGGGTGCCTCTAGGGGCAAAAGCATGGAGGGGATTAGCTGTTGGGACCTGGAAAGTCCTGGCCCAGCTCTGTGTGATGAGTGACACTCTCTGCCAGCAATGGGTGCAGGGCTGCAGCTTCAGGGACTAATGGAATGGAATCACAGAGTGGCATGTGTTGGAAGGGACCTTAAAAAACATCTCTTTGTCATGAACAGGGCCACCTTTCACTAGACCAAGTTGCTCCAAACCCCATCCAGCCTGGCCTCATTTATGTCCAGATGCCAGCATCTGCTGAGCTTGGGATCCATCTGGAAACCTGGAACCACTGCAGCCTGGTGTCCACCCAGATGTGGTAAGAGTGAAGCCCACCAGATCTGGCAACTTCTAATATTATGTCTGAGTAAATATATTGAAAACATGGTCTTTACAACAGCTAACTCCATTTTAATTTTAAATGTCTCGGGCAATATGTTCAGGTACTATTCAGTCATCTTGCCAGACCAAAATGTTTGGTACAGAGCAAAGAGTACTGATGCATTTTAGCTTATCTTGCTGTGTAAATGGCTTCTGGTTTCTGCCTTGTGCTGACTGCTAAAAGGAGAATTTCTGAGAAATTCAGGAAAACAGTACTTAAAAAAATTGAGATTTGCACATTGGAAACTATAAAATGAGGATTCCCAGAGAGATAAAAAAGTACTTGAGAATAATTTGACTAACCAGTGAGCCATTGAAAGTAGAGCCCTGCACTTTAGTAATCTTATGGCTTTTGTGCATATTTATGTATTTTAATTGGAAAAATTACAGATTTTTGCCACCTGGTGTTTTTACATGCTGCTTAGCTGTGGGATATGAATAGATTGCAATTTATGAAATAGTAATCTAAATAATAACATAGCTATTAATTCAGTATTATTGTGAAAAAAGATTGACACAACTTGAATGTTCTCAGTGTACTCCTGCCCACCTTTCTCACTGAGTCATTAATCTGCATATAAAAATGATGTTGAATTACTGCTTGCAAATGAGGAGTCAACAGTGTAGGGCATGGTCCTTTTCCTTGATAATAGTGGTCCCTCTAGTCTACCAAGCAAAGATATAACAAGATCCAGCATCTGGAAGTTTAAGTCACCAAAGTGCAAACTGGAACAACAGTAAAAACTGCTGGCAATGAGGGCAAGCAACTTTTGAAGCAGATTACTCAGATAGTAAATCTTCCATATGTTTGTTTCTGTTGTTCTTAGGAATATCACCAGATTTGTCAGATACTGAAATTACATGAATGTGGTTTATATCTATTTAGTGATTAAGATTGAGCTAGTTCAGCAGAAGAAGCTGTAAGTGATGTCCACCTTTGCCTAAAAGGTCTAAGATAAATAAAATTCAGGTTTAAAATCTCAGTGGGCTAGTGGGTTACAATGCCACTGCAATTGGCTTAGTTAAATTCTCATAGCCTATGTCATGTGAAGAGGCATACCTCTGGTCACAGAATTCAACTAGAAGAAACATGTGACTGGTATATTCATCCATCACTATTGTCAGTTCTGCCAGAGCAGTGACTTTCATGTCATGGGCTAGATTGTGAAAGCCCTGCTGGTGTTCACAACAGGGACTTGGTCTTTAGTATACCTTGGCCAAGTTAAAGGCTTGTTCAGTTCCCATGTGGCTCAGGGGTACAGAGTTGGTGTTAAATAGTCCAGCCCTTGGAGCAGAGCAGTTGATTCTCTCAGAAATGGTACAGCTTACTTTCCAGGAGGATATGATGATGGGTACTTTACATATGAAGTATACAGCTGTAGAACCTTCGTATATAATTACAATTTTTAAAGTATTTTTGCATCTATACTGTGCCAGCACACAAGTTTTTTACTTTTGTAAATGTTTAATATATTTCTTGAGAGACTTTCTCAGACAGAACAAAACAAGAACCACCTATGCTGATGAAGTTTCTCTTACTACAGTTAAAAACAATGACTATTATAAAATTGCGTAGAGCTGGGGATGTTTTCTTGATAAAATGAAGCACAAGAAAAAGAATAAAAGAAAGTAGAGTGCTTGTCAGAAATGGATGACAGAGAAATTGTAATAGGAGGAAATAATTCAATTAAATTACATGCTTGAAAACACATGGCTAATAGATGGGGGAGAGATACATCAGTTACATTAATGTGGATCAATAACTGATCTTTGCAAAGAGGCATAAGAGACAAGTGTGTGTCATTAATGAGAAGGAATTAAATAAAGTCAAGAAGTCAAAAGCATGCATCATCAAAAATGAAGAGTGGGACTGAGTGATGAAACAAATCAAACTTCTATTCAAGGTGAAGTTTTGTGGTCTTGTTAATAGCACTCTTTAGCTTTATTGGAAAAGAGGAATAACCTTTTGGAATAAATGAATGTGCTTTCATTCGGAAGTAGAAAACTAATAGCTCTTTAAAATTCAAACCAAATTCTTCTATCTGAACCTAAAAAGTTATTTGTTATCCAATGCTTAAATGTGTAAAGCTGATGAATAAAGAATGTAGCTAGCAAGGAATTCTGGACAGCTATAACTAATGAAGCAAAATGTAATTGCTTTGGAAGAAAAAAAAAAGAAAGAGGAGGTGAACTGGGAGATTTAAGACTGACAAATGAGAAAGATTTTTCTGGTTAAAAATGATGAAATCTATATTTTACTAGAGTTTTTCTGTTGTTGTTGGGGACTGAAATGGCATAGAATCAAAGAAAGTCATAATCTGCATCCCTTGTGATTAATGAAAAATTGAAAACTGGAGTCAATGCATAGAATAGTCACTTTTTTAACTTGGTATCTCTGTGGAGGAGCTGAAAGGAGCAATCAGGAAAAAAAAGACGATTTTTACACACATCAATGCATTAACAAGGAAAAATTATTGATAGAGAAACAAAAGGGAAATAGTTGTAATGGCACAATAAGAAATATAAATCATTATCTCATTTCCATGCATACCAGTTCCAATATTGTTTCTGTAAAACATGGTGTACATTTAAAATTTTACAACAAGAACAGTAGTTTGTGACGTGGAGGGTCAAGGCCTTAGCAAGATGCAGTCTCGAGTTCTCTATTAGAATTTGTCAGATTTATAAGAATTTGTCAGTTTTAAACCCTTCCTGCTCCTCCTTCCCAATCTTAGCCTCTGGCCCACATGTCTTAACCTTTACAGTCTTACTGCTTTTGTGAGGTATCCCTCAGTTAAGGATACAGGAGTGTCTTGTTTTCAGCTCAGTTCCCCTCTGGAAGAAAATCATCTGAGAAGTCTGAAAAAGTTCCAGTTTTTGTTTTTTTTTTTCCATCAGAGAATTCCCATTATGTACATGCATGCTACTGGAGCCCAGAGTTTTATAGTCTGATGCTATTGAAGGTTGAAAAAGAGAGGGCTAGATCTTCCCCAAGATAAGGTTTTATGCTGATAATAAGGATGATGCTTACAACCGGCTGGTAACTGAATGAGGTACATTTGCAGGACTAAATACTTATTGTGCCCATAATACTGCCTTTTTGTATCTTCCCATAATTTTGCAAAGTAATTATTTAGATTGAAGGACGGAAAAAGAAGTAAAATTCAGGATTTCATTCTAATCTCTCTCTAACTGACGAAACAAGTTATGTATTAAATCTTTAGCTTGTTTTTTTTGCATGTTGGATTTAAAAAAAAAAATATTCTTTGCATGATCTAGAAAACACTTCCACATGTCTTTGCTCTAACAGACCATCTAAAATTTTCTAAATTATTACTTCAAAGAATGTGCTCCCTGGAGGATATGTAACCTCCTCATATGTTTTGTTTTTTTTTTTCTCCATCTGTTCAATAATAACCATTTTGTAGAACAGAATGAAGGTCAGCAGCCACTCATGACTTGATAATCACATTATTTTCTTTTTTATTTTCTTTTTTATTATCTTTTTATTTATTTATTTATTTGGAGTTTGTCAGATCTCTACCTGTCTGCATTTGCCTTTTGTCAGGTACTGACCACAAGTTTAGTGATGAAGAGTAGATGGCATTTGGGGTGGAATGAAGGATGGGAACACCAATCTACTCCTATCCTTCCCTTTTTTGTTCTTTCTTCTTTTAGAATTCAGTGCATTTCTTATTCTGAAGTATGAAGGTCAAAGTCCTTTTACTGTGCTGTTCCTGTCTACAGCCGCAAGATATAAGAATATATAATAAATACTCCAGTAGTCAAAATGGGACTATTTTTCCAGTTTAGGTATTTATGAAAATTCATCCAATCGACAGATTCTCAAACCTGAAATTGTCATCTTCCCTTTTTCTTTCTACATTTTATTCATCTGTTCCTGTGAGGAGCCATTATTAGAGTAATCACCTGAGTACAACACAAACATCACTTGAGAATGCTTCCTATAGTGCATCATTAATGAACATGAACACTTCTTAATGCATCAATAGTTTCACTTTTAGAAGATAAATTCTATTTGGACACCTCCATATTAAAAGTTGGACTGAGAGCAGCAACCTTTTTGTGCCTGGAATGAGAAAATCAGAAGTTTGCAATGATTCAGATTAAGTTCTGAGAGGAATTTGAGCCACTGACTGACAAATGACGGTCCTGTGATCCTGTGATTAGTCGGGAGATTTCTTTCAACAAGGCTTTAATGAAATTCTCCTAGGTCTGAATTATCATGCTTGATCTCAATTTTAGGAGATGCAATGTGAATGCAGAACACTGATCAAAATGTAGTACTCGGAAGAATTTTATATATTTTTTATTCTAAAGCTCTATATCCACCATATTTCATATAGAGACTTCAGAACGAACCTGAAATTAAAATTTTTAATATATGTTTTAGAAGCAAGATCATGTTTGGTAGGGAGAGGGACAGGGTAAACAGGAATGGAAGAACAAAGAATTTCTAAGTGCATGGGATTTTGTAGTATCACCAATGGTATTTTTGAGTTTTCTTCCTCTTACTGAAAATTCTATTTTCAGGGGGAAAAAATGTGTTCTACTCAGATGGATATAATTTTTATTTTGTAAAGTAACTTTTGGTTAATATCAATGCAAACCAGTAGTTCTTTTCTACTAAATAGAATCCTGTTTTAAGGATTTCAGCAAAACAAGATTTTTTTATAGTGACTCAAGAAGTACCTAAACTGTGTTCTAAGGGTGCAAGAAGTAAATCGCAGAAAATTGAGATAGGAGTAAATGATAGTAAAATCCAAATACAAGATTTTCATCATAGCAATGATAAAATTGTACAAGTTGTTGTAAAAGAAAGCAAATATCTCCAAGCAACCAAGTCTGAAACTTTTAAGGAATTTCAGAATAAATCTGGATGTGGTAATCTGTGTCATATTTTTCTGGTGTTAACTCTTTGTGTTTTGTGAACTGGGCTTTTTTTTTTCCTGAGCACACACAAATAAACTGGCATATTTCACCTTTGAACTGTATCTATCAGCATAAAACTGCTAGTGCTTTCTGTGATTATCAACATTATTATTACCAGGGAAAAAAAAAAAAAAAAAAAAAAAAAGAATGAAGAAAGCAAACTAAGATAAATAACCCTCTCACTTCCCATGCTGATTAAATTTTAGAAATATGCTCCAGTTCTACATATCAGGCACAGGCTGCATATATCTAAATGTACTGGCAGGCCATTCAAGGCAGCTGTTGGAGACTGAGTGTTATAATTTATGGCTTAAACATCTTCATGAAGAATCTTTGCCTATTAGAGAAAAACTGTACAAAAGCTGCAGAGAAAACCATAAAAACCCTGAATGGGGCCCTCCACTACTCATTAAGGATGATGAGAATGCATTCACAGAGGGATCAAGCTTAGCAGCTTCAGGGTGGAGACTGCAGCCCCAGGGCTTCCTTCCTTCCTTCCTTCCTTCCTTCCTTCCTTCCTTCCTTCCTTCCTTCCTTCCTTCCTTCCTTCCTTCCTTC
>JANRGV010000051.1:12618899-12687003 GCA_024734035.1 Alethe castanea
TTTTACTATTAAATAAAATATATCAAGTTGTTTCAGCACCAACATCTAATCTCATCAGGTTTTAATCATGTTCTTTGGGTATATTTTGAACCTTTTTGGATTCAGCCCATTTAATTCACAGAGACTTAGTTTTCATTGGTCTTCTGTATTTAAACCAGTCAGTTCCTAACATCAGCAAAAATCCTATTTAGTAAAAACTGTGTGTATACTCAAAAATGTCTAAGAAGCATGTAAGGTTGTATAGCACAGAAGTGCATGACTGACTTTTCTGTGAGATGAGAAGTATAGCAGAGGTGGGCAGCAAAGGCACTGCACTGCTTTTTCATTCTAGGAGTACCTGAAATGAAAGCTGTTTCAGCATTTCTGCATGTTTCTTTACACATTTTGATTGCTGCTAAAAACTGCTGGATGCTGGAGGAGCTCCCTACTGTGCACATTACAACTTCCTGTGAATTCCAGAAGGAGGTTTTCCTATAAGTGTAATAGGAGAAATCTCACAGCAGACATCTCTTATTCTCTCCTTCTTCAGAAGTCAGACTAGGAGACAAAATATTGCTGGAGCAGAAGGGATGGGATAAGGAGAAGATGATTATGAAGCTCAAATTATCCAATATTCCTGATAGGCTTTCATAATTGCTGATTCATGTTTTGCCCTTGACTGTATTTTTTTTCACCACATCAGTGTGATAGGTAGGACCAGAAAATAAACTACTTAATGTGAGTGTTTGATAGGATGACTTAAATGCATTGTAAGTACTGGTCTGGTTTTTTTCCTTTTCCCTCTATTATACACAAAGTTGAGATGCTCTGTGCAGTAAATTATTAAGTGTATCTTGGCCTTGAATCTTCTTAAACCACTGTCACATTTACTATCAACTTTGTTAAATTACTATTTTGTATCAAGAAACATATGCTACTTGTCTCTTAAAAATGAAGTGTCACTCCACTAGCAGCAAGAAAGTGATTTGGTTTTTTGCCATGCTTCAACAGGGAACATGAATGTTGTCTACACAAAGAGAAATGTTTACTGTTAACAAGTGACCCACATTTTAAGTCCATTTTGAGAACTAAAGCTTAAGCAAAATATCATTTGAGGGTTTTTCAATTTAAATTACCATGGATTTTTAAGTGTATCTTCAATTTTTTCAGATTCAACCTCTCAGGATGAGGAATTCAGATTTTTTTTTTCCCCATGAAATGATCATTTCCTAAAATGATATTTTACTGCTGGATATTGTACCAAATGTGTTTTATATTGATTAATAATCATTGTAATATCTACTTGTTTAAAGAAATACAATGGGAATACTTGCTGCCTTTCAAACTCTAACTTCAAATATCTGAGGACTCTTGACACTTCAAAGATAGATTAAAGAAAGTGGATAAGAACAAATACATTTTATCCTGACAAGTAATTTCTCTGCTGAAAAAAAAAAAAAAGTTTCAACTGACTGACAATTTAAAGGTTTTGTTCTGAATAAGCCATAAGTGTTTTTTACCATTGACCAGAGCATTTCCCTAAGTTATCTGTGGTTACTGCTTACCCTTGGGCATGGAGGGCATGGAGGATCCACATTTGGTTCCAAATATGAACATGAGAACATAAAGCTGAATTTACAATGTGTACCTGTGATGAATAAATTTTGCCCTGCATTGGGAAATTACTTATGGAAGGCCACTGGCCTACTCTTCAAAATGGTTTGAAGTGACTCATCGAGAATTTATACTGGTGTCTGTTGCCTTTAGTCAGCAATAATGGACTTGTATTATTCTCTTTTCACAATGGTGGTGCTAAAAATAATTATTTTGTTGGGTAAAGTGAGCATTATACAAGTTCTCAGGAGGTTCTTGCTCTGGTAGGACTCTGTTGCATTTTTTATCATGTTGAAAACTTTGTTTGAACAAGATAATGATAGAGGGATGGAGCAACTCTGCTGTCAGGGAAGGCTGAGAGAATTGGGATTGTTCAGCCTGGAACAGAGAAGCTTCAGGGTGACCAAATTGTGGCCTTTCAGTACCTGAAGGGAGTCCACAGGAAAGATGGAGAGAGACTATTTACAAGGGTCTGGAGTGACAAGACAAGGGGGAATGGCTTCACACTGATAGAGAGTAGGCTTAGTCTAGATGCTAAGAATAAATTCTTTACTGTAAGTGTGGCTCTTTTCTGGATGAGGTTGTCCAGGGAAGCTGTGGCTGCCCCATTTCAGGAAGCGTTCAAGGCCGGTTTGGATGGATTTCTGAGCAACCTGGTCTAGTGGTAGATTCCAGCCCTCCATGGCAGGGATTTGGAACAGGATGGTCTTTAAAGTTCCTTCCAATTCAGAAAATTCTATGATTCTACAATTTACACAAGGCTGATGCTGAAATCCCCTGTAGTCTTATGGTTTGGGGAACCCCCAGAACAAGAAAGATGTGAGATCATATTTTGTCCAAAATTGGAGATAATTAATCTGAGCTTCTAAGTCTAGATGAACACCAGAAGCCCCAAGTTACTGGATAAAAACAAGTATGATGTTAAAATACCACCTTATTTTTCATTTGAAATATTTTCTCCAAATTGAAATGTCTAAAATAAAATAAAAGCTAAAAAAAATTCAAAACAATTCTCCCCTAATATATCTATTATTTGTAAAAAACATTTTAAAAAAAGTTCAGAACAGGTAAATCAAATTGGATATGTTTTAATTTTTTTTCTTCTCTCAATATGATAGTTGAACTAGTAAAAGGAAAAGTAATTTTATTGTATGGTGATAAAAGTTAGACTTTCCTTGACCTTCAAGGCATGTATTCCCTTTCTATCTAGAATAACTAATGTTTTGTCATTTTCTTCCATAGAAATAATAATAGCAATTGCAAGGGTTATAAAGTTGCAGTAGCAGCAGCAATAATTCTTTCCCTGTGAAAGACTAATACAAGGCAGATGAGAATCCTTGTAGCACCTTCTCTGTCCGTAGCTAATTCGGAATAGCTGGGCTGCTGAGCAGCCTGGAATCACTCCTCACTGTCCCTTCTCCCTCACCAGCACCTTGGCTGGAAACCTGACTGTGAAAATGCTCCAAGGGCTGAATTTAGTGATACTCTGCAAAAGGCAGGTTCTGTATCAGGTCTGGTTCCTCATCAAAGTCCTGAATTGGAAAAGAAAGAAGGCAGTGCTAGAACTTTTGGCTGTTTTCTCACATCTTCATATTTGTTACCTGGGATCAGAGACCAATTCCACCCAACCAGTTTCCTGTTTTGGGTAGGTGTCCTCCCTACAGCTTCCTCATGTCCTAAGTGACTTTGTAAAATGAAGCAAAATTTATTTCCTTTTCACCTTTGGCTGGAATGTGTTGCTATTTTGTTTTTGTTTTTTTGTTTTGTTGTTTTTTGTTTTTTTTTAGTTATGAAAATCTGATATTTATGATTTACACACTTTCACAAAAATGAATTGGTTTTTTGGTTAATTTTTAACATTAGTTAATATTTTTAACACTTTTGAGGTATTCTATATTTCCTTGTTCATCTTAACTTTATGATTTTGAATTATCCTTGTAACAGATGTTTTTTAATCATTAAAGATATATTGATTTTGTGTTGGATTTTGGTCTAACTTGATTTACTTTTAAATTTGGGAAGAAAATGGGCATAGCTTATATTATGCTAAACTTCTGCAAAAATATACCCAATTCCTAGAAGATTTTCAGTATCATTTTATGTAGTTTATCTTGATCTTCATGAAGAAAATAATAGATACATTTACATCTACAGTTCTGTTGGCTGCAGAACCATAAAATTATAAAATGGTTTGGGCTGGACAATGTGTTCCAGTGCCTCACCACTGTCATAATGTTCCTGATACATGATTTAAATCTAACCTCTTTCAGTTCAAAACTGTTACCTCTTGTTCTGTCACTACATGTCCTTGTAAGAAGTCCCTGTTCATCTCCCTTATAAACCTAATTTAGGTACTGAAAGACTCCTATAAGGTTTTGCCTGAGCCTTCTCTTCAGCCTGAACAACTCCAACTCTCAGCTTTGCATCACAGACAAGTGCTCCAGCTATCACCATGGCTCTCCTCTGGACGAAGGCCACATTCTTCTAAAGGTGGGGCCCTAGAAATGACTTTTCAGAAGCTTTTTATGAGTATTGGAAGAGTGATCTCTTTCTCTGCTCAAGAATGTCTTGTTGCAGTGTTTTTTTTCAGTATGTCAAGATGATACCTCACTCTCTCACTTGCTTCAGCTGCTGCTTTGTTGATTGTGCCTGCAGATTTCAGGATTCAAAAATTTATCCAATAACATTATTTAAATAAACTGGTTCTGTGAATATTCTTTGACTGGCACTGATTTGGTTTCTAAATATAGAAATAGTTGGAAAATATTTTTTCCTTTCTTTGTTTCTCAGTATGTCCAATTTTGTCCATAGTTGCTCTCTAGTATGTACCTTGGAGAATTAATGCAGCAGCCACCACCAGTGACAGAGCACTGCCAGGAATTCTGTCCAGCAAAAATCCCAGCAAGAAGCAGGGGTGTGAATCAAAGGGAACTTCCACACACAGCAGCAGTAATTCAGTTGAGTAGTGAACTCCATTACCAGAGTTAACTGTTTGAAAATGGAGGTTTCAAAGAGATCATCAGCTTCCTTAGGCAGTGATTTCAAGTGAGGTGACAAATACACTGAGGTATGTTATCCATGAACAATTTCCTCAATCATATGAAATGATGATGGATCAGCCAGTAAACTTATTTTTTATGTCACATAAGTGCTAAACAATCTGCAAAAAGTACTCCACAATAATGCCAGTACTATTTTTTTCTTTAATGTTAATGGAAGACACACAAAAAATGGTTTTAAACAGAGGAAATATTTGTCTTATGGTGTGTTCAACACAGCCTCTTCATAGCCTTGGGTGAACTTGAAACATTAAAAATGAATGCCAAAAGATTTTATTAAAAGATTAATAATGGTGAGTTTTCTAAAACACATTAAAAATGGCATTCTTATTGAGAAATTTAAGGGGCCAAAGTACAAATATTATGTGCACAAGTGTATAGCTGCTGACAATGTCTTTTAAAACATTGATGTTTTCAGTCTACCATGATCAACTGGAAAATCTGCATAGACTTTTTTTCTCCATAGAATAATACTTACATATAAAAACATATAAAAATATCAGCAAGTATGTTGGAATCAGACAACTTCTTTCAGTTAGCCATCTAAATGCATTTTGACCTTAAATCACTTTATTTAGTGTGTTCTATGTCTACAGCTATTACCATATTTATTCCTTAATACTACACTGTACCTTTAAAAAAAAAAAAAAAATATCCAGAGAACTGTTTCACTTGGAGCTTAGAAACCCACCAATCCTCAAAAAGATGAAAATGTGCATATGATGTGTGCTTATTTTTTTTTTAACCCTGTCTTTTACATACTTGTAATTATTTTTCACTCAAGTAGAATTTTTCTCAGGATCAATGGCCGTGTGAGTTGTTGGAAATAATCTTGCTTGAATCCTGACAGTTTGACTTTGACTCAAAATACGTTTAGATAAACAATACTCTGTAAGAAAGCTCATTGAATTCAGAAGGTGACATCTATACAATTATGTATGTAAGAATCCTAAAATAGGGATTAAACTGCAAAATGTGAGAAATTTGACTATGAATTGGATGTATTTAGTTTGATTTTTTGGTTTGGTTTAATTTGGAACAGTAGATAACTATATAGAACCTAGACTACAGTAAAGTCTGAGGGGAAAATTACTGAAAAGTGTGTGCAAAGGTTTGATTTGTTCACTTGGAGCAGCAAGGGGCTAAAGATTTTTTTAGTTTCTCCTTCCTGTTTGCTTTGGTGTTTTGTTTTTTTTTGTTTTTTTTTTGTTTGTTTTTTGTTTTTTTTTTATGTTTCAATACTGTATATTGGTTTTAATCAGAGGGATTCTGTGCATCTTGTGTCTCTTACACACACATACGCAAATCTGTGAGTAAACAGTCAAACTGGTGAGTATGTACTTGTCAGACTAACTAAATATTAAAGCTTAGTAAATGTTTGCTCAAAAAATAACTTAGGATTATTTACTTACTTTTGAAGACAGCAAATTTCTGTAAGATATTTGAAATTTACTTATTTTTAAAAATGAGAAATTCCTTTTAAATAAGGAATTTTTCCATTGCCAATTTCCATTTTCTTTTTTATCTGAAAAGTTGATACAGTGAATTATCTTCAAGTGAAAATGAGAGAAAAATCATCAGCACTCTGTAAAACTCATCTAGCAAAAGTTTAATTATTTTTATTCCATTATAGCTGCTCTGAACTTTCATGAAGTGAGGAGCACATCTACTCACTTTTCTTATTTTCATTCTGCTATTTTTTAGAACATGATTAGAAGTACTTAGAATCTTTAATATGCATAATTTCAAGTTACTTTTTATCTTCTGGGAAACATAACTCTTCAGAACTGTTGTAATTAATCCTTCTTTCATGAAACTTCTAAAATGGGCAAAAGTCACTAATTTGTTTGCCCTTCTCATGGAGCAATGTCTTGTTCCCCTGTTTCTAAGGTACTGGTGATACAAAAAGCCTGTGCATTCAGGAAAGAGAAAGAAATGGATCCATACAGAATGGGATGTTTCATCTCACCCTCCAGGTAAATGAAAATATTGTTCCCATCATAAACTTCAAGGAAAAAAATATTTCTTTCAGAATATTATTACTATAGATCATGTTAATTAAATGATAATTTTTTAAAAATGCATATCCCAAGTGACTAAAACATGCCATGGGTGTCAAGGAAAGCCAATGCCAGCAGGAGCCAAGGCCAAGCCCATCAGCAATGGTGGTAGCTCCTCTGGGATATCAGATTTAAGAAGGAAGGAGACCTGCTGGCACAGCAGCCAGAGAAAGGAGTGAGAATATGTGAGAGAAACAACCCTGCAGACCACAGGGAAGAAGAAGGGAGAAAAGGTCCTCCAGGTGCTCCAGATGCCAGATCAGAAATTGCCCTGCAGCCTGTGGTAAGTTTAAGTTCACTGAAAGTTTTGTAAAAGTTGCTGACAGCTCCAAATATGCCTGGTTAAATGGAAACGGATATCTGTGAGTTATACAGTACCTTGGCCAAGTGATTGATTCAAGGGTAGCCAGCAAAGCTATGCCAAAAGGGAATAGCAGTTGGAATCTTGCTCATTAGATGCCTGGTTGATATTTTGCTGTGGGATCATGTGCCTATGTGAGCCCAAGCACATCAAAACACTGCATTAGGTTTTGTGACTCAGATTAAAGTAAAAAAATCCTGTTTCTTCTGCGTATTTTAGTTCTCAAGAAAGCCTTAAAAAAACCCAAAAAACAAAAAAGGGAAAAATAATTGTATATAACTAGCACTTCAATGTTTAACCTTTATATAATACCCTGTCCTTATTTTAAACACTCTTATTTTTCTAATTCTACAGACTGCCCACTCTGATGTCCTTTGATTGTAAATTGGGTTATTTTTCATTTGGTGTTAGGAGTACTTCTAGTTTTCCCCAAATCATTATATTTCAGAAAGGCACTATTCTGCTCTCTTTCTGCTTGTGTTATAAAACATGTTTTTAGGGAAAATATTTTTGTGCCTACTTTCTCAAATTGTTCTGTACTGTATTTCAGTACTGAGTCAAAAGAATCACTTTCAGATACCTGAAATATACATAGAGAGATATATATTTATGTATTTGTCATTAAGTTATTATTTTAAAGATCTCTGTGATTTTTTTTTTTATTAGTTAAAATGCTTTAAAACCTCCTCCCAATGTGACTCTCTTGCTGAGAAAGACTTTATAACTATGTTATTTTCTTCTGTGGACAAGATGGCTTAAGCTAGGTGACAAAGTCAGTTTCAGTACAAGGTTAAAAGAGGAAGACACATCAGAAGACATTCAAGATTAGAAGACAGTATAACAACATGACATACTTTCTTACTTAAAAGTTGCTCAGACTTTATTCAGATTTTTATTCTTAAACAGGGAAAATTGACTTTAATAGAGCTATATTGCAATGTAGTGGATGGTGAGTAGTTTACACATTAAGGTAAATCCCCATAATCTTCCTTTACATGAATTCAGAGCTTTATTTGATTAATTATCTTGGTTGATGAATTTGGAAATACTTGAAGGCAACTGAGAAAGGTTCAGGACAACCAGATGTGAACTGCTATTTATTGCCACTAAAATTTGCTTTCTATTCTTTACATTCTTGCCATGTAACAAATGAGTACTTACCTTTATCAAAGTCTATTTTGTGGTTCTAGGAATTATTTCTTGCCAAACATAGTGAAATTCTGGCTTCTTTAAAGGCAGAAGACCTTACTTTGCCAAATATTTCCCTATTCCCAGACTTTTGCTTAGTGTCTTGAATGCAAGTTATGGAAGAAGATGATAAATACAACACAGAACTACTCTTGTGGTTAACTTCTGTGTCCCTGATTTGACATGGCATGGTGTGATGAAATTCAACTACAAAAGGATTTCACTGTGAAAATTATTTGTGAAGGAAGGAAAGCAAAGAAGCAGAAAAGAAACAGCAGCGTATGCACAAGATGCAAACAGAGAATTATTCCTGGCAATACTTATAAACCTTTATTATTCAATATGATCTGCCTGTATGGCTTGAGCATATGGACACTTTAAATCCAGATGCTGATTGACTGGCATGATCATTTGATTGTTTGTATGTATGTGTGTGAAGATACATATCAGCTGGACTAGAGGTGAATAGAGGAAAAGCATTCATTTTTCAGGAACTGTGATAAGTTTGATGTGTTTTTCTATCAATTTAAATGGCGTTCTACCTATTTGGGAATAGATTTCTTTGAGCTATAAGCAGCAAGCCAAAAAACTTTTCTTCAGGCAGGCCTATAGAATAAGATGGAGTTGTGCAATCTCAATGTTTCATACCTTCAGCCAGCAAAGACCATCAAGGCATACAGAGGTAACCTGGCTTTTATCAGTACATGAGCTTGGTGTGGTAGATAAAATTATTAGGACTTCAGAGCACCTTGGGGTCTTCAGCAGGTCACAGCCAGATTGCAAGCAAAAAATAAATGGAGGTGACTGAGATCTTGAAAATGAGAATTGAAGCCTTGACCTCGGTCCCATCTTTTACACCTATGAATCTCAGCAGGTGAGGTCAGCTGTGTTTTAACTTCTTAGAGTCCTCTGTGCTCTCCCAAAGCTGCATGTTTAGCCTTTATTCTGTTTATTATGGTCCTCACCAATGATGGAAAGGCCATATGCTGTGGTGAACATCATATTAATCTGACATTACCATCCAGTTAGTACAATGAATGAGATGTCTGATGTACAACTTCAGCAGTTCCCATTAGGCAAAGTAAGATTTGCTTTGAGCAAAAGCTGATATTCAGGCTCAACACTCTGCATTACATTTTAGTCATCAAAATAATCTATCCACTGCACCAAGGAACCAAATTAATAATAGATATAGGTAACAATTACAAAAAAAACAAAAACAAACAAACAAACAAAAAAAAACAAAAAACAAAACAAGCAAACAAAAAAAAAACAGCTTAAAGGATTGAAGCAAATTATGACGTTACAATCATGAAGGTGGTTTTCAGCATAGTTTTCAGAAAAAAACATGAATCTTTGCTACTGTGGAAATGGAAGGAAAATGGTGTAGGTGAATGATGAAATCGCTGGTCCCTAACCTAATTAATTCAGTGTATATTTTAAATTTTTATTTATTTTTAGTAATTGAATTTTTTTTGGCTGAAGAAGATAAGCAAAGTCTTAGCAGGCAAACCCAGCCCAACATGTGGGAGTGATGATAGTCTCTCTTTGCAAGTGGCCACGACATGGACCCAGAATGGCAGGGAATCTGTGTCATTTATTCAAAGAAATGAGCTGGTTTTATACACTTTTTCAAGGCACAGTATTTCCTTACATGGCAATTCTCACTGTGTGACCTATCCCATGTTTCCACATCAGCAGCATCCATTCTAAATGTCCTTGCATGGGGTGATCACACGCTCCTCACCCATCTGTCAGCTTCCAGCAGGCTCCTCTCCTGTAGGGGTCTGCTGTGTGACCCTCCTCCCCTGAAGGTCTGGTGGACACAAGCCTCTCTGTGCTGCCACGTGCTTCTTTGAGCTGCCATGTGCTTCTTTGAGCTGCCATGTGCTTCTTTGTGCTGCCATATGCTTTTGCAGGCACGTCCCACAGCCCACAGTTCAACTCCATCCCGTCTCTTCCCCCATCTCTTCATTTGAATAATGATTTTTAAATTCTTGAGAGTAAAGATTAGTGTAAGATATTACCATTTGATGTCATTTGATGATTTTCAGTTTTGAAATCTGACATGTAAACCAATATATTAGAAAGTAGTTTCCCAAAGGGTTAAAATGTGTTCTTTTATTAGTATGTCTATTAAAGTAGAGTACAACATATGTTTGTTCTGCATTTAGTATATTGAAATATCAGTATTGACAATCCAAATGCTGTTGTTTAGATGAGCAATAGTAGCTATTTATATCTACAAGTAATTTGTTGTGAAATCATTCCACAGTGGTTTTGAAAATGAAGTATTTCTGCAGCTATAGTTATCCTTTTAAGCTTTGAATTTCTGTAGTGGGGGATGTCATTATCCATCCAGCCAAATGGCTTGTCTCCAGCAATAACCAGTAGCAGATTCTAGGCAAAGCATAAAGTGTAGCAGAGAAGCCCTTCCCCCTTCAGCTTCCAGACATAAGCAGATTAATGGCTTTATTAGCCAGCAGCTACATCAAACCACTGTATTTAGTGGCTGAGAATTGATATCTCTTGCATGAACTTATCTCATCTTCTTATGAATTCATTTATACTTTTGGTCTCTTGTGAATTTCACTATTTAATCACATTTTGTGTGGAGAATGTAATTCCTTCTTATGACTTTGAGTTGGAAGGGACCTAAAGATTATCCAGTTCCAACCCCCTGATAATGACAGTGTATGGAAAATCACGCTATGAAAAGCCAGCGTCCATAAAGGAGGCAGAGGAGTCCTTTGACTTCATTTGAATAAAGGGAGAGAGTCCACTGGGGCACACACCCATGGGATTTTCTCTCTCCAGGTTTCAGAGGGCACAGTCACATTTTATCCTAAACTCTTGGCTGCATATTGCCCCCCTCCTTTCCCCAATGGCTGAGGTACTAGGAAGGTACAGCCTTCTTGAATCTCCTATCACATATTCCTCCATTGAACCTGGTTTTTACCCCAAAGTTCAGAAAATCAGGCTTGTGCAGACCCACTTATCTGTTTCAGGAGCCAAAGTGTCAGGGCTCTGCAACAAACCTGCTGCCTGAAGTTAGTATGGACATTAAGACTCATTTAAAAGACAATAGCATCCATAACTTCACCCATCAAATTGTTTATAAAGACACTAGCACACATATTTCCTCTCAACAGGGACACTTTCCACTACACCAGGTTGCTCAGACCTCCATCCAAACTGGTCTTGAACATTCCCAGGGATGGGTCATTGTCTCAGTTTAAAGACAAATGTAGGAGAATACACTCTGGAATGAATCGTCTCCCCAAAAAGTGTTCCAGCAATCACTTTCCATCAACTGGAAATGAATACTAATGGATAACAGTTTTAAAAAAAGAACAAGTGTGTATTGACAGAATGCCTGCAAGACACGGGGAAAAAAGATAAATAAATACTAGATATTAAACTGTCAGACCTTATCCCACACACATGCTGGAACAAAACCCCGAAGTTCCAGGGAGTTTTGGATCACACCACGCAGTAGAGGATGGTGCTGGCATTGGTCTCAGGAGAAAAAACAAACAGGAGCTTCACACAGCAGTTCAGGCAAACAGATGAAAACCCCTGGCACTGAGCTCCTCTCCACCAGCAGATGAGCAGGTGGGCTTGGTTTGCTTTCTGACCTGGCTCAGCTTTCCCGAGGTTTGGGGCTGAGATGGAGCAGCCCCTCTCTCCTGACCAACCCCCTCCCTCAGGTCCCCAGTTCTCTCTCTGGTCTCAGACTAAACAAGCTGTCCAGTTCACCTCGAAAAATTGCCAAAGGATTGCAGCTACCCCAAGGCCAGGGAAAGGAAAAACTTCTCACCTGGGCTAACAAAACCAAGCCAGCCAGGCAAAACTCAGACTGCACCACACCCTGACGCCTGGGGAGTGAGGCTTTGAAAAAATCCCACCAACGAGCCCAAGGCTCATCCCTCCCCTGGACACACCTCAAAGCAACTATTTTGGGGCATAAAGCAGAGGATCAGGGAATACACTGTCATCATAAAGCACCTCAAGACAACCATCCACAGCTTCTCAGAGAAATCTGTTCCAGTGCCTAACAGGAATTTTTTTTTTTTCCCTAATATCTAAATTAAATTTCCCCTCTTTCAATTTGAAAGAGAAGAGATTGGTCTCTCCATTTTGTTGCTGTTCCCCATCTCTTTTTTCCCCATTTTAAACTTAGCCAGTTTGGGGACCATAACTATATGTGATATCGATGACGTGGGGTGTTATCCTCCATGGATTTCAATTTTCACTGTCAGGATTTTTTGCCTTTGTCCTCAGTTGGTGATAGCTCCTTACATCTTACTGGACTCAAGGTCCACTGAACTCTTGCTACAGTCAGCAGGATGAGAAATTTCATTTTTTCTTTTTATATTCTTTAATATATAAATTGCTTCTGATACCATCAAATTTGATGGGATTTTGTTAATTATCCAGAATATGCTCATGTCAGGGCAATTTAAAGTTTAAAGGCTTCTTGCAAGTAGTACTGCATCTCTTATTCTGAAGAGAGAGATTAAAAAGAGAGAGAAGGAGACAGTATAAATAATAATAATAATAAAAAAAGTAATAAAAAAAGCAAGAAAACTCTACAGTCAGGCGGCATTTGTCCTTGACTGCAGATTAACATTCAGTGATACAGGGTTAGGAATGAGACATGCTGAAAACCAGGAATGAAGTGGGATCATTCACAATTTTGGGCAAGGATGTGAGGCAAGAAGGTAGATGGAAGTTCATGCCTGCTGTGTAGACCACTGTTATGTAAAGTAATTTTGGAAAGTCGGGGTTTTTTTTTTCTTCTTTTAGTCTCCAGAGACCATTGGGATTTTGAGGTGCTTGTGTATTTATACATAATTAATGGGAAAAAAGTGGGTTCATTACCACCATGATGGGACAAAATGCTACTTCTCCTCCACTGAATATTATATTTGAACTGAATGGCTGACTGGTCCTGCTCTAGGAGAACTGAATTCTATTTTCAAAAGGAAAGGACAACAGGTAGGAATTAAAAAAGAGAAAAGCAAAGACGATGAGAAGGAAAGGTGGAATTCTGTAGTGTCCCATTCTCCTCCCACTGTGAACCTAATGGGGTGTGCAGCTGCTACCTCTAACTTAGAACTCTAGAGGACTTTGAAAGAAATTCTTAGATTTTTTATGAATAAAGTGACTTCTGATATCTGGTGTGTGTTATAGGTTTAAAATAAATAGATTAATAACAAAATTGTCCTACTACCCATTAGATACAGTGGATACTTCAATATGCCTACTCTTAGTCCAGCAACATACCACAGCTGTTACAACTGGTTATGAAATCCATAAATTATCTAAAAATACATACAATTTTCATGGTGATTTGGACTTTTCTACATGTTGCTGCCTGTACTTCTGAGGCAGCTCCTGGTCTCTGCGTGTGCTATGGGGTCTTTACCCACAGATCCCCTTTCTGCCTCCAGCTTTCTTAAAGGAGGTTCTTGGTCTAAGACTGCTCAGTAGCATCCTCCTGATTTGGGAATTAACCTTTCCCATCTAGGACATATAACACCTTTCTAGGAAAACAGCAGCACGTGGTGCATAGTGGGCACATAAGGAAATTTTATATTCTGATAATCACTAGCTTTGCATAAATATCCAAATGATAATTTTGAACTTCTTATCATAGCATTATGCATACATATCAGTTCACATTCTGTGTTTAGTCTAGAAGCCATCAGAATCAGAGAAATACAGCCTGACATCTCCCAAATTATTGTATCACTCTGGTTCCATTTAATTTTTTTCTTGCTGGTTTTGCTACTCTCTAGAGGTGAACAGTGTTATACTAGGAAAGGAAGAAAAGGAGGAGATATTGGATAGCATTTGATATTAGGGTTAAGAGTGAAAAATGCAAGGCATTTTTTTATATATAGTGAGAGAGAAAACATAATTTTTTTGTTGTGCATTGATTCTTTTTCTGAGTCTTCAACTGCAATTGACGTTTAACAATAATGTCCTTTTTAAGGTCTTCCTATGTTTCCCTTCAGGTTTCATTTAGGAAATCATAGGATAACTTTTTTCTGTATGAAAACAGCTTTAGTTAGGATGTTTCATAGCTCACTATTACTAGAAAATAAAAAGAATGAGTGCTGCAAACCTGGGTGGAAGGCTGTCAAAAAGAAGATGAGCTCTTTAGTGGTCAGGGATTTAACTTCATATAGGCATGAGAGAAGTCAGTTCAAGATCATTGACTTGATTACAGACTTGAAAGTGTTCAAGGAATCAGTGCATCCTGGAAGAGTCAGAAAATTTACTCAGATTAAGAAACCAGAATGTGTGAAACTTCCTAAAGATATACAATTCAGAAACTGGAGGAGAGGAAAGGAGGAAGGATACTTAATTGCTGGCAAATCACTTGCAGGAAAGCAATTTGGATGTGTGCTATTCTTTTAATCTAGAATCAGAATTCAGAGTTGCACCATTTTTAAACAGAATGAGTGTTGCTGAATGGCCATGTAATTACTTTTTATTCTCATATCTTAAGTGTTGTTTTGCAATGTGTCATTAAAAGAATCACTAAGTTTTCAGGGTATATAAGCATGAAGATGTGTATGTTTAGTCAGCAGGCTGTAAAACTGCTTGGTAGAGTCTTTTTTAAATACCTCAGTAAAGCACCACAAAGAAGCATCATCAGATGATAAGCATGTGACTGAGGATGAAAGGAAACAGATTTATTAATGTCTTATAAATAAAGCTAGCAGAGTGACTTGATGTGTGATAAATTTGTTTATCTCTGCAAGTACAGCTGCTGAATATCTTAATTCTTCACCTTAGAAGAAAATGTCTGTGATAAATTAATAAAGTCTTGATATACATGTATAATGATGAGGGTTTTTTTCTGCTCCTTTCTGCAGCACAGCTTCACTTTCATCTCTTCTGGAAAACAACTTACAATTTAATTATTATAGAGAGTCAAGAGGATTACTTAATGGAAGAAATAAATCAGCAATGTTATTAGAGCATGAAATCAAGTATATTGAATATAAAGCAGAACCCCTATATTATGTTTAGCTCACATGAGTAGGCTTATTCGAGTCAATGAAAATATGTGCATAAATAATACTTTTAAGAATTAAGTCCTTGAATAGCTGATTTTAGTATCTGGACATAATACCCTTACAGAAAATTTGATGGCATTACAGTAATGTTCACTGTTCCCTTGTTTTCTTAATGTTTAACTTGGTTTATTTAAGCAAGTTAGATCTTCTTGTGTAATCTTATTCAGAAAATTCCCTAAGCCTTTGCTTGAGTCTGTTTTTTGGGATTTTTCAGTGTTTGGGGATTTTGGGGTTTTTTTGGTTTTTTTTTTTGGTCTGGTTTTTTGCTTTTTGTTTTGTATTTTCTTTTTATTTTTTTGTTTGTTTGTTTTAAATAAGCTCAATAAATGGAGAATTTATCTGCACTGGATGGATATTTTTGGATGTGTTCTGATTCATGCATCATGAGTAATGACTGTAGAGTATAAGCAATGAAACTGTAGCCAATCAGATATGTCCAGAGTAAAATAATGTATTTATGAAGAAGGAGAAGAAGTCATACATTGCATATGTGTAGCTGTATGTTTTAGGAAGTACTTTCACTAATCCTGTCTCTCCCATGAAGCAAATGTGTATAAAGAGGAAACTAGATTTGTTAACATAGGAAATTAAATACAACAAAAAAGGAAAAGTTGGCTGAAGAATTTTTTGTCCTAAGAAGCTGCAAATTATTTATTAAAATATAGCTGACTTGCACTGACAGCTGCAATGAGTAGCTATGTTAAAACATTCCACAAATAGTCTTTTGTCAGTCTGTACACAAACTTAGCTAGGACCATGCTGTTCACCATGGAAGATAAATTTCAACAATACTGTGGGACTGGATTAATTTGCAGTCTTTGTTTATTCTGTCTTGATTCCTTTGCTGTAAAATTCTATTTCCTATATGCAATAACTCATTTCATGCTGAAGAGATTTCACCTGGAGCATAATGTACTATAAGCCAGAAAGAAATTTTCAGATCTGTTGTTTATTGACTTCTCCCTGACTGTAATTGGATCCCTCTATCTTCATTGAAATGATCTGAAAATAGGTATATGTTTAAAATTAGGATATAAACTAGTGTGGGAGGGAGTGGAAAGCAATTTTTAGTTTCACATATTTACACCACATTTTTCCTTATTATATTTTGTATCTGTTTATCATATTATTCACTTTTTGTAGGATTCCTTTGTTGTTTGCAATATTCTTTATTGTTTATTTAGCATTTTTTCATATTTCAATGAACATTTGGGTTAAAACATCAATATATAAAACTTGTCAGAGAATTGAAACTGATTAAGATTAGAAGGTTGTGCTTGAAAATTAGAGTTTAGAAGATTCTTATTTTTTTAATGTTTTAACAGTTTGGGTTTTTTCACAGTACTGCATTTCAGATAGAAATGAACATAAATTCTACAATTTTTAAGGAACTAATAAGATTTGTAGTCAATACATGGAACAAAAGTTTCAGTGTAAACTTAAAGACTACTGAAGAAAAGACTTTTTTTCTTGTAGCATACTTTGCTTTATTGTGGTTGGGCGTTTAAGTTGGACAGTTAGCTGTTATGAAACCTACATTCAGCCATTTATTCAGAATTAGCTAAATTGTGCCCAGATTTACATTTTCTATTGTTATAAAGTGAACTTAAATCACTGGCTTAACTGGAGCTGTCTGTAGTGTTCAAAATCTGCAACTCATTGAGGTGAATCCTGCCCAGGTTTTCTTCATTCTGAATAGTATCATCTAAGGAAGAGCTAATATGTGATTACAGGTCAGCACTGTGTACTGCAAAGTTTTCCAATTTCCTTGTCTAGTTATCCAGCTTCTTTCATATTAAAACAAGGGGACAAATCAGAGAAGTAAGGGATGGTATTTTTGGAAAAATGGATTGTGAGCCCCCAAATATTTGACTTGGAAGGGTTTAGTCCATGTGGATTAAACTCAGTTGTCCACTAGACTTTTCAGAGAAAGAGGACTTCATTTAGAAAAAAGTGAAGAATAGGTTTTTTTTAAATTCTAGTCACATAGATAGCTGTTTCTAGTTTGCCTTATAGTATTAAATTTTCACATAGGATACCTGCAGTGACTATGTTGACAAAGATTATCATCGCACTTGCACGCTGCAGACTGAGGGATAAAAATGTGGCTTGGGGAATAGGGATGAAGGAGAGAATCTGGCTGTATAAACACATACTCTCCTCAATGTCCTCTGTGCTTACCTTTGAATTGGTTATTTTGCCTTTATCTGCTAAACTTGGAGAATAATTTAGGCTCAGTCCAGTTAAGAGTTTGGACATGCACCAAAGTCATGAAAGATGTGAAAGCCTGAAAAGGGTTCTCAAGAATAGCAATGAAACAGTGTGATCCAGTTTTGGAGTAAGGGACACAGGGCATTCTTTCATAAAAGTAAACTTCTGAATATATTTACACTTACTGAAATTTATTCTGCTTAGGAAATGGCTGTCTATCACTTGTGTGTCAAAATAGCTGTAGACAGAAGGGGTGTATGTGTGTGATTTCTGAGTTTTCTCTTATGGAAAAAAAGAAAGCAGAGTCTAAAAAATCTGCTGCAGTATAAGGAGTTTGTATGAGGCAAGTATAATTAGAAATAGATAAATACTGAGGAAAAGATTTTATTCCTATGTACTTCTAAGTCTTTTTTTTTTGGATAAAAACTAACAAAATGTATTGGTCAGAATTAAAAAAAGACCCCAACCTATAAAGTTGTGCTGAGAAAAATGCAATTATTTACTTAACTAATATAATCTATTTTTGAGGTCAGCAAATAATAATGGAATGTAGTTAATTAGAAGAAAGTCAGTTCGCTTTAGAGGTTCCAAACTATTTCTGGGGCACTGCAAATAGATGATCTTTAAGGTGACTTCCAACCCAAGCCATTCTATGATTCTATGAATAAAAATGTTGTTGCTACATTATGTTCTTCCTCCTGTATTTCCTTGGTATATTATGGCTTCACTAGGGATACGTTTTTGCCATGTGCAGCAAAGAAAACAAATACTCAGCTGAAAAAATAATATTTGGAATAAAAATAACGAGATTGAAAGCAGCAAATCATACTAAGATGAGAATTTAAGTATTTTTAATTATTTTCTTTAAGAATCTTTCACATTTGTTTAAAAATAAGTCAACATAAATATGATGAGAATTTTTGTTATATATGATACCGGCAGTGATATAATTTCTGGAGACTTTCTGGAAGTCTCCAAAAATTCTAGGAAAAGAAAAATTCATTTTCTTATGCTAACCTTTCCTGGTAAATTTCAGTTCCTGTGAAGCCATTAGGGATGTATAACAGAACACCAAAATATTTGCTACAAACTTGGGGATGTTATTTCTAATATAAAGAACAGCACTTTCTCTTGAGAATGTCACACAGAAAACAAAAGATTAAATGCATTGATCTCGGGATTTTTGAATCCTAAATGTTGCTTGAGGTCACATTTAGATAAACTTTTTCCATCCTCAGTTCCCATAAATCTGGGAACTGTTTCCATATATAATGGTTATGCAACTGCTAAAACAAGTTACCAGCTGAAGTAGATGAATCTTTTAAAATCCCCTACATGATATATTTAGAAATCTTTATTAAGACACTTTTAATTTTATCTATACTGAAGCAAAGAAGGATCTAGGATCTGAGGAGGAAACAGAAGAAACAGAATGAAGAGGGAAGCTCACATCTGATGTTTGTCTGCGGGTTAATGCGATTGTTCAAATGATATAAAATTAAAGGACATTTTCCCTATGCAGCAGCCCTTTGAATTCACTTCTCAGAGTCCTTCAAGCCTGCCCCAATGTCCAACATGTTGGAACTTGCTGCCTCCAAGTTCTCTGTCATTCCCGTTGCTTCTTCTCAGATTTTGTGCTCAACCCTGATGCAGGGAAAAATGCAAGTATCTATTGCCCCCTATTTGTCACTTACTTTTTCACACCAAAAAGCTATGAATTCCATGTTATAATTTTGGGGAGACTGAGCTGCAGAGTCATGCAGGCTGGTATAAATAAACATTAGCTCAGATTAACACTGTCAAATCAATTGAGTGTCTTAAGACCTCAGAACAGATAAGATGTGCCTGCTTTCTCTGAGCACCAGCATCATCAGGCTCAATATCTGAAAGAAGAAACTTCCAGATGGACATAAGTCACTGAATGAGCTTCCTCTGTCAAGGAGACAATTAAATCTCCAATGGAATCACAGTGATCAGCAAGAGGTGAGGACTTGTGTAGGGAAACCCTGTCCTGGCTGCTCCTTCAGAAGCTTCTTGGGCTGAGGCCTAATTTCAGCTGAATGAGAGGCAGCAAGTTTTGACTTTATGTCTCCAAGTTATCCTTGCAGTAAGGTGATGAATAAAATGCAATAAAAAATTCATGTTCAGAAAATTGTCTTTTATACCTTGCATGTAGTTTTCATAAGTATGTTGAAAGGAAATTTAAATTATTCATTAAAATTACCTCACAAATCAGTAAAAGTTTTAAAATTAAAATTAAAGTTTGATTCCAAAAGTGCAAGTATTTTGAGTTTTATCAGAGTATTTGTGTTTCATTTAACTAGTGAAAACCTAGTGAAAATTGAGTATTCAAGTATAACTTGCCTCTGTTTTACTTTCTCTCCAGCTACACTCAATCTCTGTACTGTGATATGTTCTTCATAAAAAGCCAACCAGGGCTACCATGTTCCCTTATGAAACTTTAGCAGAAACAGAAATTTTAGAATTTATTTTTCCTCTTTTATAGCAGAAATTTACTTCCTTACACCTAAGGTATGACTGGCCTTTTTTCTTTAAGCCCTTAAGCTTTCCCTTGGTTTGCTCTGCAGAGTGGTGGAGAGGACTTGGTTGTGTGATGGATGGGGGTAGGACTGGGCATCTCCTCCTTCCACAACTGAGGGTGTGAGAAGAAAACTTTCACTCCCTTATCCTCCAGGAAACACAATAAAGTGAGAGGCAACTCTTTGTGGCTCTCATCTCACACTAAGAGAGCAGCCTGGCAATACAATAAATTTTTGAACTAATGATAAATCTAGCAGAGGTGATAGGATTACACTGCTTTTATGTCTCTCACATGCTGTGCATACATAACTCCTCTGCACAGCTTCACAGGAAAGGTTTTCTTTCTGAAGGATATCTGGCAGAAAGCCTAGCTCTTGGGAAGGAGAAGCAAATGGACTAAGCATTTTTTCCTCATTTGACCTTGAAGTAGAAGCATGTGGAATGTATATTATTCAGTATTCACCTTGAAAATTTGTTTTGATTCCCCATATTCCAGCACTTAAGACTGCTATCAAGTTTAGTTTTACTTAACAACTATCTTTTTCTTTAAAGAAATATCTACCACCCCTAAATACGATGATGTTGGAATAAAATCAAAATTAGTACTATATCTAGCACAAGTGTGCATAAATAGTCTGGTGAAAATTGATTAATACTAGTATCATTCAAATATGTCAGCCTGATTGTATTATTTTTTAAGGATTCATAAATATTTGTTTTTTCCAATGGCTGATGATCCACTTTTTCACTGGGTTGTCTCTCTACTTTTGTGCTATGGATGATCCCTAGAAACTTCTATTCCAGGGACTATTTCATTGGTAGTGATCAGCCTGACAGTTCTCATGCTCCTCAAACAACAGAGGATTGTCTGAGAGAATTGATTACTGGGAGGAATTTGGCTACAATTGTGAAAATGTGACTTACATCTCTGGTTCCTTGTCCATCACTTGTCCTCCCTTCAAAGTACTCCTCTTCAAGTCCTCCCTTCCAAGGGTACCTTGAGTGCAATAGACAGCTTTTTGTTATCATCCTTGTCTTGTCTCCTGCCCTCCTTCATCTTCTGCTTTTCTGAAAGCATTTCCAAAGCACTGAAGAATTTTTTCAAAGATTTGAAAGTATTTCTGAACATATTCTCATACTAAAAGAACATGCAGATGGTTGCATAAAATATAATTCTTTCATCAAATTTTTGAATTACTTTTTTATTTCTGTAGTTTGTTATTGTTACTGTTACTTAACAGTGAAATGAGTCTATATTTTCAATTTTCTCTTTTATATCAGGAGATGTGACTGAATTATTAGATGGAAACCTGCAGCCCTTGGTCTGTTTGAAGAAGCCTGTGTCACCAGTAAGACACAATCGTTAAGCCAGAAATGCTTTGCATGCTTTGTTCTTGGTGAACATGTCCAGGAAAACTGGACAACCATATTAAAAAGACCCGGAAGTCCCAGAACTTGGAGCTGCTGATTGAGACAAATCAAACAAAAAATTAAACTGTACATTCCAGTTTCTGATGTAATAGGTCTCTTCTTTCAGTGTTCTTGCTGATCCACCAAATATCACTGTCTTTCTGGAGCAGATAGTCCCACACTGTCTTGTCTTGGTGTCTGGGAAAGTTTTCCTTCCCCTCATTTCCAAGGTGTGGGTTTGCTCCTGTTACAAGAAAGCCCTTTGCTCATCTTCAGGTTAGGTTTGATTTTCAGTTCTTCCAAGTTAGGTTTTCATTTAGGAATGTTGCTGCATCTGGAACGCCAGCTGCCTTGAGGTCAGCAATAGCAGCCCATGAACATCCATAAGGATAGGACATTTTCAGATTAAGTGAATTCCAGGAGGGTTGAGGGTTATGTTCAGTGTACCAGTGAAGAAGAAAATTAATAAATCACTAGTTTTATGAGAAGCATTCTTTAAAGTACAATGCTGGCTATATCTTCCTGCTCTCAAAGAGTTGGATATTCAGGGTCTCCAAGCACTTACTGAGCCATAATAAAACAATAAAACCCATATAACAAATAAATAAAACTCATCAATATTTAGTGATGGATAATACCAGCTGCTGTTGTCAAGGTGTTCAAATGAGCAAAATAGGTAAAAAATGCCAGTATCAAAAGAATAATCCATTAATCAACATTATCTGTGTACACAAAATATTTTATTGCTAATTTTTCTTAGAGTTGTGAAGTCAGCCTATCCTATTCTTAAAAGGTCAGCAATAAAGAAGAAATAGTTCTTAGAAATATGTGTCAAAAAATATATGAACTAATGAGTAATAATGAATTTCAGACATACTTGTCCCTCTATTTTTGTATATTAATTCATATTTTAACATTGAATATATTAGTTTGTGATACATATATTTTTACTTTCCAGCTAAAATAAAAAGGCAAGGAAACCAGCCATTTTTTGCTGTGTATGAAAGCAGTTTTGCAAGTCAGTACCAGATTGAACCTCCTGCTATTCAGATCATTATTGCTTGAACTAAGTCCTCCGATGAGACCAGTATTCTACAATCTCTGCCTGCTTCTCTCAGAGAGGATGATAGTTTCAAAATACTGCTGGCAGCACAATGAATATTCAATGAGAGGTCTTCCTGTGACACCAGCTTCTTCTGTAGAGCTTTAAGGCTGACTTTAAAAGCTGTCAGGAAAATGGTCTTATGGGCCTGTAAAAGCAATGATTTTCATTTAAGGAGGTATACATTAAAGCTGTCTTAGGTGGCCTGATGGATGTAACACCTCAGTGAATTTATTATTTCCCAAGAAGCAGAGCCAAGGAATATTTTATGTCAAAAATATGTATCAAGATTGATCCTCCTGTTGGAACTTCAATTTTATGGCTAATATTCTGATTCTGTCAGCAAAACAGATGTTACGTCTTAGTAGGATTTTTTAATTTAAAAATCTATCTAGGTTTAAGGTTATGTGTATATTTGTATATATCAGAGAATTGCACTGTAACTAAGAAGTACATTGTGATTTCTATCAGGAATTAGTAAGGTTCAGATATGCAGCTATAATGATAAAAGAAAGTAGAGATACTGCCTGTGTTGGATCCATTTAAACATTATGATTCTTCAGAGACAAGTAGGTCTTATATCTATCACATACACAAGTATTGGCAATCAACTGCAGTGCTGTGCAAAAGAAAAATACATGGTATAAGAAAGGAAAATATTATGTTATGTAGCAAATGCTGCATTAGGCACACAGTGCCAGGAACTCCCTGCACAGCTTCCTGTGAAATGGTCATTATGTGTATATACATTTTTATATATTTATATTCTTCTTCCTAGATGAAAGATCAGATGCACAGCATCCACATGGACACTAACAGCTTGGTAAGTGAGGAAAAGATTAGTGAGGCAAATCATTCAAATCATTTCATCTGCTTGGGAGAGTTAGCTAAATTGCTTTAAACAAAGTGCTGTCACGGGCAGAAAGAAATCTGAAAACTGCTGGTAGCTAAAGTGTTTCATTCCTTGCATCCAAGTTATAGGAGCTAATAGACAGGGGACTTGCAGCCTCATGCAGTGGCACCCTAAATAGAAAAAGAGTCTGTGTTGGATGAAACCTGGTTATTTACAATGTTAGCTGAGTTATTAAAGATGAGAGCTTCAGTGGAAGTCAATGGGTGACCAAACACATGCTGTAACTAATTCAATATTATCAGGTGAATAACTTGGAGCTGCAGCAAATTATCTTTTCTCTCAGATTCTCTTTTGCTGATTTGGTTAACCGCCTGTGTTAGTCTGTCAAGTGTAGTTGCAGAGAAACACTCAATTTCACTTGGAAAGCAAAAGCAGCTTAATTGAAGAAGGATGGAGAGGGACAATTTCTGACCAGGAGAGCAGGTTTGACACCCTGGGCCAGGTTACCTGCCAGTGGGGCTCCCTTCCTAGCCCTGATCCCTTGCCATCTGCCTGTGTTGGGTTGCAGAAGGAAAAATGAATGAGTTTTCTGAAATCCTTCTGAGTATGGTGCATAAGAAGGTGATAAGAAATTTTCCTTGTTCTTTTCAGAAGTTTCAAAAGTATGTTCATATATTGGTAGTGATGATTATGATGGTGATGATGATGATAAAGCATTAGAGATGATAATTTTGTAGCCTTAGCTGTACCTCTAAATACCATCACATATGCATGGTCAGAAGGTATGCATCACTTTCAACGTGCCCTCAGTTGCAATTCTGTGACGCTAAAATTATTTGATCATCATACCTTTGAAAGTGTGTTGAATTTTTTGTATGCTGTGGAGCAGGAAGGCTTTATGTTTTCTGTCTCTACCTTGAATGTATAGGGCTGGTCAGGTACTGCCAAAACCTTCTGCTCTGCACTGAAAAACGACAAACTGAGGTTTAATTTAATGTGTGAATGCATGTGGCTCATTGAGGGAGAAGGAGCTGAGTGATTTGGGATTATGGATGTTTTGAGTTTTCTACATTCCTGGTATAATTTGATAAGCAGCAGCAGTGAATACATTTCTGTTAATCTTTGCAACCTTAAATCAGATACTGGGTGTCACTTTTTAATATCCATTCACTAGTGAGCTTCCTTTCGAATGATGAAGAAATACTTATAAAAATGAATATTTTAATATCATTTGTATCACACTTTTTTCCTTCTAGAAGAGAGATTAAAGGGACCAAACTAAGACTTCCAGTGCCAAGGCATCTTCAATATTTTTTTTGCAAAAGGCTTAAAGAACAGAGAGACTCTTATTGCCTACTAGTTCAGAATGGGAGAGGTTCTTCTGAACATTTATTACCTGTTCTCTGGAAACATCAAGGCTACTAGTGTTTTCTATGCACTGCAAATAAAGGAAAAACATTTAAAGGAAATGTGCACCTAGGGAATAATTTTAGCTGAAAAGATTAAACACACACACAAACACACACTTGTCTCTGTGTTTGCAAGAACTGAGAATAATTTAGAAACAATTTGGAAGAGTAGTAGCTTGTGGGTTTTGTTTTGTTTTTTCTTCTCCAGCATGAGACCTGCTCTTTATGTGTTTCCTTATTGCTCAGGAAAGAAAAGCCCACGAGAGACAACACAATGTCTTCCAAATTCTCCTCTCTCTAAATCTATCTTTCCTTTACATTGTGAAATTGCTTATGGTTTTGTGCCTTAAGAGTACTAACTACAGAGTCCAGAAAATTGAATATACATTTAAAAAATACTGCTACACTGCATGGAATCTAACAGTAATTGTCACTGCCTGAAAAATATTTTATTTACTTCAGGATTTAAGAAGAAACATATCCTAGTCTTGAGAACTCTCTCAAGAAAACACTTCTATTAAAGTGGTGAAGTTAACATCTTAGTTGAACTCCTTTTTAGTAAGAAACACATTGAGTCTGTGAATGAGAATTAGGTCAGGTCACTTGATTTTTTCAGTGTGGGGAAGAGGAACCTGGTGGGATTCCTACCTGGGGTCTGCAGCTTCCTCATGGGGGAAGAGGAGGGGCAGGAACGGATTTATCCTCTCTAGAGAGCAGGAGAGCAGTGACAGGACCCTAGGGAACAGCTGGAGCTGTATCTGGAGCTTTTAAACTGGAGATTAGGAACAGTTTCTTCATCCAGAGGATGGTTGAGTGCTGGAACAGGCTCACAGGGCAGTGGTCACAGACCAAACCTGACAGAGCTCAAGAAGCTTTTGGACAATGCTCTCAGGCACAGGGTGTGACTTTTGGGGGGTCCTGTGCAGGACTGGGAGTTGGACTCGTTAATCTTTTTGAGTCTCTTCAAACTCAGGATATTCTATGGTTCTCTGAGTTATTTTGGTACCATTAGAATGGAGCTTAACTGCACATTGATCATACTGCCTAGGTTATACCTGTAAAGGTTCAGGAATAATCTTAGCAGTTTTCATACCAATAAGTCTGTCTGAGAGCTTGATGATTATAAGTGCAAAAATCTGTTGTTTTTTTTTCCTTTTGCTTCTCTTCTAAATTTTTTCAAGCACTGTCTTTACTAGGATCTATTGTATACCTCCTCATTTTTGTCCCTTATTTACATAGACACTTCAGAGGGAAATGATTCAAGAAAAATGCAGTTTTATGAAGCCCATCTAATCATTGTTCAGGAATTGAAAGATGATCTCTTCTTTTCAGGAACATATGGGAAGAATGAAAAAAAAAATACTGCTTATGCTGAATTAGATAAACAATAGTAAATAAATTGATTATTCTGCAGGAACTTTGAATAATTATTTGATAAATTCACAAGCAATCATCAATGTCAGAATATAGTGAGTCTAGCAAACTGAAAGCTAACAAAAAGCATGGTCAGAAATACGACCATGAGCTTATACAACCTAGAAATCTTTTTGCCTCTAACTTTCCATGAAATACACTAGAAATATTTCAAGTTCCAAGAGTAAAATAATTTCATTCCATAAAAACTTTATGAAATTACTTCTGGTGATGTATATAATGTTTCAGAAATTGTAGTAAGAAATAACGTCTAAAGAGGAGAAGCTTTGACTTTTCATATGGACTGTTAACAATTTTGTTGAAAGCTTCATTGGTATAATCACATTTCTTGACTGTATGTGAAGAGAAAAAAGAGAATAAAGGATATAAAATTGTATTTTTGGACGGAGTTATCCTGTATTCATAACCTCCTAGTCCTTCTGGCAAGATATCATGGATAGAGTTACACTGCCTGTGTTTGTTCTTTGAGTGAAGCATTCTAGCAGTTTCAGTGAAGTAACATTGGACATTCCCAGCTCTTACCTCCTGCCTTTCTTGAGCTGTTGTCATGGGTAGCTGCAGCAAAATTGCATGGACTCTATATATGGTCAAGGAGGAGAATGGTCACCATGACTGCCTTGAAAAGAAACAAACTCTTAAAAGCATTCAGTGATGTGTAACACTCTTGGAGAATGTGTGGTGCAGCAGATCAAAGACAAAGTGATTTTCCAGCCAGTTCTCATCCCTTGTCCTGCAGGTGCTGCTTGGCACCCTGTGTCTCATGGTCTGCAGGGCAGGTTGCCTTCTGAGCCCCTTTTCTGTGTCACTCTGTGCTGCAGGTAATGGTGAGGGTACATCCCAACTCTAATTTAGATTTGGTGTTGGAGAAGCAGAAATCAGCCCCAACTAAGTAATGACAAATTTTGTTGTGTTTTTTAGCAGCATGTGAGAGGACAGAAAGTAGATATATTCACAGGGATTGCCTGAGAACAGTGAAGCTCATTCAGCCTGATAGGTTATGTGAAACTGTCATCAGCATTTGAATTAATGGTGCTATTAACAAAAGAAATAATGATTTAGGCTAATGTAGTGCTTTTTTTTTTTTTTTTTTTAATCAGCACTGTCCATCTTTGAGCATAAAACAATATGATGTTTTAGCCTCTTCTCATCATAATCATCTCTTGGTTCTTCGGCTTCCTTTATGCAAAGCTCATTACTTTTGCATTGAAATGAAAAATATAAACAGCATTAGACACTGCAGGAAAAAGAACTGGATTTGGTTAGGGAGGGAAAGAGAATTTTGAGGAAATGTAATTTTGACCTTTCTGCTGGTTTTAATAAGAACTTGAGTAGTAGGCTTTGATAAGTCTGTATTGATATAGAAGAGAAATTGAAACCTATAGCGACAGAAGGTTACATCTTTTTGATATAAAGAACTTTGACTCCTAATCCGTGGATATATTTGGATAAATTTAAATATCTCAGATATGAAAACATTCATCTACTTGCAGATGTCAAATGTTGGCACATATGAATTAAGCATGTTGTGTTCAGTAGGCTGAAAAAGACTTCCAGCTAATCAAAGTTTCATCTTCAAACTGGAGTTTTTCATTTATTCAGTCAAGGCTCTTTCCTGGTCTTTTTGAGGTATCTTTGTCCTCTTGAAGCTGCTAGTAACTTCTTTGGGGCAACAGCAACTCTGGGGAAAATAACTTGTTAGTCACTTATTCAGTCCTCCTTATCAACAATGCAAAGATAACAAATGTAAAAAGGTTTCAATCTTCTCTAAGCTGTAGCAAATCTCTGAATAAATGTTAAAATGAATAGGAGGGATTAAAAATTTCAAAAGTAATAAATTATAGTTCTTTACCCAATAGACATTTATTTTGGACAGGTTCTGAATAGTTTTTTCCATTTTATAGTATTTATCTTGCATCTGGTTTAGAGAGCACATAGCCATAAGTGTTAAAGTTCTTTTTGTGAAATGTTGCTTTTATTTTCACAATAAACCTGAAGTAACAATAAAATAATTTTGATTATTAGAAACATAGACAAAAATAAAATACCTTTGCCCTGGTTTTCAGGCTCAATTTCACTTCTTCATCCTCAACTCTTCTTCCTTGTCTCCTGCCCCAAGAAGCCAAAGGGAACAGATAATGAGGAGTGGTATGCTGTTAGTCTGGAAGCTTTGCTGATTTTCTCTCAAACTGCCCCAGTAAAAGATGCTGCCAAAGAATCAATATATCAAGAAAATGAAATATGCTTTTTTGCATCCATATAATTAGCAAGAGAGCTTATGATGTTGCCTGAAGGATGTATTTCTAAAGTTGAGCATAACTTTGAACAAAGAACAAACAGATAGTAGATATGTTACTATTTTAGAGCGTGATGTTTAGAAGAAGATGGATAAAACATTTTTAATTTCATGGCAATTTTCCTTACAGAGGTGCCAAAATTCAGAGAAAAATCTTGCAGCAATGGGGAATGAAGGGGTGTAGGAGGTAAGCAGGGTAGGGGAGCATGCACAGTGTGAGTCCTTTCACCTCAAACCTTCATCCTGTCTCATTCAAGAGATGTCTGCCATGCAGACTGGGCACCTGTAAATAGCCCAACAAAAGTGTGACTGCTCTGTGGATGCTGCTCTGGGGACAGCATTCCTGCCTGGGCACCTCTGTGCATCCCTGAACTGCAGAGACTGGAGCTCAGCCAGCAGCAGGAGCCTGGCAGTTGGAAGCTGGGTTGCCATGAAGTTTTAAAACCAGAAATCATCACTTTTTAACCAATTTTAGGAAGAAAGTTGTGAGCTGCATGGGAAGCTAGCCAGGGAAATTGGGATGAAACCAGGCCAAGCGAAAGCACATTTGCAGCACAAATGCTCATTTTCATGGACCAAATTAATAAAAATGGAGTTTTTTAGAGACAACATAGTGTCTACTTAGAAGGAAAAATTAGCAATAAAACCCTAAGATAATCCTTGTCTTAGTGTTTGAGGATTTTTTCCTTTTATTTAAATGAACTATTATTCAGGTACTCCTAAGACCCAGACAGTCTAAGCTTCACATATAAAGAGGGAAAAGTGAGGACTTATGTAAGTCCATCGGAAGAATAAGAAATAAAATTTTAAAACCCTGAATATATCCTAAAGAACAATGCTCCATGAAATAAGAATATAATAATGTTTTTTCTGGAGTTTTTCCTTGTGGTCATTATAAGAATAGTCACTACACAAGAAGGAAAAAACACACATATAACACCAGAAGATCTTCCATGACTGCCGTTAAAATAATGAATTAAATCTGGCCTCAAGACTCCCAGAACCAGTTCACCTATTATGACTAAACAATACAAGAACTTATTTTAAATATTATATTTTTCAATAAATTCAAATGATGGATAGATGGGTTAACTTTTTAGGAATACCTGCGTTACGAACCAGGATCATCCATCCTGTTGATAGTTTCAGAGCCATAATTTCACAGTTTCATAGATGGGAAGACTCATACACTAATTTCTTTGAATTTCTGCTGTTGGGTTCCAGACTGTTTAAAGATCCAGTATCTGAGATACCTGATCAATAGGCTAAAGAAGGCTTTGAGAAGCTGGCTACCATGTCATGCACTGAATGGTAATTAGATGGAGGAACTCAGTTTTCAGGTGATGCTAAGGATTTGCCCAAACAACACTGTGGTGCAAAATTTAGTGACAGCTAAAGGGGCTGAGGAAGGAGCCTTCACTTGACAGAAGTCTGAGTAGAATTCTTCTGCTCTCTAGTTGTATTCCCACATAAAGTCACTGAAGAATACTCTTTATTTTTCTTTTTTTTTTTTAATCTGAAAAATCGTACGAAATTTTTGCTAAGTTAAGGTGGTAATTACTAGTAACAATTGTTTCTTTTAATTCCTTTTTATTGCCATTTTGAAGAAGTCAAATATGGCATCACTTCTACGTAAGTAATTGGATCATATATACTATTTAATTGCAAATATCCAGAAAAAATTCTGACTTACACAGCCTCCCTTAGCAAATAGGCTTGGAACTTGATTGACATTTCACTTTCATGATGTTATATTGCCAGATGACCTCAGACTGTTCTGAAAAACGTGATGTTGAATTTAGCAGTTTTTTAACAGTCAGTCTGAAACTGCTTATTTTATTGCAGTTTTTCAGTTAGTTGACAGTTGTCCTAACTATACCTAACTAGGGTGTGTTAGATTATACAAAAACCAGCTCAATTGTTTTTATACCTTCTGTAAAAATGTATGTTTATGGTGCTTATTATTATCTTAAAAATAAATTCAAAATATTAATATATGCAATGAATGGTAATGTCAGCAACTAGGAAATTAATTATAGATGCTGCACTCAACATACAAAATATTGAGTACAATAATTTTGTAGAAATGAAATACCAGATATGAGTTATGCATATATTAGTTCATGAATAAAAATAGCCTTAATATTTTTTTGAGCTAAGGAAAAATATTGTTTTCTTTCTCTTGCATCAGATGGGATACTGATGAAAATTCCTGTGCCTGCTTCTGTCCTTTGTGTGGCAGGTTACTCATGTTGCATCTAAATCAAAATGCTTACTTCTGTAGAAAAGGACTATGATGGTTCCTATCTTTGAGATGTAAGGGATGTTTTTTGCTTTTGATTTTGAACTGCACTTTAAAGTGCTCCAGCAGTAATGGTTAGAAAGAGATACTTGGAATAAATTTAAATAACTGCACAAAGTATTGCTTTCTTCTAAGACATCTCCCATGCCACTTAAAGTGTTTATGGCCTGTGAGTCTGGCCTGGGTTTGCTGCCTCTTTCATCTGGAAATGACCAGATAGGGCAATGCAAGGTGGCACATCACTGATTGCATAGGGTCTTTTTGTAAAAAAAAAATACTCTTAGCACAAGATTTTCTGTGAGAGGACGATGTTAAATAACTTGGTTGTAGCTCAAGAAGAGCCAGTTACTTTGAGATGAAACTTTAGTGAGAGTCTCAGAATTTACTTTCATGCTCAGCATATCCATCTGAAGGGTACGAATCTTCTGCCAGTAGAATTATTCATGGTGTTTAGGAGTTTGAAATATCAACAGTGCCTTTTATTGCAAGATAGCAGTGGGTTTCAAATACCTTGTCCTGCACTAGTTTTTAGTTTAGTTGTCTCCTTGCAACCTAAAAATACTTGTGAGCGTAAGGATAAAGGAATTGACTACATTATGATAACAGATAACTAGATTAATAGAAACTGCATCATATTTTCATATTAAATCCTACTTTTCACTCATCATACATGTAAATGCATTCCTTTAGTTTGTTTCTGTGATTTGGTTTGAGGTTTTTTATTTTTTTTCTTTTTTAAACTGTGAAATAAAAATAAGAAAAAGGTGCATTTAATAGAAAATTTGCATTCTAAATTTTGGAGGCAAGTTTGTTTAATATTTATTTGAATTGATGTTTTATAGATCTGTACATAACATTTGTGTTCATAGGAAAAGTGTGAACAACAGACGTGGGCAACTGTGACTACATCCAGTGTCATTAAGACATGAAAAAAGGACACAAATATATTGCATAAAACATGTACTTGCTACTACTCTTTTTTACAAAGTGGTCTAATTTTGGGGAAAATTAATTAAATTTCCAAACCTTACTAAGTAATTTTTTTGAGAAAAATGGAATTCTGAAACAAATCCCTCAGAAGAGGGGTCTTTTATTGTTTCTAGTATTTCTCACTATTTTAATGGAAAATCTGAGCTACAGAAAAACTGAACCATTAAATTGTAGAGTGTGGATAATTATACATCTCTGATGACAGATTATAAGAAATGTTGACATCTATCTGTGTTTTGAGTATATTTTTGTAATGTTGTCTATATTTAAAAATGAGTAGTCAAGGAGCATGAACGAATATGCACCCAGAGGGATTTCCCATCCCTGAGACTTTATTTTCTATTAAATAATAACATGCTTAAGTAAGGAATGAGTATTATTCAGAAGATACCAGCTTTTAAAATTTAAATTGACCTCTTTTCAGAAATCCTGTTTTTTTCAAACCTTGAAAACTTTGCTCAAGAGTTTTAACACAGGTTGAATTTATGTTTCACTGATCAATAATTTTCATTCACCTTTAGTTTTTAAGGAGTTAACAGAATAGACACATTTTACCGTTTTTGAGGGCTTTCAAACCTTTCTTTCTCTTTAAAACTTTGGTTGTGGCCCAAATTTTGGTATTGTTTAAAATACCCGGTGTTTCAAGTTAAGTGTCCTGGATATGGAATTTCAGAACTCTACTTTTGATAAAACAAACACTGCATGTCATGACATCGAAGGGTAGTGAGTCAATAAGAAGGAATATGTGTAATTAGGGTGCATCTGAATCCAAGAGCTTTGTGAGATTACATAATAATAATATTTTTCAAAAGATACTGATGTAAGTAAGAGGCTTCACTGGAGTTACCAAGTATAACCACTTTCGTAAAAGCTGCAAAAACCAATGCTTTAATTTCTAAAATGGACATGCTGAATTATCTAGATTATCCCAGACTGGCTACTAAATACTACTGGCTACTAAATACTATTGGCTACTAAAATAACTTTTATTTTTCCATCAGAACAATTTTATACTGGCTTTTAATTCAGCATTCTTCCAGTGATTGTGGCTAATGTGTGAAACATTGGCTTTAATGCCTCTTCTAAAAATGGTCCCAGATTTCTTGTGTGCTTTGGCAATTCCCAAGGAAGTTCAATTTTCAGAATTACCATAAATTTGTTCCTACAGAACATTGTAAGTATGCATCCAAATGCTAAACTTAAAGTTGTTTATTTCCAGAAGGTAGTGTTAGTGTGATGCTTCTGTCCAAGGACAAGGAGGATAACAAATTATTTGAAATTATTCCAGACACCATGCTTGGTGAGTTGTATAGAATGGGTCCAAAGCTAATATTATGTATCTTTTTAAAGTTTTTCATTATTCTGGAATATTTTATCCCCTTGTCTTTTGGGCTGCTGCCCACTTGAAGTTAATGAGGAGCAAAACAGGAGACATGTCTTTTAATTGATGTATTCAAGTAGGTAATTTCTTCTACTGGGCTGTGAACTGGAAATAGAAACTCACAGAGAAAATCTAACCATTAAAGGAGAGATTTAGTTTTCCCAGCTATGCTTCTTGTGGTAAGTTAATTGACGTTTCTTGACAAAGAAGCAGTTTAAAGTTAATAATCTCAGGAGCAGAAGGTCAGTGCAGGTTAATTATGTCTGTGTGTCTCGTGTACCCCTGAAGATATAAGTCAGTAAAGTACCTCTGTGCTCAGCCAAACACTTGTGTGTGTTTAAGTGATTTGTTAAGCAGGTAGTAAGTGCTGAAGTAATCTGTGTAATTTTTATACATTCTGTTTTATAGCAGGAACCACTGACTTACAAAAGGTCTCATTCACAGGGACTTTATGAATTATGCCAGTCCAGATCAAGACCCTTGAGTGTTCATCCTGATGTTGGGTGGGATGGGGAGGGAGCTTGTTGCAAAGCTCATGGAAAAGCTTAGAGCTGCAAAGGTGGAAAATTCCCAAAGTATTCAGCAGCAGCAACAAAGAAAGTATGACAATACACTCTGAAAGGGTGGAAACTCAAAAATGACAGAAAGACATGAAATGTTTCCAAGGCTCTTTTATTATTCAGAGCAGTTTTGGAAGTGCTAAGGATCCTGTTTAAAATGTAGCATTCACAGCTCTGCTGAATAAAGTAATTTCATAATTCAAGAAATGTGAATGTTGAGAAGTGTTTTCATGAACCAGCAGACCTTAGATAAGTGCATTTGTAAGCAAAAGAAAGAATTTAAAGTTTGCTATGGTACCTGTCTGCTATACTGTATCTAAGAGGGCTGTTGAGGAATGCTGCATCCATATGTGTTGTGAGCCTACTCACTTTTCCTGGAAGTTAGTAAGGGCAGATTAACTAAGCTAAAGAGCATGTGGAGCTGATAGTCCTCCCATTGAGTGAGATCCTGAGTTGAAGGATTTCGGCTTCCAGAAAGAGGGAACTTTGTAAAATGAATGCCCACAATATGTTCACAATCCGAAGGCTGAATTTGAAGTGACTCACTCAATGAATCAAAATAATGTACATGGCAGTTAGATAGTGTGTGTAAAGTGTTTTTTTGGAACAGGTTCTTGGTAAAGATCATCACTTTCTGCACCAATCTAAAAGAACTTTTTCTCCCTTAACTCCTTACAATGATGCTCTGTGCTCAGGTCACAACAGTGGATGAAGACTGTGTGAGAGATCCCTTTGGAGTATCACTGGGGCGTTTATTAATCAGCTGGAGAAGTTACTTTGAGAGATGTGAAACACTCTACATCTTTGAGCCATGTGTGATTGTGCTGCCCTGAAGTGCACTTCTCTGGTCTTTGAATATAGAAGTTTAACGTGATGGCTGATTTTTATTTATTTTTTTATTTATTTTTTTCAATGTGGAAATGCAGATAATTTCCAATAAACTTCTGAAGTGAAATATTTCTGGCAAATACTATGTCATTTACTTCCTCTTTTCCTGAGTTTCCTCTGTTTCAGAGCAATTTTGCAAGGAATGATGTTTTTCTAGCATGTGATTCTCATGGAAGTCACTAGCTGGGCCATGCTGCAATTGTCAAGAAATAGATATTTTAGGTACTTTGGTTTTTGGTCATCAGTGCTACATTTCAGCAGCTCATCAATGTTTTGAGAATCTGAATTTTTAGGTTGGAGAGTAGCAGTTCCCTTTTCACCTACATTCTTATGGATCCTTGTCCTTTCTGCAGCTTCCAGGAGTGCCCCCAGTCTCTCTCAAACATTATTTAAATGTATCTGTCTGCATCATCAAGTGCCTAAAGTGTTTTATGGTTTTGTTCTTTTAGCACAGTTCCATTCTTGTTTCAGTAAGAGACATAGTTTCTTGGAAAATCCTTTTTGCTTCAAATTTCAGTGAGTTAAGTTGAAGTTTGATATAAAAATCTTTTACCAGTGAATTGCATCTCATGATGTCTGAGATTTGTATGCATGTCTAGCTAAGTTTTTTTTCATGGAAAACTGCACCAGCTCCAGAATTTAACTGATGGAAGGTCATTTCTGTGATCAAAAAAAAATTAAAAAAAAAATAATAAAATGCAGCATTACTTAATTTCTGCATGCATTCTCATCTGCATATCTTAGATTTTTAAACAGTTAAAAATTAGGAGTGATAGGCAAGAATTGCAGAGCAGCAAGTGATATTCAAAAAGAATGAGGAACATTACTTTGCTATTTCCAGAGCAGTGAAAAAAGCAGTTTAATACTGTAATACTGACAAATGTTTATGTTATAAAGTGTGAATAGGAAACTGAAATTTATTTTGCATAAATATTTTCTAGTTTGAAGCCCAGTAAGACTTCAGCAACTTTGTATTAGAATGGTTTATTTAGTGTATTTTCATCTCAAGATTATATAGATAGTAAATTCAATTCTCTCTTTAAATACATTCTATTTGTATTGTATGGTGCAAGTAATTCTCTGGAGAAATGGTATAAATTTTATATTTATATATGCCATTTTCCACTGTGCAGTAGGAATACTTTTGAAAGGTCAAACCTTGTAAACCAGGGTGTAACTTCTCTCAGTGATTAAATTTAATCTTTTGAATTCAGTGCTATTTATGTGTAATAACTCATTTTCAGAAGTGACTGATGAATAATATGCCAGGATTGAGAGTTTTTTGAAAAAAACACATTCTTTCAAGCTGATTCTGCCACTTTTCATTGTTTATCAGTACTGGAATTGTCATTAACAAAGCTTAATTGAAGGCATCCATCCCCTTTTTTGTTCTCAAGAGAATGGGAGTCAAATCATTCTTACAATAGATGTTTTCACTCCAGCCTAAGGTATTCAATCTTATGGAGAGAGTCAAAAAAGGAGAAATAGGAAGCTCAGAAGTCATCATCATGGCAGAAAATCTTGAAAATACAAAATAACCTAAGAGACAAAGCATTTTGAAATGCACTAATTCACCTCATGCCCCTTCAGTAGAACAGGTTTTAACTGGCAGAGATAAATGAAAAACTTTCTTTTTTTTTAATCTTTTTTTGAAGATTAATGGTCAAAAACAGGCATTCCTCCTAAACATATTTTGTGAAAACCTTTTCCCATATTTCAGGTAATTAAAGGACACATGATTGCATATAATAAAAGCACATGATATAGCATAGAACCAAAGAGTAATGTGGAGCAGACGACACCTTTGTTCCAAATCTCTGCTCAAAGCAGCCCCACTTTGATCAAGTTGATCAATTTTATCCGGCTGAACTTTGACAATCTACATGGATTGAAAATTCACAGTGTCCCTGGAAAAACTCTGGCATTCTCACGGGCACCTCTCCTGTGAGGACAGGCTGAGAGGGTTGGGTTGCTCAGCCTGGAGAAGAGTGGGCTCCAAGGAGAGGTCAGAGCCTGCAGTACCTAAAGAGGGCTACAGGAGAGCTGGAGAGGGACTTTTTATGAGGACGTGCAGTGACAGGGCAAGGGGGAATGACTTCAAACTGTGAGAGAGTAGGTTCAGAATAGATATTTAGAAGAAATTCTTTACTGTGAGAGTGTTGAGGCAATGAGAGCTGTTTCACAGAGAAGATGGGGATTCCCTACCCCTGGAAGTGTTCAAGGCTAGGTTGGATGGAGCTGTAGCAACCTGATCTAGAGCAAGGTGTCCCTGCCCATGGCAGGGGGGGTGGACCTAGATGAACCTAAAGGTTCCTTTCAACCCAAACCATTATATGATTTTTTTTTTTAATGTCATAATGAAAATGATTGTTCCAGCTTGTGCCTATTTTCCCCTTTTCACTGCATACCTCTGAGAAGAGACTATGTGCTTCTTTAGAACATGCTTCAGTTGTAGGGAGTTCTAGGGAGCAATAAGCTCTCTCCTGAGGCTCTTCAAGATGAACAAATCAAGTTTTCTGCCTTCCTTTGTGCACCATGAAACGCACTGTTGACTTGTCTTGATGCATCTGCTGAACATGCTTCATTATGTCAGTGTCATATATTGGAAAGTTTTAAGTTCAGTCCAGAGAAACAGAAGAGGAGAATCACTTGCCTGGGCCTCCTGGTCATACTTTTGCCAGTAAAAAAAGAGGATGTGCTTGACCTTGCTCATTGCAAAGGGGGTGTGACAACTTCTCTTCAGTTTGCTGTCTGTTGGACCCCTATGTCTTTTCCTGGAAACCTGCTTTATAGTGAGTTATTTATAAATATGCTAAGGATCTTTATATTCTATTTTTTTTTTATCATGAAGTGCAAAAGTTATGTATCTCTAGCTTTGGTCTTGATTGTCATGTCCATAATTAAGCATTAAAAAATGTTTCATTACTGGGTATATAACAACAGTTCATATGATCCACAAGGTAAAAGTCATGCCATATAACATCAATTTCCTTTCAAGAAGACTCTAGCTAAGGGACTTATTTGGCTCTCCCATGTAATCTAATAATTATGCTGGCTTTACGTTGTTCCAAGTAGTGGAATATGCAAGCTACAAATGAAAGATCTTAAGACAAAAGGAAGAGATTAAGAAATTATTCTAAGTTAGAATGGCTTGTATTCTTTGAAACAACTTCTGTTTATGAAAAATTAATACAATGAGAGCACAGCAGCCCAGCGTGCTCGAAGCTAATTTAACTGATGACTGCAGCTTAGTTCCTGACATGCTGGTTTCCAGGGTATGAAAACTGCAGTTAGCTCTGATTTTGCAGTTGATGACACACATCAAACGAGGCAGGAGAATTTTCTCTCATACTTTACAAAAATAAAAATTGATAGAAGAAACAATGACAGCTCTGTGCTGATTCTAAGCTTAAAGCTGTTAAAGTTCTTGGCATTTTGCTCTCAAGAGATTGTAATAATAAGATGTTGTTGTGTAATATTAGTGACAGTGGCCATTAAACATGCACTAGGAGGACAAATAACATAAATGGCATTTGAAATAATTCAGCACATTGCAAGTTTATAGGTAAGGAAAAGATGGTGATTTAACTGTCAATGAAACAAGAGATTGAGAAAATGTGAAAGAGAAAACAGAAATGTGCAGGGTTGAGGATAGAGAGATTAGTTGATAATCCTAAAAAATAAGGTTCAGGGTTACCTCAAGAAGTCATTGACCCTGACTCACTCCCCCAAGGCAAGGCCAAATCCACACCAACTTTTTCTTATTTATTTTGTTCTTTAAAATTACCAGTAGCATGAGAATCAGAAGCACCTAAGTTGATTTCTACTTTCAGAAATCTTTTCAATCGACACCTGAAGTGAAAGTTTCCTAATACACTTTAATTTGTTTATTACTTGTCCCATCTTGAGTGAAAGTGGAGCACATATGATGTCTTGTTATTATGGAAGCTTTTAGCACATACTGGGTATATTTATTCTGTCTCCAGAGGCTTCAAATAAATCTCCTTCTATAACCCACACATCTTTTCCTACAGACCTGCTATGCCATTGTTAAGTGCTTGTCCTTGCATGGCTGATTATTCTTACTAAACAAAAATTTTCTCTTCCCATTACAGAATTACATCCTATACATAATTCAGGGTGTAGGTTCAATTAGTCAAGAGAATTTTTAAAATCACATCCTTCCTGGAAGCAGTGAAGGCACATTGTGCACCTTTCTCCTACTTCCTGTATTCATATTGACTTCAAATTCAAGGAAAGTCCTTAATTATCTAGCTCATAAATGAAAGTATTGAGAAGGACTAAAGGCAGGAAAGACATTTGGCTGATTTCATCAATTACACTTTTTTGCTTTAGTTTGCTTTATTTTTACTGTCAACTTTTGATAACTACCCTGTTGATGAGTTTCCTGCAATATATGAACCAAATTTAAAACTGCTTAATTGACAGTGGTTTAGACAACTTGTTTCTCAGAATATCACAAAGTTAAGATCTTGCTAGAGTGAAGAGACATATGGTCAAGGTACGATTTATTTATAAGACTTAAGATGCCATAGAAAAAAGTTAATCTTGGAGCTCATTCCTATATTGCCTTTTAGTTGCTGACAGAGTTATTTTGAATAGATATTCCAGGATCCTTCTGGATGATGAAGAGCAAGAAAAAAGAGAAAGGTGTTACCACTCTCACTGTTCCTTTTTGTGACTCATTTTGTGCTGCAATCATCAGCAGACGTAGGAAGTTAAGATTTATTTCAATTTTCAAAATATATTTAGCCATTTATCCCTAAAGTGTACAAAATTATCAGTTCAGTTAATCATCCTTGTTTCTTGGTGCATCCCTGTGCTATTGGGATAATTGTCTCTATCAAAGATGACTTCTCAAATCCTTTCCATGTAAAACATTTGAAATAGAGTCGACAGGACCTGGAGAGTCATATTATTAATGGTACAGTTTTAGTGTGGACTCCTGACTCTGTTTCATGAGGTAATTTTTGGCTGGTTTTTTTTTTGTTGTTTTTTTTTTGTTGTTTTTTTGTTTGTAATTTTTGATTGTCTTTTTCACAAATGAAAGGCCATGAAAATAAAGGCAAAAGAAACAAACAAACAAAAAAAACCAAAACAAAAAACAAAAAGAACCCTGAACTTTAGTGGCTTCCTTTGGCACTTCCCAAAATAGATGTCTGCATTATTTTGTACACTCTTAAGATTTTAAATAAATGTAAGATGTCTGCATTATTATTTTGTACACTCTTAAGAGTTTAAATAAATGTATTCCCATTACATTTTTAATTTTTTTAGGGGAGAAATTACAACAATGTGCAATGAAGCAGGAGATCTATTTCTGCTGTTTCTAGCTGAACTTCTGGAGTATGCACTGTTGAACCTCAGATGTCCTCACTGTAGCTGTGTTTAGATGTCTAGATATTGAGACACCATGAGGAAAGGGAGCTGAAAATGCGAATCATTCACTCAGAAAAGAGACAGAACAACACAGAGCTCTTGTTAGGAAGATGTTCCCTATTTATTATTTAAGAAGCATTCAGACTGCACTAAATTTTTAACTGGAGTGTACTGTAACCACTCAAACCTGGGCACAGGAGAATGTGCATAACTTTTGTATATTGTACCTATTTAACCAGTTATCAGTTGGAAAGCTCTCAAATAGGTTTTATATTGTGGTCTTACCTCTGACTGTCTTCAAAAGTTGGCCTTTAACCATAAACAACTGATTCTTGAATCAGTTGTATCATTTTCTATTGTGTCTTAGGAAAACTACCTGAAGTAATTACCTAACCTAATCAAAAATGTAATGAATTCTTGATAGGAAAATAAAAATCTGAATTGAGCCATAGACATGAGTTAAGACTCTTGTTATCACATTTGTTCTAAAAATACTCTAGGTAATCTAAAAACGATCACTTTTTTAAGGAATTCAGTAATTTCTCTTCTGTTATTTATTGCTTCAACTCTTTTCCTCAGTAGTCTCCCCAATATCACTGCTAGAGGACTGCCTGAGAAGCTGATGGAAACCCATATAATGATTCTTTCAGAGTCAACACAAAATTGGCAGAAATGGGATAAGTTAACTCCAGAAGACCCTCTAATATTTTTCTTTCTACAAGTTGTCTTCAGTCTTGAATTCAGATTTAAAGGCTTGCTTGAGAGGCTCTTCAGTTATGTGATTGTGCATATTTTAAATGATGATTTTTTTAATTTTAGGGTTTTTTTTCTTTCTTTAATGTCTTGTCCTTTTTAGCTCAGTAGAGACAAAGTTATAATGTTCCCTCTCTTGGTCTCTGCAGCCTTCAGCCATAAGCTTCCATGCTACTTTTTGCTACATTTAATGTCTTACTAATGGAAATCAGTGACTGACAACAAATAAATTGTTTAAATTAGTTTTATATGTATAATTTACACATGTAATAACATCTCAGTCCTACCAGAAGACCATATAACTTGTTAGAAAATAATTTCTGCAATGTCTAATCCTCTTTTACTGTAAAATAGTTACTACCTTTTAATCTTGTTTGCCCAAATCTCAGTTTTGCTGTTACTCTTATTCATAAAATGAATTGGCTAGCATGCAATTCTCCGTAAAATAAAAAGGAAAAGGATTTCTAAACTTAGCTGAGTCAGCAGCTATGCAAATTTCCATTTTTTTTTTTTTTTTTTTTTTTTTTTTTTTTTTTTTTTTTTTTTTTGGGGACTGGATATTCATTAGTAAGCATGCTGAAGTTGTTTGCTTTGCTTTCTCATTACCTTTACCAAAAAAAATGATCCTTCTTGGTAGACAACTCCCCTCTTAACTTAATTTCAGGGTGAGTACCAGGGAACTGCAGTGAACAAGTTAGTGAACAAGTTACAAGTTGTCTCATGAATTGCTGGTTTGTACTTATCATAGTATTGGTTTCCGGATTTGAAAATAATTAAGTGTTAGATGTCCTAATATGGATTAGATAAGAGAGACCAGATTTAAATTTATGTTCATTTTCTGGCAGCAAATATGCACAGAATCTATTAAAAATTAATGATACATAAAATGCTAAAATCAAGATGGAGACAATGTTACTTACACTGCTATTCTTCATCTGCACCTGTCTTTCAATGGATTCTCCAATGTTGTTTTAATTTTTTCTTAAATTATGTGTTACTTTCTCTACTGTGTAAACACAATTCACACTAGTTTCCATTTAGATGGAATCAAAGAACTAGCAACAAGAATAATATTCTGCAGACATCTCCTTAAGTTTTCTGCTTTCAATATTTTTATGATACACACAAACTAGTTTTTAAAATATTCTCCCTTTAGTCTAAAATAGGTGTTCATGTGTATTGAGGCTGTCAGACTGTGTGTTGTCACTGAGAATGAGAAAGTATGTCAAAACAGGTATTTGAAGTGTTCTCTTTGCTTCACTGAAATTTTGAAAACTTGAACTGTTGATGTTTATGAGCCCTATATATTATGCATGGCACAGATCAAGTGCATTTCCATATTTAGTTTGGAAAAAGTTCAAGACAAAGGAAGAAAAATGTTGATTTTAAAAGTCAGTAGAGGAACAAAAATGACAGAGGAGAATGAAAATGCAAATTGACAAAGCCACTAGGAATCGAAAAATACAAATCTTCTGTTAGAGTTATTTGAAACTCATTTGATGACTTCTACTGCAGTGATATGACTTCTCCATATTTATATGCTCTTGGTGTTAACTGTGTAAACCTACAGGACAAAGGTTATACAATGCATGAAAAAGGGTGATTTATATTGAAAGGGATTAGGAGTAAGAATTAATGAGTTTTCTTTTGTGTGCTTTGATTTCTTCCTTAATGGAGTGGGGCAGCAGGAGAAACAACACATAACAGCAAAGATACAAATTTATTCATTTTCTATCTTTGTGACAGTTCTTCTGGGAATGCAAGGCTGCTGTTATGATTCTTGCTATAGCTGGTGATTGGGATGCAATTGATATGCTGGTTAAGAGAATGAAATTTTGTTTTCCAACATTTAAAGTTTCTTCAGTATTGAAGTGAAATAAATGACGCAAGGTACTTCAGTGTGCAGTCAGAAGTTTGTTTTCTCACTTTGTAGTAGCATGCATGGATTTGTACCTGATAATCCTACTATCCTGTTTTAAGGGTACATCATTGTTAAATGTATTCCTGAATCTAAATACATTTAGTTTTAAATGTGCGTCCATGAGTGCATGAGGAAAAGAGCAATGTTGTATCCTAGTTGCATCCACAAGTCTTAGCAGAGTGGCTGTGAAGCCTGCTGGATAGGAAGCTCGTGAACTGTTAAAACCCCAGCAATAACAAAGCTTCATTTGTGGAGTAAGCCAAGGCTTAAGAGAGTTTTGGAGAAACTTGTGGATTCTAGAGAAACTAACCTTTGGAGGGAGAGGAGTAGGCAGAATAAAGATGAAACTTGGTGGTTTAAAATAAGAATAAGAAATTAACCTATGATTTTCAGTTCTTCCTCTGTCTCTCTCCAAATTGAAACACAGAATAAAGCCCAAATAGAATTTGAAAAATAAAGTATATGCATCTGTGTCAGAGACTGGAAAAGGTAAGCTGTTTCAACACATCTTGGGGGCTTGCAGTGTGTGGTAGGGGGTGGGTCAGGCCTTGTTGGGCTGAGGTAGTGCCTTGTCCCCCATGCTCCCCAGCCCTGTAGTGGCAGTCAGTCATGGCACACTGGAGGCAGCCCCAGTTTTGCCTAACCCGTTCCCTCAGTGGCCAAGAGACCAGAAGTCCCTCCTGGGAGGAAGGCTCAGTGTAGACCAAAAAGGTTTAAGAATGATCACCACCAGGCAAGCACGTTGTCCTTTTACCCTACCTTCATCTTAGAGCCTTACATTGCTGAATCCCAGGAGCTGATAGCTATGTCTGTTTTCCTATCTCTTTCCTGTCTTTCTGTTCTTCTCACTTTCTTCTTCTTCCTCTCTCTTCTCACAGAATGTAACATCAAATGGATTTAAAGGTTTTCTATGTTCAAAGGGCTAACTCTATGCTGGGATAAGTGATGTTATGTTGTATTTACTCCTTTGCAATGTTACTTAATTTTCTATAGTTTTCCAGTAAACTTTAGTGTGTTTTCACCTCAAGAATATTTGGTTGGAATTTTCTCCTTTGTGTCTACCCAGAGAAAAAGAACCTTGGTTTAGTTCTAGGTTTGAGTGATTGGGATGTAACAGTCTGAGGTGGGGAAAAGGAAGTTTCAGAGTTTTCTGCATGGAGCATAACCATGGGCCTGGTTACTTGTCATGGAGGTTAATGGATTGAAAGGATGTTGGAGAAAGGTTTGTATTGTATTCCTCTGCCAGGCAACCAGTGATGGGACAAAAGGAAATGGCCTCAAGATGTGCCAAGGGAGGTTCAAGTCAGACATGAGTCAGACACTGAAAGTGTGGTCAAGCACTGGAATGGGCTGCCCAGGGAGTTACCATCCCTGGAGCTGTTCAAGAAACCACTGGATGTGGCACTTAGTGCCGCACTGACAAGATGGTGATCAGTCAATGGCTGGACTTGATGACCTTGGGAGTGTTTTCCAACCTTAATGATACTGTGATTCTGTGAATGGTATTGGGTGCATGAGGTGATTTTCATGAAATATTGATTCTTGAGCCAGTGTGGCTCACTTACAGGAGTCTAGAAAAACAAACAAGGATGTGTTTTCAACATGCAGAGTTACAACACAGCACACTTCTACCTCTAAGCTGGCAGAAAGGGAGAAAGACCATTTGAGCAGATATAGCATCAAGACAAAATGGATTGTGCAAACCATGTTTGTACACAGGTAACAGGCTTGTGGATTTGTACTGAGAGTACTCTGTGGGAAAGTCAGAGTTTAACTGAGAATGGTGCTATGGAAGTGGGAGAGTTTGATTACTGGTTGTTTCTCTACATATCCTCAGCTAACTGAGGACCACATGAATTCTTCCTTTGGGGTAAGATGTAGATGCCATGAACCAATGTCCTATTGAGAAGATAAGAGAGAGGAGAGAGTTGAGAGTTTCTGGACACAAAGTTTAAGCTGTCAAAGAGCAGGTAAGATTCCTGCGCATAGTTTCCAGGAGAAAAAAAAAAAAAGTGATATAGGGCATGGGGAAGAAAGTTTCTTTTTAGAAGAAATTACCTCTTAAAAAAAAAATAAAAAAAAAAGAGAGAGCGATCATGTAGAAAGGAGGGGCTTTTCCCAAATACAATTATATGGCCAGCAATAAAATCTTGCCATTGTAAAGGCTGAAAGACAGTACAAGACAATAACTGAACACGGTTCAAAATTACTATTACTCAACAAATAAATAGAGGAAAGCTAAAAGTCCTCTTCAATTTTTCATAAATTATTTGGAAAAGTGACAAAATATTAGGTAACAAATCTTAGATAATACAAAACTATACAGTAGAGTAAAATCAAAACCCAACTTTGAGGGCCTGCAGAGTGATTTCACTATCCAAATGTGACTCAGTAAAAAACAGCAGATGAAATTTAGGGCAGATCAAACTCAGATGAGATCAAAACTAGTTACTGTATCATTGAGAAGCTCTGTATTCACCTCAAAAAAAAAAAGTCCTTAGTGCCTCTAAACACAAATTCTGTGCTCAAAAAATGTGTAGGAATTTTCTGGAATAGAAAAAATGGAAGGGAAAACTAAGAAGCACTACTGTAAATTGGCATATATATCTTCCTGATCTGTTTAAATCTCAGATGTTGCATGTTCTGATCCCCTCATCTCAAAAGTAATATAATAATTTGGGAAAGGTAAGAAGAATGGATATAAAGATTACCTGAGGTATGGAAGAAGAGCTGCAATAGACTGTAAAGGTTTAAAAGATACTTTGAAGTAGTAGCTTCTTTCTTGGGTAGAGATCTGAGGGAGTATATGTAAGTAATTACATCCAAAATCATGGAAGAAATTATGAAGAATTATTATTCATGATTTATTATGAAACAAGAACTGAACAGTAGAAAATTAAATAATGAGAGGTTTTCAGAGGAACAAAAGGAAGTGCTGCTTTAAACCATGCTTAATTAAGCTGTAGAATTCCTTGCCAAAGGATGCTATGGATGCCAAAGTATAAATTGGTTTAAAAGCAATTAGATAAATTCATGGAAGAAAAAACCTTCAATACTTATTAAACACACAGATAAGTATAAAAGCACTGACTAATGAAGTATCTAAACCACAGGATTATATTTTACTGCATCATGGAAATACCTGAACTTAGATGGATTTTGGTGTCTAAACAGGGAAGGAGTTCAAAAACAGTGAGGTTTGAGCAATGTGTTGTTAATTAGCCTGGCCTTGCTGGCAGTGGGGCCCCATGAAATGAAGTGTTGCCATCCCTTCATAGAAATGCCGTCTGGGGATTCAGGATGCAATGAAAACAATTGTTTAAGGATTTGATGGTTGGGTGCAGGAAGCTTGGCTGTTGTGCATATGATATGGTGTGATTCTGAAAAGTGGCAAAAAGGAGGATCAAAATGTTGTCCTTCAGGAGCACAGATGTGAGCCTGTTTTGGACGTATGTATAAATAAAAAAACCAACAAACTACAACTTAATAGGAAAATTAAAATAAAATGCCGTAGTACAAAAGCACTGACAGAGTCAGAATACAACCTGACACTGTCAGTCAGGGTGTTGGTAGCAGTCCCATTAAATGGTGGCTACAGTCCTCCTGCAGTGACAGCTGTGGTTCTGTTGATGCAATGATCCTGTGGAAGGCTGTAGTTTTCCTCTGAAGTTTCAGTTGTGGTATAGATGGGTCTGATCTTCCTGAATGAGCTGAATGAATGGTCAGAGATCACTCTCAGCAAGCTTGCAGATGACCCTAAGCTGGGGGGAACTCTTGATAGAGCTCCTAGATGGTTTTGCAGCCCTTCAGAAGCTGGAGAAATAGGCAGAGGGGTTTGGTCCTGCACCTGGTGTGGAATAATCAGATGAGCCATTGCAGGCTGGAGGATGATCTGCTGAACATGCATCCCATGCTGACCAGGAGGCAACAATGTGACCTCTTGGCAAAGTAAGTCATCAACCATCAGGGAGGCATTAGGCCTAGAATGAGTTAATTCAGGGGAGGAGGGGGGAAACCAACAAAAGCCTCAAAAAGGAAAAAAAAAAACCCAAAAAACGTCTACAGAACTCAGTTTCTCTAAAGATATTTTCTTCTCTCTGCACTTTCTAAAATGTCAAGTCCAAGTCTCTAGGTGTGAGTATTTGAATTCGTGTGTACTGACTTTCATTATCCTTGAAGTCAGGGTGGGTCACTGTTAATAATATTCCCCATCCTCTAGATTTGCCTTGTAACATTTGTGTTTGTGTTATGAACGGTAGAGAATTCTTTATGCCCCATTTTAATACAACCCTCTTTTGAACATTTGCAAGTGCAATATTCATTGCATTAAAATTGATTTGCTTTCATGAAATTATCTTTCTCCAGGATCATACTTTTACTTGTATCCTGGAGGGTTATCTGATATTCATTAATATTTATATTCTCTTTTTATCACAATGCACTCTTAATGGCTAATTAGGTCCCATACTCCATGGCCTAAAGCACACCCTGAGCAGTTCTTCTGCTTGGTTTTTAACCTAGATTGCAAAACCACACAGTCTATATTCCATTTTCCACTTTATGCAGGATCAATATTAATCCGTCATTCTTTCCCCAGTCGGTCACCTCCACCTGGTGGGCTACGGTGGTTAACTTTTGCTCTTGTGACAAATTCTCCTTTATCCTTCCTGGGAAGAATTGTACTTGTCCTGGCAGTGAAATCTGGAGAGGGGCCCAATCTCATTTGCTTGATTGAAAGTGTAAATCTCTATGAGTGAAAAGACATGTTTTTACTGAGAAATGGGTGGAGGATTAATTTTCAGAGTCTTTCATTGGAACATGCTTTTCAGAGACACAAGCTTGACAAACAAACAAGAACCAAATCTCAGGGAGGAGCTGAAATGATGTTTGGAGAATCAAACAAAATACAGTCATGCATCATCTGTGGTTGCTAAGGAAACCAGCTTTCGGATGCTGTCAGCGGGATTCTTCAAAATCATCAAAGGAGACACCACTGCTGTCTGCTAGCTAAGCCACCTACTGCTGTAAAGATCAATTTCCTGCTCCTATGTGCAGGGGTAGTCAATATATTAGTTTTATGAAAGAAAGAGAAATATCATCATAAAGTCATCGCCTCTGCAAGGTGGCTGCAATGCCATGTGTGTCCCAGCCAGCAGCACCCACACTCCCATCGGAGCAGCAGTGGGTGAGCAAAGCTTTCAGTTCTGAAAGTATTCAGGTTGTGTGCCTGACAGTATAAAACCTCATAGATGCATGGTGTTAAAAAATGCTACTGGTATGGTCTCCAACTGTGTGGGTCATTGCTGATTTCCTCTGATCCCATCTGCCTTGTAACTATTTACATGAGATTCTGTATTTAAACTTACATATGCTCTGTATTTTAAAAGAGAATTATTTGGAAATCTTGCTTTCTTGGATGCTAACTCTATCTATGATTGCTTGTTGTGTTTAGAGTCTTTCTGCCCATATCACCTAGTCATCTATTCTAATGTCTTAATTTCTGTCACTCATTCAGCTTCCCACAATCCTGTCCCACTAAGCTGCTCATCAAACACTCCTCTTAATTTCACTTTTCCTCTCCACACTTCCCACTTTATCTCGGCTTTGCTGTTTATAGCTTTTCATTTCCCAGTAATCCTCTGTTTTTTCTTTCCTCTATTTTCATCTCTCTCCTATTAACTTATTTAGTACGTGTTTTGATGGATGAAGAGAAGGTGAAAAGGAGTATGTATAACTTTTTAGGCTGGTAACTGGACTGTAGAAAGCTTAAGCAGATGTTTGGACTGCCAGAATTTGAAATCTTTTACAATTGTAGGTTGGTGAAAAGTGACCTTCCAACATGGGCTGCTTTTGGAATCACAACAGTATGATGCAAAACAAAATGTTTATTTTTGGTTCAAGCCCTTAGGTGAAATTTCTTGTGCTGATCAGACAATGAGTAGCTTGAGCTGAATGCCCTCTCTCTTAAGAGAACATAAAGGTGTGTGTTTAGTTATAATGGTGCAATTAATTTTTTATAAATAACTTACATAACCTGAAGATATCCTAGCATGACTTTCTAGTCAGCTGGTCAGGACAATGAGTGTACTCCTATGGGAAGATATCCCTCCTGGAGTGAACATTTTAATTATCTTTCCTAAGTGAAGCAGTGACAATGAGCAATTGGGATGTCTAGTCATCCCCTGGCCTCTTTTTCTTACCTTCCGTGGTAGTCCTTAAAATGGTCTCCTGAAGGCAGTTCTCAAGCAGAGCAGTGATTAGCCCTGACTTTGCACTTCTGTGTGAATGTTCAAACACCTCATCTATTGAAGAACTCTACCTCTGCTCTACCTCTGCCCTTCAGGCAACTGCATGAAACTGGTATTGAAAAAACTTTCCTAGGATGATTTGACAGATTCTCCTCCAGAGCTGCAAGCTGAGTATGTAAGAAAGTTTTGTTCTGGAGTTTAGTGATTCCTGAAGTCCACTTTATGGATGTGTTGAGGGCAAATCTACAATTAAAGACATTTGGAAAAAAATCCCCACAAATCATGAACTGTACCTGGTGCACTCAGAACAAGTATCACTCTTTCATTACTTAGATCCATTTCTACTGTCTATTCTCTGGAATAAAGGGGTGGAACTGGGTTTTGCCATCACTTAGCTTTTCTGCACGTGGACCATATAATAGTGCTGGGAACAAAGACAGTATGTTATAAGGAGTCTGAAGTTATATGCACACAGAGGGTGCCTCTTTGATTCTTCTCTTGATACATTTTTCTTAGCAGAAGTTGAGACATAATGGATTGGTTCTCTGAACTTGAATATTCAGGATCCAGAGAGTTACCCACATGTGTCCTAATTTTAGCTCTCTGTTTCCAAGTGCCTTTGTCTGAACTGTTTATATGTTAGGGGGTGGGGATTTGGCATATTTATTTTTTAAGTAAAAAGTAATAGCAGCAAGAATAATTAATTTTAATGGTTCAAAACAAGATGTCACCTGATGTGGCTCCTGGATGTGTTCTGTGGCAGGTTGAGCCTGCCCATAGCTGAACTTTCCCCCCACTACAAGCACATCTGCATAGGTTGATGTTATCATTATGATATAAAATTCAGACATATATATAATAACTGATCTCTCCACTGGAGAGTGGTTAAGTATAACAATCAATGACATAGATGTTTATCTTTTAAGCAAACCTGAAGAGCAGAACCTTTTTTGTTTCCCAGGCTGAAGAGTAATTTTCCCTAGTGACTCTCTGATATAAATTGCGGAGTCTGCAAAAATAATAATTTTACTTAAGGAAATAAAAAATATGATGGTGGGATTCTGTTGGGAGAAAAAACCCTTATGAGAATTTATTTGAGATAGTGCATGTAGGTTTTCAAGAAAACAAGTACAAGAGTGATGAATTTGGGCAGGGATAAGAGCAAAGAAAAATCAGCAAGAAATTGAAGATGCTATTTTACAAGGCAAGGCTGAAAGCATGCCTTATCCATCAGAGCTAAAGCAAGATCAAGTTCTCTTTAAATAAGGACAGGAGAAATGACATAAGCTAAGGACAATAATTGTTTTGGATAAATTTAAACTAAAAATGCTGTCACAAGGGATCTGGAATGGACCTCTCAGAAATATTGGAGGTGTTAAAGAAGGTGAATACTCTAAGGCAGGCTGTTATGTTAACTGTTAAAGGAACTACATGACCAAAGATTTTCTATCCAGGGCCTTAAGCACACTCTGTTGAAAATAGATTGAGAACTTCAAGGAGTCACTATAGTTGAAAAAAAAAAGTAACAGAGTAAAATAAAATATTTTGTACTTTGAAAAATTAGTGGTCTAAAATAATAACCTTAGAAATAAAGGTGGATCATTCCTTGTCAATCAAATGTTTCTTGAAATTTATTATTATCTAGAATTCTAGATTTTTTGGTATACAAATACATAATTATGTATATATTAATGCATATGTGTATCCATTTATTCCAATAACTGATGGAAACTAATATGAAGCATCAGTGTTTCCTGTGAAGCAGAAAATCCAATTTCTTCTAGATGACAACTATTGCACAGTATTTATGTGTCTTGGGCATCAAAATTACCTTGAATTTATTCTCCTTTCCATTGCTAGCTATCTATAGGGATGACTTATCGTAAATGCTGCTGATCTGTTACTTTCCAAACTTCATATAAGCACCTTGGAAAGTAGGAACTAATGACAGTTTAAATTTTCTGATTTTTTTTTTTGTCATGAAGTCTGTAGCTTACTATCAATATATGTGTATGTGAATTTTATTTTATTTTGTTGATATGACATGACCCTAAAACTCTTTCAATCATCAGTGAGAAGAGGAAAAGGAACTTTGATGATCTGCAGCCTGAAGGTTTGGGTTTTGTTCAAAAGAAAACCAAGCAGAACAAGCATTGACAAAAAACTCCCAAACAAAAACCCCTGCAAAACCACTCAAAACAACTATTCAATCAAACTCCCAATGCTATAGATAATTAGGTGGCTTATTGTTTCCTTTAAGAAGTATCCATGGTATTGTAGGACCTTCTGCAGGCTGTGTTTAACAACTCTCCCTTATTTTTTAGAGATGGATAGCTCTATCCAGAGAACTTTGTAACACACTTATTTGACTTGTTGGTTTGTTTTTTCTCTCACCTTTGCTATGAACAAAGTTTGAGAAAAAAATTAACAAAAAATGAGCTGTAATGAGGTGAAATGTTGTCCTTGTTTAATCAGTTTAAAGGTGTATAGAAGATTTTGATATGTTTTAATGACATTTAATATGTATGCAAACATTTAACCACAAAAATAGTACATTTCTCTTTTGGTAAAATAGCACTTAGTTATCAGCTGGCATGTCTCTTGTCAATGCATAATCCTGGATTTGTTATTAGTCTTGTTCTCTTTTTAAAGATTCCATAAATATCCCTTTTGATTACCCTTCCTTAATCAGGTGACTGCTAAATTAATGACTTTCCCCATTGACCTTGGCCCTTCTAACTTTTCCTATAGGTGAAAATTCATAAATCCATAATTTTGAATGGTCTGTATCATAATTAAAAATGTGTATGAAAATGTCATAATTCTGAATTAATCTTCTTTCAGGGGAAGGAAGTATCTATCAGACACTCTAGGACTTCTCTGTCCTTTCTTTTATTTTAAACAGAGGAGGTCTTATTTCAAATCTGAAACTGGAGATTATTAGTTAAAATCTTCTCAGAAAAACTGATTCTTCTAAGGAAATTCCCATGCTAGTAACTTATTCTGTGTTTATCTTTCTTGAGATCCACACTACCTGATGCAGCAGGAGAAAAATGCTCTTTCTCTTTAGTTAAAAAAGTAGTTTTTATCTATCCTCATATTTATCTTGCTCATTGAAGAATCCACCTAATAATCCTCTTTCTTATTTTTTAACATAATTAACTTATTTCAATTGAATTTAAATTTCTAAGTAATCATTGATGTTATCATCTTTTTGGTTTGTGAGAAAAAGTAAAATCCTTGCAAGCTTCCCTGACTGCAGTTCTGGAATGTAAGCTCTGGGTTTAGCTGAGCTTCCTCTGTTTTCAGGCAGACTTTGTACTTGCTGCTGCTTGCAGTCATTGCTAACAACACAGACAAAATTCTGATTGACAAATGGCAGAGTTTTTGGACATAAATTAATTATTTTGGGAGCAGTGAAATGCCACCAAAATGTCAACTTGTAACAAAAATTACTGTAAAGGATGTTGAAAGTCAGAGAGGCTGGAAGAGTATAGAGGACAGGTAGATAAAGAGATGACTGTATCTTTTCTCTCTCCTTCCTTCCCGTGGGATACCTACAGCAGCCTCTTGCTTTAGGAGAAAGAATTCAGCACTGAAAGAACAGCAAGAAAAAGGCAAGAAATGAATCCAGAAGCAAAGAGCAATAACTCCATTATGGGACTAGCAAATATGTCTTTACATTAGTTTGTGATTGTCTCAATTATTGACTGCTCTCTGTTAGCACAGGAGAGTCGACTTTCTGGATAGTTATGGATCCTGAATTTCTAGATACCTCTCTAAGATACACACCTATATGAAAGGAAAAATCAGTGCTTCTTCTGGTGTGTGTTATAAACTACTTATCTCAGTCATAGGTCATAAAAATGTGTAGAGGCATATAGATCTAATAACATGGAAGAATCATTAATATCCTTTAAAATTTTAAATAGATATTTGAGATTATTATCTAGCAGAAATTCTAGGAGACAGAAATTAAACATTGCTATATAATTGTTTTTTATGCATAATAATTATGCTGTATTTCTTACAGGCACCATTGGACCAATTTTAAATAGGTAAAATACTTTTTTAAAGGAAGATCTCTCTTAAAATGCACTCATATTCATGCCCACACAAACATATCTATATTACGTACTACATTTTTTGACTTTTGCTTTTAATGATCAAACCTAGATAATCTGTTTATCAAGTAAAAGTTTATAAAGATGTTCATAATTTTGACAAAACACTGGTTATGACATTGCTTTTTTTTCCCCCCAGGTGCTACTTTGTTGTTTGTGCTTGGTACTTACTCAAATGAAATCAAAATCAAAACCAAAGTGTAAATATATTAAATCACCTAAAACAAGAGTCTTGCCTGTTTTTTTAGCTGGAATTATTGAGCTAGGATGCCAACTCCTTAACAGGTATTGTGAGTATAAACTTTGAAAGTACCTAGTCCTGAGATGCAGCACGTAGAAATATGTAATCACAACCAGGGGATTGGGATGGAATTAAGTGAGGAGCTGAGCAGCCCAGCCAGAGCCATGTGCCACTGCATGGCTCACAAGCTGCACAAATTAAGTTTCAGCCCCATCACAAAGACCTTGCATTTAGCCTGCACTGTGTAATATCATCAGAGAAATTGTTTCTTGCCTTTGTGCTCTTAGGCTCTGGCAAAACACGTGAAACAAAACATGTAATACATTTTGTGGTTACTGAAGGAAGGAAAAAAAGAGAAGAGGCAGGTAAGTGAACTGTCAGTCAAAGGGAGGCAGCAAGATCTGGCTGGCATTACTTTATTTACTGATACTCTTACATCTGCCATGTCACTGCAATTCTTTGTGCTCACTCAAGGGTGAGGACACTTAAAATATGAAAATAGGAATCTGCACTGCCTATTAAAAGCTGCATATTTATGTGCCTGTTTGTGGTTGTCTCTTCTGCCCCTTGCTGCTCTTTCTTCCTTGCAAACATTTTTCTGCATATTTTAATAGCAAGTTTTTGGTGAAAGCATTGACAGAATTTATTATTGCCCTGCTTCTGAAAAGAAATCATTATAGCTTGGAGCTAAGTAATTTTCATTGCATCCTCTTGAAGATGTTTAATTAACATAAATCAAAATAAACAGGAAAAACAAACATATGATGTTTGATCTGCTTAGATATGTGCATGTGCTGTAAGTTTTCCAGTATAATAGAAGACAATCTTACTAAAATAACTATAATATTGGAAAAAGTAGAGGCACCTACTTTTGGTATGGTTATTTTTCTCTGAAAAGGATCACATGAATAGGAAAAACATGATAAATTATTTCTGTCATTTGCATAATACAGGTACCAGCCATTTGCTCTTACTTTTGACCAGAAGGCTTTTATTTCAATGAAAGTGTCACAATGCTTCATTTTTAGTGCACTGGTGTGGCCAAATCTGCATTACTTTGAAAGGTGTGGGGCAGCTGAGGAGTGGAAGCAATCTACAAGTTGAAACATGGAGCTCCTGGGAGAAACTTAGTCCAGGAGAGATTTCCCACTGCCTCATCTGGGTTGTTTCAGCTTAGTTAGCCTGAGACCAGCAGATAATCAAACTTCAGAGAAATGTGCTTTGGGTTTTTTTCCTTGTGAATCTACTGGACCCTGTTATTTCAGGCTATTTAATGTTTCTGTTATCACAGTTTTGTAATATTGCTGTATCATATTAAAACATGAGTGTTTTGTTCTTCTAATCTCTTGTTCATTCCTCTGTTCATTCCTACATGTCATTGTATCTGTGGCAGGAGCTGATCTATAGTCATCGATATTGTGTAGAAACATGAAGATGTCTCTATGCTAGCACTGTAGCTCCTTACAGATCTTTTTAGCTTTGCTTGTGTAATGAGTGAATGAAAACGTTTTATGCTTTTAAATCTTCATGCTGAAGATTTATGCTGATTCACAGGTAAACTCTGTTAGGCAATTTCCTTGTGGGCTTACGTCTGTTATCGGTTTTTAGAGATGATACTCTAGATGAGGGTAAGGTGGTTGCTGGTTGTGGTTTTTCAGTAATCTATGGCACCAGAATGGAGTTTGAGGTTGGATCAGAGCGTGCATTCTCATAGTTTTGAGGGTTTCCAAACTGAGGGTGGTTTGATGTTTGAGGTAACTCAGTGCCATAGGAAGGCACTGGTACATGGAAGAGCAGTAGAATTGCTCCTGGCCTGGGGAAGTGGAGAATCCCCCAAAATTTACTCACCGTTTTCATCTGTTACTTTAGACCCAATGGGAAACACTTGATCTACTCTCACTCATGCCATCCACTTCACTGAAAAATCTTGCTCATAAAAATGCAGGCCTTTTCTTCCATGTTGTTCTTAAAGATGTTCAACATTTCCCATGAAAGCAATGTCTTGATGGAATTTCTTCCAGGAAGTGAAGAATTGCTCCATCTGCAAAGAGCTCATTTCATGGCAGAAAAACCCTTCTATAAGTTATAAAACCAGTTATAAAGTATGTTTACTTTAACCTCTCCAGAAGAAAGAATTAGCCTTTTTTTAACTTTGGAAGAATACCACATCAAAAGCTATTTTACCTTTTTGTCTTTTTATTTTGGTGATGGTGGATTTTGTTTGTTTTGGTGGGGTTTTTGTTTGTTTGTTTATTTATTTTTGGAGGGAGTTGCCTGTTTGGTTGTGGGTTTTTCACGGGTTTTTTATCAACAGCAAATGTTCAAAATCAGCTTGAGTGTTTGGAAGAGATCTATTGAAATTAGAAATGCAAAATGTACAAATGCAAATATTTGTAATACTACTTGTGCATCCACTGAAAAAGTTATTCGGGAAATGCCTCAAGTTTGGGGTTTTTATGAGATATATCTTCTGCTTTGTCTAATATTGAAATGCCATTTTGGAAAGTCATTAAGTAGTTCTTTGTTCCTGGGATCATACTAAACAAACTGAGTATAATGGTGAACAGATTTGTTAGTAGATTGCTATATACATTTGTTGTCTAAACACTTGGGCTACTTCTTGTTTACTGTTGGATGCCTGGTCATAAATGGAAGCTGCAGTGCAATAGACAAATGCTAAAATGCAAATGGGGCTCTATTGGAAATTAAAATGAGAGGACTAATGTGGTTGGGTTGTCAAAAACTATGCTCAGATTTTTCTCTTCTCAGTTAAGATTTATAACATAGTCAAGAGAACAGTGTAAAGGAACCCAGAAAGCAGAAAACATTTTATCAAAATGCCTGCATTAATCCTATTGTAATTCTCTATTGTAAGGAATCGTGGAAGAAGATTGGTGTATGGTAAAAAAAAGGACAAATTCTAGCATGGTTTAGATAGGGGCTTATGTAAATTTAAACATAATAGAGATTTTTGTAAAAAACTGATTTCTAGTTTGGCTTTTTTAATTTTCTTGACGTAATTTTGCATGTAAATATTGATTTTGAGATCCTCTGAGAAGCACTGTCTGACATTTGCAGAGCCTTTCTAAGTTGCATTGGCTGCTGGTGGGGTTGCATGGCTGTTGGTGGAGTCATGAGTCAGTTCTGCTGCACAGGGAAAATTACATGGCAGAGTTGTGATTAAGTTGTTACTTTTAAGAACCACTAATGGGGTTGTATTTACTGGAAGTGGTCTGAAAGTATGAAGCTTTTGACACAGGAATGTGTACGTGTGTGTTTAACTCTGCTTTTGGTGGTGGGGAGGTGTCAAAGTTAGCTTTTGTGTTGCCATTCAGTTTTGCTTTGCTGGCTGAGTGCATGTTAAAACTGCAACTGCTATAACTGTTTTGAGAAGAAACAGTATCTGCAAAAGGTGCTAAAACAGTAGTTGGGTTAGTGTATAGTTTCCACTTAAACTACAGGTTGATCTTAGAAGTGCATTCACTTGATTTAAGGCTGTTTTATTCAATTTTATGCTGAATGTCTAACAACTTTTTCTGTCTCTTTGCATCTGAACAGATTTATTTTCATAATAAAATGAAGATGAGGAGACAATTATATAAATACCATTTCAATACATTTTTGTGAAATGCAGGTAGGCATATCCTCTCCTGCTGCATACACTTGTATTTATTTCCAGCACAATCTGAAGACTAAAGTCTTACCAGTTGTTGTTACTGACTGTTGGTTAAATTGACAGCTTGATGGCAAGTACAAATGGCTTCTGCTCAGTCTTATGAAAATGCTGGTGGCTCAGCTTACCATGAAGGAAATACTGTTTTTAATCAGAAAGTCAGATACATTAAAATTTAAAAAAAAAAATGCATTTTATTTTTCAATACAATGAACTTCTTTCTTTCCAAGCCAGCGTATTCTAATGAATAGCTAGAGGGTTTCTATTTTTAAGGTGCTAAGGTGTTTTGTACTTTGCATGGACTGTAATTTTACATAACCAATTACTCTTTATCAGCTAGATCTGTGTGAAAGACTTTTTAAATGGAGTAAAATGTAAATATTAGCTTAAAAAATGAAATTAAGAGATATGAAGGGAATAATAAAAAATCTAGCATGCAAGAAACAGAACAAGATAATTATAGTGTCATTTTTAGCCATTCAGTGTCAACAATAAGTTATTATTTAATGTTCTTCAAATATTGAATTGTGCATCATGAAAGAAGTATATAGTCACCAAAATAGAAAACAAGTGGAAAATTGAGGAAAGTATATATATATAGACATCCAATATTCAGAATTTAATTATGTTGAATTTGCTTTCTGGTGTGTATTCATGGAAGCCAACTTAATGTTCTGCCTTACTGAAAAGGAAAGAATAGTTCCAGTCAAAAGAAAATATCACTGAAATTTTTTGCTTAAAAAAAAAAAAGTTCCTATTATTGACCAGAATAAAGTTGCATAAATATTTGTGTAATCATCAGTAAAAAATTAAAATAGTGTTCCTGCAATCATTCTCAATTTCTTTTGGTTTCTTTTGGTGCTTCAATGTATTGTGTTTTAATTTAATTTGTGTTTTAATACACTATAGTTTAGATTTCCTACTTTGCTGGTGAAAGTGGTATCACACTCATTTTTTAAAACACGATGGTATAAAATTTCTGTGTCCATGTCAGAAATTTTCCTTTTGGAGGAAATGGACATATTCAAAGGTGTCGCCATGAAATATAAGAGCAGTATATAATTTTTATTTGCAATCTTTCCATCTGGCAGTTGTACAATTTAGATAAAAATTGAACTTGACAAAATAACATTGGAAAGTAGCTTTCAAGGAATTTGGGGAATCCGGTAGCATAGACCTGATGTCAAGAGTTTATTTTCTAACCAAAAAAATTGCCCAAGAACCAAAGAACTGGTGAAGCTGCAAAAGAAATATACCAGGATAAAATGGTGTTGCTGATTTGTGTTTAGTCCATCACAAATATGTATTTATAATTATACTCCAGAGATTCACATACAAGTGCAACAATGTTTCAATTCACTGGCAGGTGCAGTAGCTAAAAAATTAATTATTTTAATATAATATGTAAAGTAAATCAAAATCAAACATTATCTTTCATGTTTCACATCTGAAAAAGAAGCAAACTGCGATATTTTTAAAAAAGGTTCTTAATAAAATATTCAAAACTTCATTTTAAATATTTTAAAAGTTTTTTTTACTGAAAGAATGTATATTGTTAATTAAAAATATATGGACTTTCGGTTTTATCACGGATTTTTTTGAAATGAATGCACTTGTCTTCCCTCCAAAGAAAATGTTTAGGAGCAGAAATTGGTCAGTTTCGAACAGGTACAATTTGAAGTCTCGTTTTTCTCAGTAAAATATGTAGATGGCATACTGCAGCAAATATTCCCAGCTGTGATACTCTTTAACATAGAGCCATGCTTTCCGCTGAATGAATTTTGGGATTGGCGTGCAGAGAAAAGGGAGAGCTATGGCCAGTAATGTCTTCTGTTTACTCAGTACATTATCCTCTTCTTATTTGAAAGTCTGATGGATTTCCAGTAGTCTCATACACAAGATATTTTAAAAGACGTATTTTCCTCATTTTAACATGTTCCAAAATGCACATTCAATTAAACTCAAGGAAATTATGCCAAAGCTGCTAATAAAAACTAAAAAATTACTGAGTTAGAGTTGCTCATATTTAGGGGCTGCATGTATAAACAGTAAAATCCTATCTGCTCTCTGAATGTTCATATATCCTTTGTTCATCCACAGGCCACAATAAATACTAAGCTTGAAACCAGTAATTTGTTTGTTTCAAATACATTTTTCATGATTCTGCAAAGGTAAGAATTTTAAAAAAGAAATAATAGAATTTCTGACAGCTATATGTACCTCCAAGTTAATGAATTCCATTAAACACGCACAACGCATACAAAGGAATATATTTAAAAGAATCTTCAGTTTCGTAGACAGATTTATTTTTGTTTTACACTGCATGAGAAGAGATTAAAAATAAATGATGTAATATGGTAATATTTTCATGTATCCAAGCAAAGCTGGTTTTTTAGTTTCCAGAAAAGTTACGAAGGTCTCAGTCATTAAATTCTGAATATGTGAAAATCAGTGATTTATATAGGTAGGTATTCAGAGATATTCAGGCATTTAATACTTGAAAAAATGCCTTTACAGGACTGGCATTTATAATTACTTACTCCCTGTTTATTTGCTGTGTAAATGTGTCATGCAATATAATAATGGGATAATTTCAGATAATGATGAAATAATAAGCTTGGGTAATGAAGTTATAACAGTATAGGCTTGAATGTGTGGTTTTAGAAGTAGAGGAAATGTTTTTCTGTTCTCAGGTGCTGCATTGTTAATATTCTTATTATTGTCTTAGTATTTTAGCAGCTTGTTTAGCCAAGGTGGAGGGCTGTCCTCAGGGAGATCATTTTGCTTCCTCCTGCTGCAAAGATGACAGAAACTCTACAGGTGTGGGCTGCAGTGCCCCACAGAAGAGGTGAGAGATGAAATCTGAATTATGGTCCTTGGAAGGGCCCCATGGTTTCAGCACCAGTGGCCTGAGGTCGTGGCATCTGGTGGCAGACCAGCATTTTTCCATCCAAGCAGCTGGCCATCATGGATTGTATTTTGTTTTTCTTTTTTTTTAAGAGCTCTTCTCAAAAAGTGGTTGCTTCCATGTTCCACTTTCTTGTATCGTTGTGAGTGGGCTGTTATTAGACAATAAAATGAAAGGTGAGCAGCCTGTTAGTTCACCACATGTAGGGAAAAATATACTGATTGCAGTAAAGCAAACCCCTCTTATCACTTTTCTATTACTCTAGTTCATAAACACAGTGAATTACTCAGTGAGACTTAACCTCCCTCTACTGCACACGTTTGAAAATTACCAGTTGCATCTTTGAATATCAGAAGACAATTTTTCGCGCTTAAATGGATTTAAACACATGGACAACCGTGCATCTTTTTTTTTTCTTTTTTTTTCTTTTTTTTTAAACACTCCTGCACAGATAAATAACTTGCAGAGTAAAACACAATTCTCAATAACATTGAACTTCAGGCTTGCCAATTCATTCTGGTGTCCCTGGGGAATGTTCTAATGTCTTTCAGATTAAGTCTTTGTAATAAAGCTCTTTGTCAGCCAACATGTTGATGACAGACTGTGTGCAACTTATTAACAAGACTTTGTATTTGCTGACTCTGCATTTGCTGACTCTGCTAGTTATACGAATTTTTATACTGGGATTTAACACAAAACTGATATTGAAATAAAATGAATGTGGTACGGTGGTACATGACAGCTTAGCTGGGGACCAGGACCGTGTCCTAATGAGAACTTCATGTATACAAATCCAAATAGCCTGCAGTGCCTTTGAAGCTTATGACTAGTTACTTTCTAGAGGCACAAGAGAGGAAATAATGATGGTGGTTTGGTTTTCCAGCTCCTACCTCTGTTGACATAGCAAGAGTTACAGCATTGTAACTTTTTTGTGTAGGGAGTTCTCAGCCCAAGCTGATGAGATTTCAGTTTGGAATGCCACAGTCCAGTAACAATGAGCCCCTGGTAGGGAGGAACCATTGTCATGTTAGTGTAATATTGTCTGTCTTTCTGTCAGCCATTGGCCACTGTCCTTACCATAGTCACACTTTCAGTTCTGGGCAGTTCTGCATCTCACCATGTTTTTCTGTCTCCCTGAAACATTCTTTTGCATGAAGATCATGTCATGGCCTGCCCTTCAAAGAACCACAATTTTAAATTCCATCTACAAAAAACACACATTGCTTAAATTTATAGAATCTTTGAATATCCTTATTTGGAAGGAGCCCACAAGGATCATTAAGTCCAACTCCTGGCCCTGCACAGAATACCCCAACAATCCCATCATGTTCCTGAGAGTGTTTTCCAAACTCTTCTGGGACTCTGCCAGGTTTGGTGCTGTGACAACTTCCCTGGGGAGCCTGTTCCAGTGCCAAATTACCCTCTGGGGGAAGAATCTTTTCCTGATATCCAACCTAAACCATCCATTCCCTCTAGTCCTGTCTGGGTTCATGAAACAGCAGAGACCTGTGCCTGTCCCTCCTTTTCCCCTCTTGAAGAAGCTGCAAGCAGTGATGAGGTCTAGCCTCAATCTCATCTTCTCCAGGCTGAACAGAACAAGTGACTTCAGCCACTTCATATGGTTGGGATTTTTTTTCCCTAGGTTTTTTTCTTTCACTATCAAATTATGTGAAAGTCCAAATATGTCTAATATACAGTTCAAAAGCAAAATAAGAGCAGCAACTATTTGGTTTCCCTTTGTTCAAGCCAAAGTTCAACGCAAAACCTATTGCTTAATTTTCTACTGAGGTTTACAGCATATAGAATCTAAACCCAGAATTATTTTATCTCCACTTTCCTCCCTAATACCTCTATTCAAAATGAACTAATTTTGTGGAAGAGATTTTAAAATGTTTTTGTGACTGTTATGTGTTGCTATTACTTGTTGCATAAATGGCTATACTACTTTGGCCTATAATTATTTGCTCAGAACTGGTTGCCTTCAGATGGCAAATATTTTTCATCTGTTTTGTTTTCTGGTATGATTATATGATTATAATCATAATCTTATGATTATAATCATAATGTTCTACTTCTGTAGTTACTAGGACCAGCAGATAACTTGATGTTAAGACTCCTACTGATAATTTGGCATCTGTTTTCTTTTTCTTCACATCCCCATCTCCTTTTACATCCTTTAAGGCAATGTATTTTATTGACTGGTTTTTGGCAGACTTCAGTGTCTTTGTTGGTCTGTTGTTTGTTTATGCAACCTAACAATTATTTATCTGTTGGATCTTGGTGGTGCTCATCCATTCTTTAAATCTGTGCTTATCTTAAAATCTGGCCTGGCCAGTGTCTCATGTTGATGGTTTTGCTACTTGCAATCTCTCCTATGTTTCTAATACTTGTTCATCATTTCTTGGGTCACCCATCTCACAGTTCCTAATTCTAGTCTGAGACTCAAACTGGATCAGGCTCAAATCCACTAAACTTTGTGCGACAACTTGTGCCTACATTGTGTTCTAAATTGAACAATTTCAGCTCCCTCTGTAGCTGGTTGAAAGACTTACAAGTCTCTAGACCAAGTTTGTGTTTCCCTAAATGTGCTTTTCTAAATGTCTTCATTGGCTATTACACAATTTTGAACACTTGGAGAATCTAGCTTTTGTGCCCTAAATATAAGTATCAAGCTGGGCACAATGGATTCCACCTTTACTATATGCTCTCACATTTTTCTATCTCTATTTGTCACCTCTGTTAACTACTGGAGTCACCTGCTCCCAAAAATTATGTTTGTCCAAATATTGTCTTTCCAGTGATTAAATCATTGCTTTGTTTAATATTTTTGTTGTTTGGGGTTTTTTGTTTTGGTTTGGTTTAGTTTTATTTTGTTCCTCACTTTAGTTTCTGTTCAGTCTTCTTGAAATTACTTTGTTCCATTGCTTGTTTTTTGAAGGCTTCTGGTAATTTTGCACTGTGTTCTGAATTTCTTTCTTAAATATTATTTATCTACTCTGCAGTTAAACCTCTGTTATAAAATGAAGTCTTGAACGGTTTTCCAGTCATAAACATACAGGTTTTTTAGCATATCAATATTAAATCTGGCCTTGCTTGGAGTAGAGAAGAAAAAAGTAACGAAGTTTTCTTTAGTTTTTAATTTTTTTTTTTTGTATAGGGGATTTCACCCATTGCTGCTGTTATTTCAGATTTCGGCAGTTAACCGTATATAACTTTTAGCACTACTGATGATCATGACATATTTACTCTTCTTTATTTTTTATTTCTTTGTGTGATAACTGAATCAGGCACCACTATTTCAGAAGGAGTCTGCCACAGATGTCACTCCATTTTCAGCAATCTTTTTAGACTGTTCATATAGTGCTGTTCATGCAGAAAGAGGAGAAAAAAAGAGACGGGATTTTTTTTCCTCTTCTATTTTCTGGCCTAAATAAAAAGCTGTCTCAAACACAATAGAAGGGAGTGATGAAATCCCATAACCCTTCTAAGCTTATGTTTAATTTATCTTGGATGAACTTTATGGAAGTTTTTATGCTGCTGAATTGCACATTTAAAAATCTCATCGTTTGTACATTTTTAGCTGAATATATTGCTATTTGCTTGAAAAGATCCCAGATGACTGAAGTGAGCAAATTAAGTTGTTATTTGCTATTACCTAACTTACTTTCATTTCAAACTCAGTTAAAAGCATTTTATTACAGTTCCAAGTTAAGGTTCTAAATATTAGATCAAGTCATGGGAATGGATTAATTATATCCATACACATGGTTGAAAAATATATGAGAACTGTTGTTTTAAGCACTGAAAGGCTATCTTTGTTAAACTTTAGATATGCTAGAAATTGCAACAAAGATAAATTCTGCAGATGCACTCCTGACAGAATATTACTCCAATGTTCTCCATTCAGTCCAATTCAGAAATAATTTCACACACATAAGTAGATGTGGTTACTTGTATTTCATAATAATTTTGGATGCCCAGATGTTATTGGAACAGAGACTTTATGGAGGATGGGGAGGAAGAAAAAAAAAGAGAGATTACATCAAAATAGACATTTCAAAATCATAAACAGGAATGTATTCCCTTTTCCAAATTAATTTTATTTATTCATTTAATTCGATTCTGGAAATTTGCCCCCTGAGAACAGATAAAATTTCACAGTTTCTCTGCTAGACACAAGAAGTAGCATTTATGTGTCCCCACTATTAATTTCACTGAGGTAATTTGCACATGCAATGTATCTGTATACATCTGACCAGACTTTTTCCCAGGCACATCCCCTTTCTGATGGAGTCCATTTGAAGCACTATGCTATCAAACCTTCGTATTTACTTTAAAAAGTCCTTAGGAAAAAAAGCAATTCATGACATAGCTATTATTTTATGATACTTCCTGTACTGTCTGAAGTAATAATGTGATACAATTTCAAAGCATTTTATACATGAGCTGATGATTGCAGAAAATGTAATTTCTTTTTGATTCGTGAGCACAAAAGTATGCATTTTTCTTATAGTCTTTCACACAGTTCTTTAGAGATGTGATAATTTTACGAAATTTTAGTTAATGCTTGGTTGGATATGGCCCTTCCATTTTCAGAATAACTTGGAAACACGCACATTTATGGATAAGTAATCTGCAAAGTGAATGCTGCTGCATTTTGTGAACAACAGACCCCAGGGGATAGATCACCTGTGCTCTTCCTGAAGTACATTAACATAAGTCAAACTCGTCAAGGATTATTACCACTGAATATATTCCTACTTAGTGGGAGAGAGTCCAAAGTGCTGAAAACCATAATGAGCATATTATTTGTTAATAGCTGATTTTTTAAATTAAAGAATAAGAGGGGCCATTATGGAAGCTCCATTTTGAAGTCACCAATTTAAATTTGGAACATGAGCATTTATGTCTGTATTTTTCCTGTATGCAAATGACTGTGAATACATTGGAATGTACACAAAGAAGTAGTGGAATGGGAAATCCAGGAAGTGGTAGAATCACCATCCCTGAAGCAGTTCAAGGAATGACTGGACAGGACAGTGCCATGCTCTGGTTGACAAGGTTGGACTTGATGATGTTGGAGGTCTTTTCCAAGCTAAATTATGCCATGATTCTTATGTGTTATGAGAAAGTTGCAGCTGTAAACTTTTATCTTCTAAGCCCTTTCTGATGAAGACACTCTAAGAGAAAGAACTTCACTGAAGCCCAAGTTTTTTGACGTCTTACAGTGGGGACTTACAAGAGGTTCTCATAAAAGCAAATCCATGGTGCCAAATTTAGTTTCATATCCTGCCCCTAACTTTGCAAAAACAATGATTATGAAATATTGCAGTGGTTTCTGAGAAACTCTTGTACAAGACATAACAATTCATAATAGATGTTTGAATTACTAAATTATTATATTACCAAGAGTCAAAAACATCATAAAATGGATGATAAATTAGAGTTTAATTACTGGGAAAACTTCTAACTTCAAGAGTTTTAAATTGAAGACTACATGAAATTATATTAAAAATAACAGAAATATACATAGTATTTAGAACTTTTGTTTCCCTAATTGATACATACAATTTATTATATATATCATATAATAAATGTATAAAATTTATGTAAATTATATAAAATTGATAAAACATATTTATTTGGTTTAACATGGATTAAACTGATGCAAGATTAAGGAGAAACTAGTTTAATTTTTCTCTTAAAATAACTAAATTGCAGTATTAATGGCTAAACAGAGCATGGCTTCAGACACCAGATGATTCAAAAGAGTTGAAAGCATCAGTAGGTGTATGTCTCACTGGTGAGTGTCACAGACAGCGAGATATTCTTGTTGCATCTTAATTGTTCATATCTTACTCTTGCAAATGAATCTTCCAATGCTTAAGTTTTCAGATACCCTTAAATATTCAGAGATCACCCAAAATATCTTGGCACACTGTCAAGTCTCCACCCTCTCCTTCCAGCTGAAGCTGTGGTCACTTTGGCTTCCTTTCCTCTTCTTTAGCTCTGGGGATGGAGCAGCTCCTGGGCAGCTGGCAGGGGCTGTGCTGAGTATGAATAGAGGGCAATCAGGTCCCTGGCAGCATTTTTATCTCTTACTGTGGAAGCTTTTTGGTCTGTCCAGCTGCCAGTTTTCCAAAACATTCAGAAATGTAATAAAATTTTAGATGTAAGTTCTGTGGAGAGAAAACTATCTGTGAATGAATAAACTAGGATATGAAATTGATGAGTAGAGACTGGTGACATTTTAGTTCAGAGGTATTCTTAGGTAGGAAATTCAAACAGAAGCTACAAGGAGGAGTCTCTCCACTCCTGAATATAAAGGAAAGCTTACATAAACCAAGAGTAGAAACATGAGGCTATGGAGGTGTAGTAGCTGGGGATCACTTAAAAAAGAATTATTCTCCAAATGCAGCCAGGGCTGTGCAACACAGACTGCACTAATGGGAAAATTTCCCTTCACAGTTTGCTGAATGAAAAAATGAGATGGAGATTTGATTTCTTTTTTTCTTTGTCTCTGTAGTACATATTTGATTGTGTATTTGTACATAGGCTGCTTTGTAAATGGTCATAAAAGTACTTTGTTGAGTAAAGGGATACAAGCTGCCCTCCAAAACAAGACTGAACATGATCTACTTTCACAGGATTAGTCAGAATTTACTTCAGAGAACCTCAGCTTGACAGAGATTTGCTCAATACTCTGGAAGAAATTGTCTCTTGTTAATGCCTCAGCCAGGTGACCTCATCACCACCAAAATGAAAATGGTGCTCCTTTTTAACAGGACTCAATTTAAACTTAAGCTTAAAACACAGCAGATGCTTGTTACTGCTACTGATCCATTAAAAGAGCTGTTGCATTACTTCACTCACAGACTTTTAAACAAAAAGCAAACAAAAAAAGCTCATTTTGCTTCACCAACTGAGGTTTTTCTGCATGCATGAGCACTCAGAAACCACGGTTGTCCTCCCTAAGTTGCCAAATCTGCAAATGTTTTATATTTTGCTAAAATTCCTGTGTTGATAATGCCTCTTGAGAATTTCCTTAGTAGTATTTTCAGGTGAAATTTCTCAATTTTTTTGCAAAAAAAAAAACTTTGAAAGGACTGGAATCAGAGACTTCTGCTTTAATTAGACCATATAGCTAAAAAACCAGCCCATCACCATGTTGGTAGCCACTTCCTTTAGTCAGCTTTTATATGGATGTATTGTTTTTATGTGGCTTTCCTGGATGATGGAAGCAGTGCTATTAGAGGTATGACCACTCTTCCAGCAGTGAGGAGCTGCGGTTGAAAATGGAAATAAATACTGTGTTCAGAAAGGAAAGTCACACTGGGTTTGCCTCAAATCAGAATTTCTGGTTCCTGTCTTTGTGTGGCACAAAGAAGTGGTTTTGTGGAGGATTGATCCGTTTCAGAGATAGCTGTCTGGAGTCATGAGAGTGTTTTTAAACAAAAGCAGAATATCGGCTCCTGCATGCAAAGGGTGTATTCCTAATCCTGCAATCCTCCAAGAAGCTCTGAGCCATTACTAAGCTTTACAGAAGCCTCCCCTTCAGTGACGTTTTGAAACATCACACACTACAACTTTTGTTTAACCAGTTGATGGGGTAAAAATTCTGTTGAACCAAAGTGATTAAGAAAACAATCTTAGCTTCTTGAGGGGAAATAACTGAAACTGTTTTGAGGGGAAAGTACACACTGTGTACAGATATTTGACTGGCCAGGTTATCTCTTGTACTTTTCAGAATGAATTGCCTTTAGCAGTATTTTCTGCAGGGTAAGCTGGCAGTTCCTCCAACAAAAAGAGCTGCATGAAACTTGGAGGTAAGAGGGTAGTGATACCATTTCTGATATTCTTCCATAGCTCTTCATTTGCAGGTTGCTCTAGTGTAAAGGACATACTGCTAAGTTATTATGCTCTTACAGTCTGCAAAAGTATTTTCCATGAGTAATAAAACAGGTGTAAGTAAAAGATTTAGCAGGAGCAAAATGTTTCTAATTGTTATGAGCCAGTTTAAACACAGAAGAGCAATGACTGGGAGACAAACAGACCAAAGGAAGAGCAAAGACAAGGTGGTTCTAGAAGAGATTGCTGCTGCAAAGGT
>JANRGV010000051.1:12699100-12725316 GCA_024734035.1 Alethe castanea
ATTTTTATTGCAATAACTGAAAATTGTCTGTGGGAGTTAAGTGAGATAAACAGTGAAATGTTTACATATATTACCATCAAATAGATATTCTTTTGTTGTTAAATAATATAAGTAGAAGATTGGAAAAAGAGAAAGTTTTAGAAAATCTTAAAATTACTTTTGTGCAGAGGACAGTTGTAAGCTGGGTACTTCAACCATTCTGATTATAATATAAATAATAAGCCTGGAAGTGCCTTTCTTTTTACTTACTTTATTTGTCAAACAACACCCCACTCCCACTTGCCTTATTCTACCATGTTAATTCTAGAAAAGAATGGTATTTTTACCTTAATTCTGAGATCAGACTGCACAGGACTGCAAAGCAGCTGCATTTTGCAATGTTGAGTAGTGTCTTTATCTAATTTTGGATCAGACAAATGGCTTTAATTAGCCATTACTGTGGCAAACACTTGATTTCATGGTTGGTCTTTTCAGAAGATTTTTCAAATCACACCTAAAGAGAGTCATGTTATAATAAAAATACAGAGCTGAAGGGGAAATTACAATTAGAAATAACAGAAATCAGGATAGTCTGTAATGTGTAGAACAACATCCAGTTTTTACAGATATGGATCTGTAGGTGATGGGGTATAGCAGAGTTATTTACCATTTTATGCTCATCAGCCAATTCACTGATTGAAATTCAAAAGCTAACCCTCCAGGATCTTATGAATCACGTCCTAAAGCATACTGGGTTCAAAAACTTATGGGCTGACTAGTAAAAAAAAAGAATGCCTTCTCTGCTCAAATATAATAATTTGCTCCAGTGTTAAACATTTTCCATATGTGGAAATTGTAACAAATTTTCAAAGACCCCAGCATGCTGACATTTCAAAATATACCATCTTTAAGCATGAGAAAGTGAAGCAGTATTAATGAAATGAAAACTGATGCTGACATAATTTCAGTTTGGAGTAAGTTTAATGGACAGCAATTTTCTAATTAATTTATAAGGTACAGTAATTGGAACTGCTTGTGGGAAGAATGAGATGAAATTGCAAATGGTTCCTGGTGCATATTGGGATGAAATTAAAAAGTGAAACGTTTTAGGACCAGGGAGGTATCAAGAGGAGGTTGTATCTCTGAGTAAAAATTCACCACTGATTTCACACATGAGCACACACAAGCGCACACCAACATGGTGCAGCTATGTTTGCCCCCATATGAGGTCCTGATTTATGCTCTAAAGTAGCCCTCAAAAAAGCTCCATGAATTTTCCCCTCCCTGGTTATAGTTTCCTACTTTTTGAAAGTCTCTTTTTTCTCTTATGAGTTTCCACATTCCTTTTCACAGGAGAGTGAAATAACTTCAGATTCTCCTTGCAGCTGTGGGGATTGAAGTCGGTGAGGGGATTTTGGTGACCTATACTTCCTTAGCAGTGTAAAACTATTCAACCTGAGCCAAAGTAGGATTTGCTGTTGAATATCAAAACAGAAGAAAGATTTTTGAATGCACAGGGTTTTTGTTGCCCCAAGATTTCAACAGCTTTGCTTTTCATTAGGATATTAAAAAAAACATGAGGAGCCTCACTGCCTAAACTACTCTCTAAAGCTGAATCTTCTTACATAATTTTAACCAGGTATTTCTTAAAATTTCCAAAGGTTGCTGCAACCTTTGCAGCAGGATATTTATGGAATGTATGTATGGAATGAGACACAGGGCAGGCAGGCTGGATAAATACGTGTGTATATGTACTTCTTGTATCACCAAAGTTATCTGCAGTGTCTTTTGCATGTCAATTAAGAAAGCACAGATCTTTCAGGATACTAATGAGAGAATTGTTTTCTTTCTGTATGTCAAAGTATCCTATTTATCCATCCCAGAGCTGAAAGAAAATTCATATATCCCCTGCCAAATTCAGCTTCAGCATAAATTTATGTGAATTAGATTTATTTAAGTTGTTGAGGAATCCAAAAGGTAATGGAGAAAGTCTTATAAAGTTTTCTTAATCTTCCAGTCTGTGTTTCAGTTTCAAATTAGTAAGAAATATGTTTAAAATGTTCAATTTACTTGCAAGCTTGCTACTTCAGAAGGTGCTAGAAGACTCCTCATTGAAACAGGAACCACACTTCCAGCACAGCTGCCTCAGTTCATGTGTGATCTTATCAATAAACAGTTGAGCATCATAGTACACCACCAGTGAATTATATATTGTTTGTTGATTTCCTTCCGACAATTTGACATCCTTTTTGCTAAATCTTACTAAGCTGACTCATACAAGTATCTAAAATGGAGAATGTAGTAAAGCTGACTAATTTTGTGAGTGTAGCCCAGGTAATAAGCAAGGGGTGAAATAGCTGCATTTAGTGAAGGTTCTATTTGTTTGAAAAGAGAAGCAGAAATTAGTCTTATTTAACTACAAGACTTCTCTTCATTAGCTTGGTTCTGTTTCACCGCTCAATAATATTTTAGACCACCTCAAAGTGATTTTTCAGCAAACACTTAGGAGATAATCCCAGTGCTACATCAGTCAGCATACACATCCAGTTTACACAGCTGCTTGGTGAGGCTGAGAGCTCAGATCAAAGGAGTGCTTACTGCTTACAACTTTCCCCACCACTTCCTCTTTCCAAAACAGGAGGTATCTGTGTGGAACATAATTTGCTTTAAAGTTGGTGCTGAGAGTTAGTCAATACTCAAGAAGAAAAGATATCTTTTACAATCCAAGCGTGAAAAAACATGGATAAATTTAAAGTGAAATGAGTATGAGCTTCTGTAATTAGAGTATGCTTCAAAGCATAGGATGAATATATTTGTTAAGAAGAAGTTGCTTTGATTCCTTGTGAAATTCTGTGTGTTGACTTTGGTAAAAAGTTCCTGCCAAATGTGTTTTCAACTCAAGTATTAGCAAAATTGAAAAATAGCATGCCAGAAGCCCATGGATCTAGTCTGTGGTTCAGCCACACTAATTTCCAAAATGAGCATGGCAAATTGATTGGTTATGCTGTATCAGAGCATTTGATATACTCTTTTTCTCAAAAAAAACCAAACAAACAAAACAAACAAAAAAAAAACCCCAAAAAAACCCACAAAACCTTCCCCACTGCTTGGGTGATGTCTAACTCAGAAACATAAATTCAAGCCCTTTTCACGGTGCCTCACTATTCAAGGGAAAGAACTCACCACTTGTCTAACTGGGGGCTAAATTCTTGTGTTGTGATTTTTCATGGTAGAAGGTATTCTTACAAAGGACTTTTTTTTTTTTTTTTTTTTTTAACTGGTGTGGACTTCTTATTTTAGCTATTTTGATTCTTATTTGTGTCTCTCCTGTTCCATGAGGGTATGCTGATGACTCGGTGCCCCCTCAACCATTTTACTGTGTTTCCTAAGAATTCATTATCTCTGGAAGATATATGGGCTTCCTGACATAGAGGGCTACCATCCAACCTTTACCTAAGATAATCAGGTACAAATTACTTGATTAAACACCAGATGTGTAAATTCAGATAATTGTTTTTAAAGACCTACAAAAAGCTTGTTTGCACTGCTCAGAGACTTGGTCAAAAAGCTTTGAAGAAATAACAGCTCCCCTAATTATTTTTCTATCATAGTTTTTTTCACATCTAGAGTGTAGTAAGCTGCAGAAAAATTTCGTCTGGAGATATGTTTCCATTAACACTTTAGCAATTTTATTTTTAGCATTTCCTGTGACATTGGGCAGACCTCTTGTTAAGGGTAGAAATGAGCCAAGACACAGACTCATGCAACAACATGAAAAAGATTCTAGTTTATTCTTCTTTACAGCTTAGCCATCCTAACTCTGACTACAGCAAGCTCCTACTGCAGGGTCCAACTGCAGACTGGCTGCTGGCTATTTCCTGCTGGATTGTGACTGCAAGTGTTGGTTTGCAGACTCTGAACACAGCTTTCACCCAGCTCAGCTATGACTGCAGGCTCCATCAGAAGGCTCTGACTCCATCAGACCGAGACTGAGCTCAGAGCAGAACTTTTACAGCAGCAACTCTCTTTCCTTATTTTGTTCTTCTTTGTGTCTCTCTGGATTCCTTCTATCTCCAGGCCCTCTGTCTCCAAGCTCTTTCTGACCAGCCAACTCATCCTTTTTATCCCACTTATCTTATTAGTCACCCATTAAGGGCAAGGCTATTCCTCTTCTTTGGTAATTAGTGCAACTGTGACTTATCCGGGGTGAGGTCACCTGTAATCTCCTCTTCTACACCTACACCATGAGGATTCTGTGGAGGGATTTTTTTGTTTGCTTTGTTGCTGTTGTTGTTTTGGAGTTTTTTTCCTGGCTATTTGGACTCGGGGCCTAACATATCTGTGTTTTATTTCTGTTCCCATACAAGCTTACTTAATGTTTCTGCATTTATGTTTTATTAGCATTGGAATAGGCTTATATTCTCTATTTTATAGAAAGAATTTGCAAACATCAGTTTAGAGTGCACTTTTTGTTTACTCTTCTAAAAAAGAGTGCATGAAACAGATGAGTCTAATAGACCATCTGCTGAGGTGTGAAATTGAAGGTACAAGTATAGCAAAGATGGCTTGTTTAGAAAGATTTGAATTCTGCTAAGAGAAATATGCCCTATTGTCTCTATCATAGCAATATAATACTTCTTAACATATACTTAAATGGATCAATACATGTAAATTAATTAGGTTCCATAAAAAGAAATATTATTTTGGAATAATGGGCATTTCAGTAACTGTCCTCTCTTGCAGATTTCATCTTAGTGAAATATTTGGCAATAGACACAGATAGACAGCAATGAATACAGCCATTGAAACAGATAAGGAAACAAGATTTTATGCTTCTTCTTGTGCATGAGCAATCATCATTTCAGATGAGTTTGAGTGCCATGGAGTGAAAGCATCATTGGCACAAGGAGAAGCAAAGTAGAAAATGGGGAATTTGCTGTATTTGTAGCTGAATATATAAACCTATTTTCTAAATATCTTTCCTGAAGAACACATGACAATAGTTGTTCTCCATTCCTATTCTCTACAGTAATTTCTTAATCCATTTTATAAATGGATCTTGGCACTCAGAGGTTCAGAGACCATATTTTAGCTGATGTTCATGTTCGGGCTGAGGAAATTATGGTGTGCTGTTCAAACATGCCATGGTAGTTTTTCTTGTACTGAAATATAAACTAGATGTAGTGGGTTTTTTTTTCTAAAACATGAGTAGTTCTATATGACAACTTTCTATATAGCATATATGTTCCATTTGCTTTTCCAGAGAAAGAAATTACTTTGTTATTTTTTTTTTCAGGAAATTATTTATTAGGGATACAGAAGTCTGTAAAAACAAAAACATTCTGTGGTGATAGTTTTTTTCTTTTTGGATAGGAATGAGCAAATAGGGGGCTCCCATATACCTCTTTGAGAGCATGGTAGACATACAGGTATAGGCAGCAAGTTCAAATCATAGGTTCAGATTTGACTCTGTATAAATATAAATACTGATTAGCTAAAAATAGATTATCTCAGCAATGTAGATACTTGCTCAGATACTTTCTTGTATATTGGAAAACCTAAATTCAAAGTCCATAGCTAAAATTTGGCTCTCTCATCTCCCTAGTGAGCTCAGCTATTTTTGACTAAACACTTTCTCTCCCATTAAAAGTTCCATTTGTGAGCTCAGAAAACTGTTTGATAGTAGTTTAGTTGAATAGATACATTTCCTGAAAGGATTTCACTTGGGTAAATTGACATTTTGCCCTATCTACTGAGCATACCAGACTAATCCACAGTATATTAAAGCAACTTACTTTTGGAAATTAATGAAGGATTTATGTCAAGATAACTTCTTTGGCTTAGACAGCTTGAATCGTCTCAGTAGAATTCTCTCCATATTCACAATAGGTTACCGTAAACTTAATTTCCTTACTTACAGAGTTTTAGCAAACTGATTTTATTTTATTATTTTCAGTATTTTAACAGTAGATTATTTCTATTTGCTGCATTCTTGGAAGCTGGTATCTCTCCTTTTTTAATATAGAACTGAGCCCAAAGGGATAGTTATAATAAGTTTATCTGTTTTTTTAATTAATACTTACAATATTAATTCCATTTTCATGGCTGCTAAAAGCTTTATAGATACTAACTATCTTTTCTTCCTATGGAGAATACAGGTGTATGCAACTATTGCTCTACAACTTCAAGTAATTTTTGTATTTCCCTGGGTTTTGCCTGTATTTTCCTCTCTACTTTCTCTTATAAGTTTTTACAGTGTACCTGTAACAATGCCTTTCATTTGCATTTTTTAATGCTACTTGAGCCTTTCCTACTGCTCACTTTTGAAATGGTTTGCAGTTTTCACTGCAGAAGTGAACAAAGAAGTGGGCACTTTGAGGGGATTACTCTGAAGTATTTTCTCCAGTCTGTCTTTGTGATGCAACCATTTTGATTGTTTGGGGTTTTCTTTATTTTTCTAGTTTTGGGTCCACATTGGTCTCATAGAATTGCTCTGAGTGACAAGCTTTTGCCAAAGTGACCTGCCATGGGCCATCTGTCAAGCTGCCCACGACAGAACAGTAACGTGGTGTATACTGGGTATGTGTAGTAAAACTTTAGGTTCTGTTGTGTTTCATCAAATGTCCTGTCCCTTATAGGGGATGTGGGAGGGTATTTTGGAGAGATTTACCTACCTTGGCTGGAAATGGAGACAGTTGTACTTTCTGCTGAAGTCTTCTGCCATTCCTTACCACATGCCTCTATTCACAGCTGATCCAGTCAGTCCTATCCCAATGGTTTTCAATCAAAGCCACCAGAGGGAAGAGAAGGGACTGGTTCAGTGCAGAGCTGCTGCCAGGAATTCAGCCACTTAGCCAGGAAGGTGTAGGAAAGTGGAAGAGAAAAACTGTATTTTAAAAATTTCTATTTTTAAAATCTTCCTATATATGTATTTGCTTTTATGAGTGAAACCCAAAGTTGTCTTCAAGGCATCATGACAGGACCATGTTCCCAGCTTTGCCTGGCCTGCAGACAGCAGAGAGTGCCTGTCAGAGCATTCAGGCAGCTGGACGTGGCTCTGCTCTTCTTCTTCTCCTGATGTCCTGACTGACTGCACTCTGGTGGTGGTGATGTTTTTCTTTTCTGTCCTAGTATCACAAAATAGTTTAGGTTTGAAAAGACTTTTTCAAATCATCAAGCCCATCTGTTCCCAGCACTGCCAAATCTACCACTAAACCATGTCCCCAAGTGCCACATCTACAGAGCTTTTAAACCCCTCCAGGGATGGTGACTACACCTCTTCACTGGGCAGCCTGGTGCAGTGTTTGACTACTCTTTCAGTGAAGAGGTTTCTCCTAATATCCAACCTAAATACTCCCTGGTGCAACTTGAGAACATTTCATCCTATCACTTGCTACCTGGAAGAAGAGATTGACCCCCACATCTCAACAACCTCCTCTCAGGTAGTTTTGGAGACTGATCAGGAATAGCTTTTTCATAGTTCAGAGCATGACTTTGAAAGAACTTTCATTTATCACACAAAGTCCACTGAACCACAGGTTTTCATGTTCTCGTCTCTCTTTCTCTTTACTAATTCAGAGATAAGAATTTCTTTTTGGTATGGGCGATGCTCAACAATAACTTCATCATGAGAAAGGTAAGAAAAAGGGGTTAAGTTAAAAGGAAAGAAAACTATTTGAAATACCTTGAGAGTCTGTAGTAACCTCCTGTAGACAAAGGTGTGATGATTCATGGGCATTGATTTGGAGCTATTTCTGGAGGAAAGGTTGGAGAAGGATTTGTATAGTCAGGATCTTAATGAGGCTAAATTGGGATAAAAGTGGAAAAAGTACTACTACTCATCTAGAAAGTAGTGATTTAATAGTGGCATTATCATATAGTTATCATCACTCTGTATACAGGAGGGGAGCTGTATGTTTGTTTTTTCATCATCCTGGTGCTGTAGCTAATTTCTTCATGGGTTCTTACTCTTGTGTTGTTTCCAACCTTCCTTAAAAATTGCCATGATTTTCCACATTCCTTATCCCTTTGCAGACAACTCTTGGGAAATAACTGAAGCAGAATATACTGCCAATGTCCTCTCTGTTAATGCCTTTGTGAGAGAAGGTTCACAAACGCCATTTTCTAAATTCTTTTGTAAGCTTATGTCACAATAATATAAAGAAGCCATCTGGAAATTTTGCTTTTCATTGTCTCAAAACAGACACTTTTATTACTTCTTAGTAAACTGATATTATAGTTTAGAGAATTGAATTGAATGCTATATATTCTCCAGATTTAAATGATGACTGGCAGAGCATTTTGTCCGAAATTCTCCTCAAGAGAAGGTTGGGGGTTTTTCTTTGGTTGGTTGGTTGGTTTTGTTTTGGTGTTTTTTGCCTTTTTTTTTTTCCCCTTAATTTATTGATTTTACTTATTGACATTTTAGTCATGTTGTCTGTCTTGGCCCAATGCATAATTTCTGGGAAGTGAGATTAGAGAAATATTACTTGTGGAAATGGAACATGTCTTCCTAAACCATTTTCGTTTTCCAATTTCAACATTTTAGTTCTTCAGGAAAAAGTTTTATTCAAGTAGCAAAGAAATGGGGAGTGTAGTTTTCCAGAGCAGCAGATGGCACAGACTGATAGCAATAACATAAGCTGAGGATTCTGGGGGACAAGGGAGAAACTCACATCTTGTAGCAGAATAATCTCCCCATCTATTTTACAAGTTAAGACTTTATTATCTGATTTAATTTTGATGTGGAATTTTCTTTGGAATTATACCTGTAGAAATTAGCAAAGTGACAGTTCCTAAGAAATATTAAAATTATAATGATTACTTTCAGATATCCTGCGCAAATAAAAAAAATTAGCTGTGATGACTCTATGTTAACTTCATAGAATCAGGAATCAGAGATTTTGCCACACTAAAAATCACAATGACTGAAAAATGAACCGTTACACAAAATTGTGTCCAGTAGCTCGTTTTTCTACTAAAGTGATTTTCTTGTGAAGACTGTGAAGAATACACTATTTTTTGTCTTCCAGGCATCCCCACATGTCCAGGAAAACCTTTTATGTGACTTTAAAGTGCCTTTTTGCTATGAATAAGCCCCTTCTAGAACATCAAAGTGGAAATAAAATTACATAAACTTGTCTTCAACCTGCATATATTAATTTATTTCAAAATGGAAGAGATATTCAGAGTTTACCGTAATGTCCTCCAGTGGCCCAAGAAGGTCATGTATTACTAAGAACTGGAAAAAGAATGATTTGATTAATCCTGTTTGAGGGAAATTCCAGTAGGTATTACTTACCCAACATTTACTTTGTCAAAAGTCAACTTTGCTTTTAATTGTGAAGTGGGAACCTACTGAAAGAAATCTATATACCTTTATTCTAGAATATATGAAACATCTTACTTGTAAAACATTTTTTTATGGCTAATCAGTGGATAGTTGACTTAGTGTGACAGTTTGCTGAGCTTTATAAATATGCTTTGAATGTTCTGAAATTCCTTTTAAGGATGACCTTTTTCTTCAAAGGAGTTCTCAGAAGCTGTGTCCATTGTATCCATGGCATGAGGCGAGATAAGCAACTTGATGTTCTTCTGGTCTTCAGTGGGTTCCCACTGGATTATTTTGTAAATTAATTAGATGACTGTAGGCATTAAAGTGTAGCTTCTTCATTAATCTTTCTTCTGTTCATCTGAGGCAGTGAGAGGTTGATCACACGCAAATCTCTTCAGACAGGTTTACAAGAAGAAATATCTATATTTAGAGGATATCCTGAAAGTATTGAGTAGAATTTATCTTCAGATTTTTAATGTGCTACGGGATGAATATATGCTCTGAATCTGCCTGTGCTTCTCTGCTAATGTATGGCTTTCTGCAGGAGCCTTTCTGAAAACCCTGGTTTGTGCGCTGGGCATACTTAACACCTGGCTTGTGACTGCTCTCTTCTGTGCAGTATAGCAGTACAGCCGAATATGTTGGGATATAACCCAGGAAAATCATGGTTTTGGAGGCTTTGAAGTATTCAGGGATTGTAGGCAGACTTTGAGCAGTCATGGGAGGGATGCAGTTGGGAGCATGGTCTCAGTACCTGGGTGAATAAGCAGGAGATTTGGGGAAGTCAACATCCCACCAAGGCAGAGCTGGGAGACGGAGGGAACTGGTGACAATCCAGGTGACAATTGTCTATCTGTGCCTGCTCTTGGGGAGTTTGTAGGTAGAAGGCTTGACACAAAAGAATAGCATCAAATAGGACCCTTAAAGACTACTGGGTCAAAATAGACTTTGGTCTGTTCAGGGTTGAAGGAAATACAGAGTCTCTGAGGATGAGGCTTCACAGATGATGGGTCTTCAGATTAGTGTAGGAATTTCTTGTAGGAATTTCTGCTGTGATGTTTTTGAGGGAGAGAAAATACATTGTGGGTTCAACAATAGGGAATACTTTTCATAACAACACTGAATATGAAGAATATGAAGTGAGAATCTAGGTATTGGAAGAAATTCTATCCCTAGGGAAAACAATTTGGTGGGTTTTGGTTTTTTTTTCTGTGTGTGGTTGCTGTTGTTGTGGGGTGCTTTTTTTCCTTTTTTATTTTTTTTTTCAGTTTGGGTTTTTTTTAATGCAACAAACAAGCAAATCCCAAAACAAAAAGGATGTGTTCTTAGAAAGAAAAAAAAATTATATGTGTAGATTTATATATTGAAATGTTTTAAATTCACAGCAAAAGGGTAATCATTTGCTCTATTCTCACAGAAAAAAGTGTTTCCTAGACGGTTGACATGGTTTGGGGCAGATAAATAGCTGAAGAAGTAGGCTTTAAATGTAATCTGTGACACACAGTGTCACACAGTGACACACACTGACTTTAATTTAAGGCAGTAATGCCAAGTAAAGTCTATTCCATTAATTTTTTGGAGGCCACTGTGAGGAACTCTGATAGATGTAAGATGAGTATTCTTGTTCCTTGCAATGAGTAATTATGCCAAAGCATTTCATATTCCTTTATTTAAAATTCTGCAAAGACATGTATATTAACTTAATAAAACTACAGGTCCAAAATTGAGCGCAAAAGCTCTGAATGACATTTTCAGGCCTTCGTTCAGTGTAGTGCACATCCACGTTCACACATACATATATGTGTTCAGTTTCCATCCTTCTGTAAAAAATTCCCCTACTTAGCATTTTTATTGAATATACAAAGGAAAGCTTCCAGTGTTTATGCACTGCTGCCTTGGAATCTGTTTGCATATCTCCAGTTCTGTCCAATGCTTGCATTCTTTTTGAAAAATATTTTCAAGTATATTTTAATTTGAAAATAAAAACAAGCTCAACTGTTATTGTCAAATAAAAATATTAGCCTATATTTCTTCTAGTTCAGTTCCAAGTACCCCATCTACACTGATGAATTTAACTTGTCTCCTGCCATTTATCTCCCTATTGTTGAATGTTTCCAAGCAATTAAAGAATCAGAGCTGTACTTATTTTTAAAAGGAGTTTTAAAAATATTTATTTCCAAAAATATTAGATGATTCTGATTAAAATTAACACAGGAAGGACAAATTATGATCTCTGTCCTGTGAACATGTGTGAACATGTGCAATCTGATGTCTTCTTTAGGCTGAAAGTGATTTATAGTCCTTCTAGGTTTGGGGGTTTTTGTGGGTTTGGGTTGAGCTTGGTTGTTGTTTTTTCTTTCTTTCAGAAAAAATAAAATTTTATTCAGTTCTTATGCATGCATATTTTGAAATAGTTTGTCAAGGAGCTACTCTTCACTGTAAGCTTTTAGATATCTGCAAACATTTTGGAATTGTTTTATCAGACTGCAAATGTGTAGGGTGCAGGAACTTAAAAGCATCAGAAGTTAATACATACTTTTTTAGAGGAAAAATCTTATGCTTGAATTTAAGAAATGGAAATTAAGGTCTTTAAAATTCTGTATTCAAAACAGAATGGAACAGTAGAGGCAGAACATGGGGTTCGACGGTGAAAGTAAATCATTGTGCAAGGGACTGTTGCAAAGGGGTGAATATGCAGGAGGATTGGATATAATTAAAGGCTGGCATGAGCATTTTGGTAGGAAGATGTTGGAAATAATTTCAATCCCATTACAGAAACAGTAGTGGATGCAAAAGCTTTGTTACTGGCTGGGAAGCAGCAGTGAACTCCTGAAGGTTTGCAGTTGATGTGGGTGTAAAAAATTGGTTGAATAATACTAACTCAATTATGGCTATTGTGAATTTCATTTTGGTACAGCATTGAAAAAAAAAAAATGACCTGGGGAGAAAGAAATAGGAAGGAATAAGTGCAAAGTAGCTTGAAACAATAGCAAACCTTAGGATATTGTAAATATTTAATATATGAAGTGAGTAAGCATGGCTGTTTTCTATATATTATAATTAACAATGCTGTAAAAAAGCTGAATAATTTTTGCAGACAGAGGAATGCTCTTGTGTGTGATGTAAGCTGAACATTAACTGTCTTTGTGATACATTTGTGCTGAGCTTGCAGGCTGTTCCAGGTCTTCTCTCTAAGCCTTTCTGTCAACTAGATAGGTCTGAAGCCTTTAGGTATGGTCCTGGGCATTGATGGAATTCAATACAGACCCTCAGGTGAAATTAGCAATAGGATGCACCAGATGTTTTAATTTCAGACAGGATTTCATTGTCTGTTGAAGGGCAAACCCCTCAGTCTAGCTATTGCGTAAAGCTTCAATTCTGGAGGGAAAATTGTTTTGTTTCTGTTTTGGCAGATATTGCTATGTCAGCAGAAGGCAGTAACTCTGTCCCCGTGTCCATGGGGAGAGAAAAGCTTTTTGTGTCAAAAGGCTAGATATTATAAAGCTTGTTTCAGCCTCCTGGTGTTCCACAGACCTACTTTAGCAGATTCTTTATCCTTGCCCTTTCTATTTCTTCCATTTGAATGAGAGACACTATCTTTTGAAACCAGAGGACAACAAAGATATCTGTGGGTTATGGGATGGCAGATGCATGCAGACCATCTAATAGTATGAAGTCATAGTATATTTTTTAATGTATTTTGCAGCCTATCTGCTCTGGAGATTTTCCTGTAACAGCAGATAGACATATAACAGTGTCTCACAGCTGCTTCCACACTTCCTGCACCCCTCTGTCCCTGGTGGGGAGGACAACAGGGAAAAATAAATTAAAACCTATGCGTTGAGATAAGTATAGTTTTAATAATTGAAAGAAATAACAGAATTGATAATAATAAAAATGATAAAAAGATTTTTAATGAAAAGGAGAAAGAGAGACATAAAGTCCACAGAAGACAAGTGGTGCATAGCAGAATTGCTCACTGCCCTCTGATGGATGCCCAGATGGTCCCAGATTGGCCTCTCCTAGCCAACTTTCCTAGTTTATATACTGAGCATGATGTTTTATGGTATGGAATAGTCCTTTGGCCAGTTCAAGTGAGATGCCCTGGCTCTGTTCTCTCCCAGCTCCTTATGGATGTCCTCGCTGTCAGAGCATGGGAAGCTGAAAAGTCCTTAACAAGCACCACTTAGCAACAGCTGCATCAGTGTGTTGTTGACATTGTTCTCGTACCAAATGCAAATCACAGCACTGCACCAGCTACTAGGAACAAAAAGATTTCTATCCCACATGAAACCAGATAAACCAGATATTTTGTCCTAAAACACATTAGCAGGGCAAGAACCATTTTCAGGAGTAATTATGCCTGCTTGTCCCTGGTTAGAGAAACATTGAACTTTGTTGTTTTTTTTTTTCTTTCAGTTGTTCTAGTCTTTAAGTAGAAATCAAAGCAAAACCCATCAACTCAATGACGCTGCTTCCAGCTGCACTGCCATCAACATTGGCATCTTCATTACTAGAGCAGAATACAGTTCATGGGTATAGATTTTTTCCTGCTTTAAGTTACAGGAACACTGCTATTGGTATCATTAGCTCTTGTTCTGCCTCTGGTTTACTCTCTTTAGCACTTATAAGCTTAACATGTTGGCTATTGTCTAAGGAAGCAACAAATGGAATTATAGCAGAAGAAACAAATAAGAAACAAAGATTGTGATGCACAGCCTGTAAGAACAAAAATGTTGAGCTGCTTTACTGGACTGAATGATTTGTCCTATTTCTGAAAGAGAGTTTGCTAATACAGGCAGTAGTTTACAGTAAAAACAATGCTTCTGGCTGCATTACAGCTTTCTAGGACTATTCTTTCTGGGTTTGAGCAAGGACTAGAGCTATATCCATAAAAAGAGAGAAGTTATTGCCTGCAGTAATGATCCATCCTGTCCTATTCTCCATATGACCCGAAACATGAGAATTGCCAGTATTTGTCCACTGCCTAACAGCAGTTAGTATGATTTCTGTTATTTTTAGTTGGCTTGTCCATTCTGTGCAGGAAGAAAAGGTTTTTCTAACGGTGACAGAAACTTTCACAAACACATTTTAATGTTTCTATGTTGTTCCTGTCCTCACTAGAAATGGTGAGAAAACAAAAAGTGTAAGGCAAATGAAGAGTTTGTATTATACATTCTAGAGGGGAACTATGGTTTTGCTGCAGTGAGATATGTAAACATATGTATAACAGTAAAAATTTGACTTATCCTTTTGATATCTTTAATTTGCAGTTGTGACTCTTGTCCTACCCATTTTAGGGGCTTTCAGCATACTTCAAAGACTGCTTCTTTTATGAGTTTTTTTTTTTTTTTTTAGTTCTCTATGAATGTCACTTGGAGGAGGAGTAAAGATATTTCAAGAGCCTCTTGTATTTTTCTGCTGTAACATTAAGCATATAAGATGCTCATAAATATGCAATCGACTATCAAGTGCATAGACTCAGCAAATGTCAACTGCTTGTACTGATCTCTTTAAAAAGAACTAGAATTTTGCCTTGGTATAAATCACTATAACAATTCTGTTGACAGAAAGTATTTACCCATATTACACTAGCTAAAGAACAGAGGAAAATTCAGCTGTGCTGTACAAAGTGAAAGACATAGGGAGAAATTCTGGGATTATTAGAAATATTGACATTGCATACTGAAAATAATCTTGTCCCTTTGGTGCTCATAGTGTATGCCCTCAGGATCTTGCTTAGCTCCTAGCTATGTAGTTATCATTTCTCCTAGTTTTAAACATTCTATGTTCTCGTGTGTAGCATGGTGCATCTATATTTAGTTTTCTTTTTCAGAAAGTGGAGAGCACATTTATTTAAATAACAAATATTTTAACAGGGCTGGTGGTGTTGTCTGTCAAAATTGTCAATATCTGGTAAAGCTTTGTTGAGAGCAACATTATTGCATGTAAGAACATAGATGTCTTTCATAGTTACATCAGATGGTTTGGGTTAGAAGGGACCTTAAGGATCACCTAGGTCCAACCCTCTGCAACAGGCAGGGTTGCCACCCAATAGATCAATTTGTTTAAAGTGCCATCTCACCTGGCCTTGAACATTTCCACAGATGAGGCATCAACAACATCTCTAGGAAACCTCTCCCAGTGCTTCACAACTCTTGTAAAGAATTTCTTTCTGACATATAATCTAAGTTTCTCCTCTTTCAGTCTATGGGAATGTCTTTGGCTTTACCTTCAAATGCTTTTTCTCATTAGAAAGTTGAGGAAAATGTCAATAAAGAAAAAGCTGCTTAGGTTTTATGCAGAAAATTAGTTCTGATGGTAGCTTTTTGCAAAGTTCTATTTCAATGTTTTCATTAAATCACATAAAATCCTGTAGCTTGATACTACCATGAATGAAAACTTTAAGAAACTTCATTTTGTACAATCCTTTTGATTGATTTGATTGCTCTCATATTTGATTGACGTGTTTTTCAATATAAGTGGAAAACAATGAATAATCATGTCCTATGATACAAGAACTGCTGCCCCAAACTAATAGGAGTAGAGGAAAAATATCTTTGTAAATCCTTTAACACACTGCCAAGAGGAGAGATTGTATTGTGCCTGACCCTTTTGACTAAAGACTCACAGTCTGAACAAGGATCATAAGACAAAACCTATTATTCCAGAATTTTGTTTAACAAAGGTCACTATAACACGAATTTATATTTTCATATCCATTTTAAATGCAACATCATGTTCTCCAGTGGTTGAAATTTGAAGATGTATTACAGACAAATTTGTGCCATTTAGATAAATTTTATTTCACTAGAACAATATATAGTTCAGATATCAAGCTCTTTATTTCAATAGGTGTTCATGGACAATTCTCACCAATGCCAAGGGGTAAGTAAGAAACATCAAAGCCTTCTGTCATATAATTTTTAAAACATCAGTGTGAGACAACTCTGTTTGTGCCTTGATGCAAATGTTCCAATCTCCATTCTATGTTTGTGTAGCCTTTCTAGTGCTGACACAAAGTGCTGACACAAGGTAGAATTGATCTACTCATACACAATCATTTCCAGTCCAATGAAACTCGGTGACAGTTTTCTACTGAGATTTAAGCACATTTCCTTTTATCCCTTCAGCACTGCAGTTCATGTTTGTGAGCACACATGAAAGAAACAGTGATGCCAAAGCATGCCTTGCTCAGTGGACGCTGCAGGTGAATTCCTCCCAGGGCACAGAGGCTGCCTGAAGTCACCCACAATGAGCTGCTCACTTTCCAGCTGCCTCCCAGAATTTCTGCTAGGTTCTTACATCAATTAGATGACCTCATAAAGTTAATGAGACATGTTTTTACAACCTTCTCCCAGACAAGGTAATAGTAATTGCTGTATTTCATATGACAGAGTGTTTAAACCGTCAGCGTGATAAAAAAAATCATACAAATCCAGTGTAAATACTTCAAGTTGCTCAAGGTAATTACTAATCTCAAAAAAGCATCAAATATGCAGAGTTAGCTAATAAATGAAAAATGAATAATTCATTCAACATAAAAGAGAAGGAAAGAGAGGTATTAACTTTTTATCCACAATTACTCTTTGACAAGCTATTATTGAACTACTAGATTTTTAGTTTTATCACGTTTATTCAAAACCTTGCAGCAATATAGAGACATGTAATGATTTTGAAGGACCATTGTAGATGTGCCTTTTTCTATGCATGTCTCAGATTATAAATATATAAAGACTTCTTGTACTATTTGTTGCCAATCATTCTCACTGATAGTAGTTGGAGGAAGTTAGTTGGGCTGTAAACTAACACATACATACCTTAAAAAATCACATTTATTGAACTACTAAATTTTTTATCTCAAATTTCTGCAGCCTTTCTGCCCTGTATAAGCTCTCCACTTGTGAAATAACCAGTTTATTTTATATTTCTAATAAACGTTTAACAAGATTGAAAAGATCTAGATGTAGTACCTCAAATAATGAGTCACTTTTTGGAGCTACATCATCTCACTTCACAATAAATCATGAACCCCTAGTATTACCTGTGATATAACAAGACAATTGTGAGAATGTATGCTAAGCAACCATGAATATTTATTTTTCCATAATACAGTGTTACTAACTCATATTTTAAGATTCATGTATCATCAGAGGAAAAAAAAGGTTCAAATTAGATAAGATTCCTTCATAACAATCAAGTTTAGGTTCTTTGTATCTTCCTTCTAGTTTTTAGTCTTTAGCTTCAAAGTTTTCTTTATTACCCAGAAGAATAAAAAATAATTAAATCTAAAACTCTTATATTGCCATATAACCTAAGGGAACTGATCTTTTAAGAAAAATACCAATTATAGTGAGTGGAAAATCCTCTGGAAGGTACAATACAGTACATGCTTTGTGCATCTAAGTTCTCAAAGAATTTTCCCTTTAATATTTACTCGTCACTTCTTGGTATTTTTTTGATATTATGTTTGACACCATATCTCCCTTAGGTAAGCATTCATTGGGAAGCACACTCATGTTCATTTTAAGGTCTCCTAAAGATATACTTTTAAAATCACCACTGTTTAAAAAAATTGTCTCCTAGGCAGGTCAATTCATTCAACAATTCTCCTTGGATTTATGGATTTTCAGGTTATTTTAAATTGGAAGATATGGTTGGAATCTTTATGACATAGGAAATTTGCCCTTTTTCTTTGTACAGAAATGTCAGCCTTCTGAAGAATAATTGTCTTTTATCTTTGCCTCTCCCCTCAGGTAAGTTGATTGAATGCATGAGGTGATTAGAGACACAAAAAGGGTTCATCAGGTCTAGAAATGGTGAACTTTTTTTAATGGTTAGGCTAATATATGGGAGGAGAAAAGGAAAAATATAGGGAGGAACTGAGGGAAGATCATAGTTTCTTTGATCCTTTTTATTCAAGGAGGAAATCCTTGAATATTCTGGGATCAGCTTGGAGATGGCAGGAGATGTCATGCTGAAAAAGACCACATTTATTGAAAAAGCTTTTCCAATGGAAAAAAAAATCCAAAAGAAGGCACCCAGGTAGCATCTGCTTTAACCTAGTTCCACTTTAAATAAACTTACAAAATAGCATGGTGCCTTCATCCTTTATGGTCTCTATCTGCATTTTGCAAATGAAGATGTGACCTTTGCTATAACTTTTAAACATTTAGGAAAAACGTTTCTGCTTTGGTTGGGTTTTTTGCTGCTTGAAGCTTTGAATTTATCTGAATATTTCTTTCAGGAAAAGGACATGAGCATCAAACAGAGGCTGACTGCCTTGAGATCAAATAGAATAGTGTTGGGATAATCCAAATTTGTCAGCTGTTCTGCTGATTATTTCTGGGAGAAATTTTTAAAAATGGAAGTAAGAGTTAAGGAAAATATTGTGTACTATATTTTCAGAATAGGAACTTCCACAGAAAATAAGAAACCCAAGGCACTATTGCAGAGCCCTCTTACTGCTGTAACTTAATGTCCTTTTTGTGTCTAAAGAACTAAAAACCTTAAAGAATTTCAAGGTCTTCAAAGCAGAAACCATTGATGAACATCTACCCAGCCTTCGGGTGTTACTGGGGTTCTAAATACCAGTTGAAATAAAATAAGTTTTAATAAAATAAAATGAAATAAGCTTTATTTGAAATAAATAAAGAACTCAATTAGAACTTCCATTTTATTCTGAAATTATATGCTTGCTCAGGTTAATAAACTGGGAGATTTTCCCACTAGGATAATGGGAGAATGTCTACAGATATTTTGGTGATATGAGCTCTACTAAAATTTTCTAAGCACAATGTAGAAAGAGCTGCAGTCACTCTAGGCATTGATTTCAACGAGAGCAAGGCATGTAAGCTATGCACTTTTTTTGTGTTCATGATATTGAATAATATTATATATTAATTTATGCTATATTATCAAAATATTTTTTGTATATCTCTAAAGGCGTTGTAAACTTTTCAGATAGATATTTCAGTTTTAATATACTTATATGATGCAGGAATACAGTAGTCAGAGATTATACAGCAGCACAAGACATCAGCACACTTTTGGATGAATTGACAGGTTCAAAATCCTCAGGCAAAACCAGATAGCATTTAACAGCACCATCTCTCTTCAGAGTGATCTTTGTTGCTCAAATCCAGTTTGTGTTTCTCATCAGTTCTATCTACACCAGTGCTTTATCTTCTGAATGGGCTTCATGACCTGAAGCTTGTTGAAACAAAAATCTTCCATTAAAGTCTGCTTTTTAGGCACTGAGACAGATGGATTTAAAAAGATTAAAAAATGCTTCCATACCTTTTACCACTGATAACTGAGCAATGGTTTGGTAACCTGTGCAGAAGCTACCTACAGACCAAAAGTTTGGATTAACTGACTCTCAATATCATCAGTAAGTCCACAGGATGCTATCGATGCTATTTAGACCAAATCCATGCCATGTGACTGCAGAATGGAATAAATAAGCACTTAGGAGTGAGAGTTGAATTAATGAGAGCCTGTGTATCCCAAAATGTGATAAATTATATATTACTGCTGGCAGCAGGAGCTATTCAAACAAATATTTCTGCGTTTTGACAATTTCTTAAGACTTCTATAGAATTTATGCATAATAGGAGAACTGCCTACAGGGAAGATTATTAGGAAACTTAGAAAAAGATTTTCATTTTGTGATTTGAGCAATGTCTGTAATTATCAACATAGCCTATCATTTACTAAGTGGTTACTTGCACATATGAGACCTTTATCTTGTACTGTAATTACAGTATATAGAAACAATATTCTTGTTATGGGTGACTGAGCATAAGTAGGTGGTTAAATGTCATTAAAGCTGTTTTGGAAACTATCTATTTATGAATAAATATTTTCAGTTTTCCTTTTAGAAAATATTGTTGAATGACCTTTAAAAACAGATACCAAGTAAGAAACTTCTCTGTAACAGCAATATTAGTTTAAAGCATGTCTTGCTAAGCCCATTAGAAGCCCTGTGGATGAGATTTGAAACTTAGCCAAGGATGAAACTTATTACCACTACATTTTATTTTATGTCCCTTCAAAAACTGCTTTGTGCTCACTTAATTTTTTATTTTTTATTACCCTCATATTTTCTTTTAGCTTGTTTGAATTTGGAAGTGTGCTTGGCTTTTTGCACTAATTGCTTTTTGTCAGGAAAGTACTACAAATATTGTTCTAATGTGAATGTGGACAATCACAGGACTTTAACTGCGTGCTTATCAATTTTACATTTTGATGTAACAAGAACACCAAGATTGTCTTTTAGAAATCAGTAAGAAAGACCTGTAAATCTGAAATGAAACTTTGATTTAATTGGGAGCTTGAATTGTCAGAAAATTATGCAAGTAGGCTATATATATATATAAAAAGAGAATATTTAATTGTGGGCACTCTTAACCAATACCTGCTTATCTCATTTGTTGCAAACAAGGAAGAAAAAATATGACAATTAATGGACTATACCACTGATCACAGTAACTTCTGTAAATTAATGTACTTGATATAAATATCTTTTACCCACATATGTAATTTTTATCTGGTTTCTGTATTTTTCTATTGTGTTAGAGATACCATATAATTTTCTATAATTTTACTATGTTATCCTTTTTACTGATGGAAGATTTTAATGGAGAGAACTCGTGGTCTGTCCCTGTTTTTTATTTTCTCTTGTGTGTCCTTTATATGTGGTATGGGAAATGGAAAAGCAGCTCCCAGGCAGTGCCTCCTTTGCTACCTACCAGCTTTATGCCTAGTTTGTTTATCAGTTGAAAGGGCAGACTAGTTCTGTACTGGACAGCTGCAACTAGGGTATAAATATTTAAATTATTTCATGCTGTCTCTGTTATCATAAGTGACTGGAGTAAACTGATGAACCCAATCAGTCCTTTTATTCAATGAGCTAATCACGGGGAGGTTTCTTTTTTCTCAAATGAGCATTTATTTGCTTGATCTAGTGGAATACTCCAAGTTTGCTGTAGACCATGTCTGACACATGATTAATGAAATGTTCCAAAAGTGATCAATGGTACGTGGAGAAATGGATCGTTGGTGCAAGCAAAATGGCTGAATCCAGATTTCTGTTTCCTGAGTGATCTGCAAGAGGAAATAAAATTCAGTAAGAGAGCAAATGGAGTTTATTAAGAATGCAGATTAAAGAAATAAATAACAAACCCTGTGGATTTTTTTTCTGCAGAAAGTATTTTTATTTAAACTTGGCTATCTACAGCACTTAATTTTGTTCCAGCCATTCACCAGGAGTGTCAGCTCTAGTATTTACTGACAGACTGTGAAGCATAGGGAGGGTTCATTCTCCTACCCAGCTCTCAGCATCTATCTGCAAAACTACAGATGTGTGCATTTCTGAGTCCATATATCTGTGCATGTGGGTATGTGAATGCATAAAAATGGTGAAAGCAGATATATCTATAGAATGGAAAAGATAACAGGTGACTATAAAATGAACAGCTGTTCTTGCCTTCCCTGCATGTCAGAAGGCAATGCTGAGAGATAATTGCACAAGAAGAACATCAAGAGCTTTGTAAACATTTAGTGTACATAAATGTCACTTTTATTCAAGCTTTGTGTTTGGCAGGCATAATCTGTGACAGGAAATACCACTTGCTTTTTTTTTTTTTTTTTAATTATATTGATACATTTCCTAAAAGAACAATCTAGAAGAGTTCCACTGATGCCACGCAAAACTAGCTGTCTATCCAACTTTTATTCCTCTTAGCCAATTTTTATGGTTAATTTCTACAGGAAAATTGATTTACACCTTTTTAGCATCAGTCATATGGATAACCAAAAGGTGCATACCATGCCTGTTAGTTACATGTGCTCTGGTGATATTGAAAGAATACTTTAAGACTTGTCTACAAAAAAAAAAAATAGGTATTGGTGGAGTTAGTAATAAATGGTGGGTGAGGGGCTGGACATGCCATGGCTGGGAGCCCAGAGCCCCCCGTGTGCTGGGCTGCACGCAGAGCCCCGTGGGCAGCAGGGCAGGGAGGGGATTCTGCCCCTCTGCCCCCTCTGCTGAGAGCCCACCTGCAGGGCTGCACCCAGCTCTGGGCTCCAGCACAGCAAGGACAGGGAGCTGCTGGAGCCAGCCCAGAGCAGGCACCAAGGGGAGCAGAGGGATGGAGCAGCTCTGCTGGGAGGGAAGCCTGGGAGAATTGGCATTGCTGAACCTGGAAAGAGGTTAGGGATAACCTAATTGTGTCCTTGCAGCACCTGAAGGGATCTTACAGGAAAGATGGAGTGAGATTATTTACAAGGCTCTGTAGTGACAGAACAAGGGGGAATGGCTTCAAACTGACAAGAAGTAGGGTTGGGCTGGATATGAAGAAGAAATTCTTCCTGTGAGGGTGATGAGACACTGGAACAGGTTTCTCAGAGAAGCTCTGGATGCTTAATCCCTATAAGTGTTCAATGGCAGGTTGAATGGTGCCCTGAGCAACCTGGTCTAGTAGAAAGTGTCCCTTCCCATGGCAGAGGCATTGGAATGAGATGATCTTCTATAATTCCGTGATTCTCTGATATGCCCATGCAGTTTGAGTTTTGCTTGCTCTCTGAAAACAGTACAGTTCTGTGCACCAGCTGATGACCTCTTCTTACTTCTGCATGTGCAGAACCTCATGGATACAGATGTTATTTCCTGCAGCATGATACAGACACCTGGGGTATCTCTGCATTTTGTAGCTGCTAATATAGCTACTCTGAATAACATTATAAGATAAAACCTATGGAGTAAAACAGATGCTACATAATTATTTAATGGGAGGTAGCAATAATACTACCTCTTAGAGATTTGCTGGGTAATTCATTATTTACCCATTGGTGGCAGTAACTAAGCAATGAAAATCTCATCTAAGTCCACCATTTATACACAAGTTCCAGCCTACTTACCTTATACAATAACTTAAATTATATATTTTAGTGGTCTCTAGACTTGTGAGTTTTTAATTTTAATTTTGTGAAGCATATAGCATTAAAAAAACCCCTCCCAAAATTCCAAAGAGATTATCTGCAATACAGTATTTTTTTAAAAAGTAAGTTAAAAGTTAGGGAGTGGGGAAAGGTTATTACTGTATTAAATTATCCAGCAGGATTCAGCTATTTAATGATTTTTTTTTTTTCTCAGAAATTAGATTTATGAGAGCTGGCTATACTTTTAGTTCATGCTGCTATGTAGAGTGGGAGCATCTGTTCTGAGCTGAAAACTGTCACTCCAAGTCATGGGGGTGTTAAGCATGGATGAATTTGGATTGTTATGCTGAAACTGTGCTTCTTCAACAGCACTATGCTTGTCCTTGTGAGTAGCTGAAAAATGAGTAAAAAATGCAGACTCAATTCCTTGCTGCTACTGAAATGCAATTTGCCATGGGAGAGGGCTTCATTGTGAAGAGATATCAATTTTTTGAGAAAGTTATCAAAAGATGCCAACATAATTTTTAGTCTTTCAATTAGTGAAGAAAAAGAGATTTAGAGAAGAATTAATTTCTATTTTGTTCTCTGCTATTGAATATCCTTCTGTAAACAAAATGTAATATTTTCCAAGAGTCTTCCTGTAGCTATTCAGATATCCATTGTGGACCTGGTTGTTTCTTCCCTTCCAAACAAAGAAGTTTCCCCCAAGATACCCAGCTACTCAGAGATTTGCTTGGGCTATTCCCTGTGAGATGCAGGGACAGGCAGGAGAGAACAGGATGGTAAGCACAAGCTCCAAACTATCCCCACAGGGCAGGTGATGCCCAGAGCTGTGTGTGGGGCTCCACTCTAGTCTATGATGAGGACGGGTCCCCTCTTCCCTGATCCTGCCTTTTCAGTGCGCCTCAGCTGCAGCCTCGGAAACAAGACATGGAAGGAACTGACATGTAGTCATCCTTTTCCAGATTATTTTCTCAGTTTCAGACAATCAGCTGACAAAAAAAAATTTCTTTAATAAAGTGGAAAAAGACTGTTACATGCTTGCAGGTTATTTCTCAGAGGGGTGAACAATCTTAGTCTTACTTAAATAATAGCAGAATCGTTTAGGTTGGAGAAGACTTCCAAGATGCCTGTGAGTGATCAGCACCTTGTCAGCATGGACATGGCACTGAGTGCCTTGTGCAGTTCTTGAACACCTCCATGGTGACCAACAGTTCCCTGAGCAGTCTGTTCCAATGCTAAGCTACTGTGAACAAAAATAAGCTATTTACTGAGGCATGGAGAAGGATCACTTCCAGGACATCTCCAACACCATATCCCTACAAGGCATCTTAATCATATTTTGTCTTTGACTTACTGAGAATTTAAATACTTGAAAGCTGTAATAAAATGGGACTAAAACTGTTCCATGCTCTGAAGTAGAGTATGGTTTTTTTTTTGGAAGACAGTGTCTTGTCAAACAAATGACAGATTTGAAACTTGGATCTCCAACATACTTATGGATCTAGTTGATGCCCTATTACAGAAAAAGGGATGGAATCACCAGTGGAATCTCCTTTTGCAGTTTTACAAAATCATCTCTTCATTTTCTTTGTTTTTTATGATAAATTTTTGAAAACAAAAATTTTTATCCTTGGTGAGAAGGAGTATCATTTTGATGAAAAATAGAAAGGAACTTTAAATGTATTTTTTAAATTGAAAAATCAACAAAGTAGGCTCAGCTATCTTTTTAAAAAATAATTAAATAATTATTTATTATTTAAAATTCCATAAAACCAAGGATTCTTTCTGAGTTTATTAAAATTCCTGAAATCTGTAAAGCAGGACAGTGGATTTTGGAAGTTTTGACCTTTTCTCTTTCAGCTTTTTTATTTTTTGGTTTGGCTTGTTGGCCAGTACCTTTTTCCACACAATTTAGTGAGGCTGTAAACTGCATGGAAAGGAAAGACAGAGCAACCAACACTCAGAATATTGAAAAGGTTGAGGTAATAAAACACCTGTCACAAATTGTAAGAGATATTAAAAATCTGATACTTAATTTCAGTAACCATGGTTTCAAAGGACAGAAGACAATGGTACAGTACAAATTTTGTCTCCTGCAGTGGAAATTGATGTGGTAAAAACTTGAACAATGCTTACTACAATTTAAAATTGGTAATTTTATGGGGTTCTGAGGAGGTTTAGTGCTATATAAAGAAAATATGGACAAGCATATATTTTTGGAACTAAACCCACTAAACTATATGTGGATAAGCTTAGGCTCTTATAGCTTTCTCAATACATAAGGCTATATTTTAGTCTTTCCTTTCTTCCAAGAAAGAAATGGCATGAAATAAGTAGCTCACACCACCTGGGTGATGAAAGTTTTATTGACTTTGTTGTTCCAAATTGTGTGAGCTCTGAATAAATTCTTGTCTTTGTCTTCTACAAACCACCTGTATTGTCCTTTTTCTTGAAGATTGTCTGGACTCTAATAATGCTAGATCTTGTTATTCAGCACCATGCTCAGTGTGACTTCCTTGCCCTATCTGGCTTTTTTCTTTCAGAACCTTTGTAGAAACATAACAAAACCTTACCTTTCATCTGGGCCGATATTAGGTAGCAAGTTGTAAATGCTATGGTGTGTATAAGAACAGAAAGGTTCTGCAGGTATCTTGCTAGAGAAGAACACAGCAGAAAGACAGAATGATGGAAACTTCAGGGAGAAGAGAATAGGGCCACAATTAGGGGAAAGGATAGAGAGGATCAAGAGTGTTTATCAAGGTAACGAGTCTGATAGTGTTTGAAGTGCCGGAAAAAAGGAGAGGAAGATTCTTGACTTTTGTGTGCATACACATTCTTGAATTTTCAAGTGAGTTGACACTTTTCTCTGTATGTTTACACTCTATCTATCTATCTATCTATCTATCTATCTATCTATCTATCTATCTATCTATCATCTATCTATCTATCTATCTAT
>JANRGV010000051.1:12736578-12751679 GCA_024734035.1 Alethe castanea
GGTATAACCTGGAAGTATACTCTTTACCAGCAATACCTGTCAAAGTTTTAAATGACAGATGTTACCTACAGGTTCTTTCTTCAGGACTCTTTGTTCATGCCTCCCTGAATCCACTTCTCTCTTTATTAACCAGAAGAGGGGCTTTTGATGACTTTATTATCTATAACTAGTAGGGGCAAAAAGCTTCAGGAAGAAAGATTTGCTTTTAAACAACAATTAGTCCATCCTTGAGAATGAATGCAGCTATCAAATATTTCTATGTAATGATACATGGTTGCATATATGCCAGAAGTATTTTGTCTTTCCTTGTGTCTTTATCACTTTAGTAAGACAGAGAAAAAACTTGTATTCTCATATCACAGAATCACAGAATCCCAAAATGGTTGAGGCTGGAATGGACCACAGTGTGTTATCTGGTCCAACCCCTGCTCAAGCAGGATCATCCCAGAGCCCATGGCACAGGATTGTATCCAGGTGGTTCTGAAATATCTCAAGTGAGGGAGATTCCACACCCTCTCTGGGTGATCTGTTCCAGTGCTTGGTCACTGCACACTGAAGAAGTTCTTCCTCCTGTTCAGGTGGAATTTTCTGTACATCAATTCCTGCCCATTGCCTCTTGTCCCATTGCTGACACCACTGAGCAGAGCCTGGTCCATGCTCTGACTCCTCCCTGCAGGCACTGACAGACACTGATGAGGTTCCCTCTCACTCATCTCGTCTTGAGGATGAACAGCCCCAGCTCCCTCAGCCTTTCCTCATAAGAGAGATGCTCTGATCCCTTAATACAGAAATTTTGAAAAATAATATAGAAATAAGAAGACTGTGTTTTCAACCACAAGAAATTGATCCTAATCTTGTATGTGTAGGAGCCGTTTTGGAAATAGTCATATTGAAGCCATTAGTATCATGTGGAAGTTAACATTATTCAACACGAGAAAAGATAACAGAACCTAGCCTGTAATGTGAGTAACAAGTTTCATAACTTCAGATCATAATGTTTACATCTCAAATCATCCACTAAGCCTTCTGATAGCTTGGTAATTAATTCAAAATCAATAGAGATTTTACTTCAAGGAGCTGAAAGGGAGATAAGAGTGCTAAAGCATGAGGGAATAGAGTTGTGCAAGGTGACCTATTGGAAATTGCATTCTAAATGCAGAAAATATAATCTATAATTTTAAAAATATGTTCAGAGTAGGCAATTTGGATAACTAATAGAATATAATTTCATAGGCAGTTATTTCATTTCTATCTCTATAACAGAAAAAAAATATTTTCCTGAAGTAGAAGTTTAACATGAGCATATCTTTGTTTATATAACTTTGTAAAAAAAAAAGCATATTTTTTGTATTTTGAGTATAAGGAGTATAAAAATACTCTAGCAAGATATAACAGGAATGCAAAACCAGACCAAACTAAAAACTACCAAGCAATAAGACTCATAATAAAAGATGATAACTTCTTCCTTAAAGGTTAAATTTGTTTATTATCCAATCTCTGACTTTACTTGCATGCATCAATTACACATTCTATATTTGTAGAAAAGCATGAGAAAATTGCAGCACACTGAAGGTTCCACCCATTATTCTGATTCAAATCACACTTTTAAATAAAAGTTACAAAGAAAATCACACAGTGTATCACTTCTTTTTCATTTTAAATTCTACCTGGTAATAGTAAGTGGAAATACTTAAATTCTAGAAAAGGAATTTTTTTCTCATCTTGTGCATTTAGAAGATATGAGTCATTGTGTTTCCTTTTTCTGCTGACAAGTTCAATTTGCTTTCTCCCTTGTGAGCAAGAGTAGGCAGACTTTGTAAGAAGAAAAGCAACAAAGAAAACTGCAATTAGGAAACCTTAACTAGCAGTGTTACAAAACAAAATAATACTTCTGGATGTAAACTAAAAATTAACCTAAAAGCAGAATGACTGAGATTCAAAATCAATGCAGTGTCTTTATTTTTTAACGTTTTGTTTTACATGAAACTGTTTGTAGTTTGAATATTCTATTCATCCAAAAGAACTGTCTGCTTGCTCAATCTTTAGCAAAATGGGTGCATATTTTTGCCTTTGTTGCTCAAAGCAACAACATCTAGCACTAAAACTTGTCCTTTGTTAGTACTGATCTAATGTTAAACCCTTCCCCAAACAGCATAATCTATGTCGTTTATATGAAAGGTAGATGCGTCTCATTGCTCAAACTAGTATTGGATATGCTGTGTAAAAGTGCACTAGGTAATAAAACTATGTGAGTTTCTGTGTAATAACAATTCCATGTATTTCTCTTTTTTTATAAAATCCATGCTGGAAGAATCTGACTTCTTTTCCAGCTAGCTGAGAAGTCTGTGGATCTGTGGAGCGAACTGAAAAATTTAATGTATTTTACAAGTCAGGTCTTCAGTAATGTTCTGAGTTATCTGTTGGCTCCAGAAGAATCTTTATCCTTTGATAGATATATGGCTTATCTGGTCTCTTCTTTCTATTGAGAATCCCTGTAATAGAGCTGATCCTTTGCTAAAAGAATTTTTAAGTACTACATTTTGTTATTTCTTTGACACACTGCTCTCTGGGTAATGCCATATTCAGAAGATAGGATATGTCCAAAACCCCAAAAAAATCCTAGGTCCCCAAAAAACATGTTAAAAATTGGGTCAATGATGTTGATTTGTAACTGAGGGTACTGTTGGCCAGCAAAATTAAAAAAAACCAAAACAACAACTTGTTTCCAAAGTTATGGGCTTGTATTGTGTGTTCATGAAGGAATAGTGAACACTGTGGAATCAGGAGCTGGCAGTAAATCAGGAAATGCAGTAAATTTCTGTGCCAGTAAGTCATTGTGTACTTAGAGGAGAAACAGAGGCAGTCGGATTTTAAAAAGCAACTGTGAAAGGAGCTGTGAATCCCTGAAAAAGTCTGTAAAACCTTGCTGTTGACTCAGCAGGAGACTACAGGCTGACAAACTACTAACACAAGCACACCCACACACCTCCTGTTCCCACTTCAGCTCCAAGGACCTTGGTGTTTGTTTGCAAACCAACCTTTTCATTGGTTTCCCTTAGTGAGTCAGGGCTGTGTTTAGCCAAGGCTTTGCAGCACTTTGAGTGAAGTGGTGCTGATGTGACTCATTCACTGGCCCTTGGTCATCCTTCCCTATTTCTGAAGGAAATACTCAAGAGGTCGAGATTGCTGTGTTAGGAGCTACTGGCTCTTCTACAAGAATGCTGTAGCAGACATCTGAGTGTGATTAACTGAATAAATGTACAAGCCTGAGGGCAGCATCCTTTTAGGTGCCACACAGGAAATAACTTAAATTACTACCTGTTCAGTGTTCAGAAGTTGACCTATGGTCAGTGCTACTTCCACACAGACAACTTAGAACTCTGTCTAGGGGCAGAGGACTTCATGCTTTTCCCTTTTCTTAATTTGGATGTTGAGAAATGCTAAAAAAATGATTTTTTAATTCTACTGAAAAGTCATATAATGTTATTTAGTCATTACCAGAGAAGCTGAATTGCTTTCCTTGCATTTAAATTTGCAGTTATAAGTGCAGAAGCATTGCAACATGGTAATGGAAGTTTTTAAAACTTTGGAAAGAAATTAAACTATCAGTTTAGACATTAGAGCAATGATCACCACAGAAGAAATTCAAAACACATCATTACCTATGAAACTGTAGAACATCATTGCAAATCTCAGCCCTTCTTCTTCCAAAATAGATAGCAAACAAAATGGTTGATCGCCCATTTCTCAAGCAGTCTAGCAGAAATATTGAAGCTATGTATTTTAGAGGCCTCTCACGCTTCGACATCAATGTCTTGACATTAAGACATTGACTTAAATTCAAATAATTGTTATTATCATTACTATCTAAAAATCATGGTAACAAGATTTCTGTTAATGGCAGAAATACTGAATAATATAAGCATGTGTGATTTAAATAGAATATATCATTCCAAGAACATTCATTCCTTTTCTTTCTTTTTTTTTTTCATTAAAGAATAATATCATTTTTGTGTTATACAAACCTAGGTTATAAATCTTTGCAGACAAACATTATTGATCAAGCAAGAAAGACAGTTTTAATGCGAATTTCATTTTCTTTCCAGAAAGCATTGGGGCTGTATGAGGTTGCAGGTGTTTATGTATATGCAGAGTATTTCTAGTCTGCAGTGAATTTTGTGCACACAACTTTGACATCTTTAAAAGCCTTTACACAGTTCCTGTTCCTGAGGATGAGGAAGTGTCTGGACTATTATAAGATTTTAAGATGAAAACAGGACTTTGAAGATTTAGGCTTGCATTTTCACAGAGCAGTTGCTTGTAAGACTCACTGAAGCAGTCTCCTAAACCATAAAATCATATTAAACTAAATTTGAACAAATGCATTTTCTCTCTCCAGCTAGCACTGTGATGTCAACAGTAGTGTTATTTAAAAAATGATGACTGAGAAAATGTCTGATTTCTGTAACACAGAACATACATTTATCTCATATTTAAAAGTGGGTTACCTTTCGATACATGAGAACATTTATTCTCAAGTAAATCTTATGGATGACTACAACAGCCTAGAGAAGATACAAAATATTTCAAAATTTATTAGCTTTCTGGCACTTCAGCTATTGAAAGCTGAAAAAACAGACCTTCTTGTCTTTTTAGAAGCCATGGAAAAAAAGATTACAGGAAGAAATTGAAGGGAAGATTGCTAAATTGTATGAAAAACATGCTTCCTGAGATAAATAAGTGAAGAAACATGGTTCATTCACAAGTGGAACAATACATCCCCAGTTCTATTAAAAGCTGTTTAATATATATAGGCTATTTTTTAGTATCTCTCCCCTGTTCAGACATGTCTAAATCTGTGAAGTTTTGAAATGTAACTCTAAGCATCAAGTAGAAAACTCTGCTCTAAAAGAAAAATACCCATGCGCTTAAATTTTTGATAAAATTCTCCCTAATTCTTTGCTGTCATTTTTTTCTAATGTAATACTGCTTTGATTTTCATCTTTTATAGCAGCTTATGCAGAATGGTTTTCAAGTGAAGTAATTATAGAAATAAAGTTATCATTGAACAATAGAAAAAAAATTGAGAGAGGTTTGAAAAAAATGCTGCTTTCCTCAGAGATTTCAATTGAGATGGTGCACTGAAGAAGGGAATAGTCATTGAAAACTTTTGGATATGAAAAGCTACAAATAAGAAGAGATTCCTATACTATCATGGCTAATTCAGTCACAGAACAGAACAAAGGAATAAGCATTTGCTGGATTACCTTGGAAACTTAAAGATGTAAGACCAAGGCATAGCCTGGAACAAAACAATGTTAAAAATCCTCCAACAAAAATACGTCCAAAATCTAACCCCAACAAATCTTGTGAACAAAACCAACAAAAATGACTGAAGAAGCCTTATTTTCTCCCTTCCTTCTATTTGAGAACTCGTTTATTTGTTGCTGTGGACTTTGTTTGTGATTTCTGCCAGTCTCAGTGGTGATTGTATGAGAAGTTAGGGAAGAGCACACTTGCAGAGGGTAAGCTCTCAGAGGAGAAGACAGAGTAGAACATGTCAGAATTATTTCACAAAGTCTTGGAAGGGTGGCCTCTTGCAAGAGTATCTTCTGTACATGCATGCGACAGGGGAGAAAGTATGAAAAATTAAAATCAGGAATGCATTGAAATAATTGAGCTTTCTCATGCAGAATCCTGCTTTTCTGCTCTGAAAGTGCCTAGAATCTGGCAATGTTAACTTTCTTCTCTGACTTAGTGTAAGTCCAGCAGTCTCAACAGAGGCTGGTCCAAGACAGGGGAGAGCTGTAAGAAATGAGATGTGGTATCAGCCTCCACTGAGACTGGGTTCTGAGGTCTCAAACCACCCCTGTTCACCATCTTCTGTCCCTTGAATCGACAGTGTCCTTCACTGCAACTTCACTGTTGTCTGTGGTGGCAAAACAGATGTATTATTTAGAACATTCAAGTTCAGCTGCAATTATAGGCTGACTAATGTGCTGAAATCCACTCCTTGAATATGAAACTTCACTTTTTTTGTGCTTTCTCAGAGCATGTCTGTTTGCATTTCATCAGTTCTCCCCATATCAGACTGAGATGGAAAGAAGAAGATAAATTAATTATGAGAACTATTTGTGTGATTTATGCATTATGCAAACATTCACACTGCAGTTACTGATAAATAAGCTGTACTGTGGCAACACTGTTTTTAATTTTACATTGTTATTTTTACAATTGATATTACTACCAAAGTCCCTGGTTTGCATGTAGTCAGTAAAATTTAGTATTTTTCTTTTGTATGAATATTCTACTAATAAAGAAAACCCAAATTATAAGCTATTTGCACTCTTGAAATAATAGCATTACAAGAAAAGGCCCTTCAGTATGTGTAGTTTTTCCTGTAATTATTTTTTAAAAATAAAAATAGTTCCTTTGATGGGAAAATAAAAGAAAAAATAATTAAGTAAGAAGAGACCTTTGTAAGATTACAGTCAAACATCCTGATCCAAGTAAGGTCAGGTATGGGATCAGATCAGGACTTAGTCTATTGTATACTGTGGAAAAGATATTTGCCTGATCCTATGTGACCCTTGGCAGCCCTGGCAAATTATCTAAATTGGGAAGCAATAAAAAGTGAAAACAACAGGCCCTTAGAGGGGAACACATCCATGGCCAGATAGCTCCATGTAGAAAGCTGAGCTCACGGTAGAACCACTGTGTGTAAATTCTGGGCTGTCAGACAGGACAGGACACCTTGCCCAGCACAGCTGATTGTCCTCTTCCTCTGCATCAAAGCATGGAAGCCTTCAAGGAGGGGGGAACTTGGGGACAGGGAACAAAATAGGAATTGGGAACTCCCTGCCCTACCTATCTCAGGACCAAGGATATGCGTTGAAGGGGAAAATGTACTATATATGTTTGCAGATAACGCAGCTGGAAGGAGGAAAGCAGGAACAGTCACGGGATCAGAAGAATGAAAATGTTGCCTTGACCTCTCTAAATACCTAGGAGAACTTTCACTTAAGGAAGTGGGGAAGTTAGTGTATTTAATTAAGTTTATTGTCTTCCACTGCTCCTCTATAAGGTGTTGTTGAACCCTCCAAATGGGGTGAAGTGAAAATGCAGAGAGCATAATTTTTCATGTCAAGTCTGTAATAATACAAATGCTGCAATTTCTTGATCACTGCTGAAAATTTTTACTTCTAAAGGTAATGCTTGTTTATTTTTCCAGTATGAGTTCACTGTGACATTCAATGGCAAGCAAAGTGCAAAGGGGCAAGAAAGCAGATAGGTTATAACACTGAGTCATTCTGTTATAGGATTCAAATTCATGCAAGAGAAAATAAACTTGTGAAATTATAGTACAGAACAATCATATTCATGATGACAAGAATATGGCAAGGTTTATAAAGTACTCAAAGCAAATTTAAATAAGTATATAAATAAGATACTAGATAGGGGAGTAAAATCAAGTAAAGATAGTACATCCAAATGTCTCTTAAGTATCTAAATTTCTCCAAATATCGTCAAGGGAACAATTAATCTCCATGAAACTCATTTAGAACATATTTTCCTTGAAAAATTTCTCCTCCAGAAGGTTGAATATGCTTCAAAAGTACTGAGGATTTTTAAAGCTTAATACAGAACATAAGGACAATAAATCCAAGGAGAAATGCAAGGAATTAGATTTTGAAACATAAAAACTTCTGTAGATTTCCGTCCCTTAACAGACTAGATCAGTTGAACACACCCTTTAGGAAATACAGTAATTCATTCACAGAATCTCAGAATGCTTGGGGAAGGGACCTCGAGAGATCATCTGTGCCAGCCCAGCACTCACCTACGGCAGGCTGCACAGGATCACATCCAGGCAAGTTTGGAATATCCCCAGCAAAGGAGACTACACAGCTTCTCTCAGCAGCCTGTTCCAGTGCTCTGTCACCTTCACAGTAAAGAAGTTCTTCCTCATGTGTAGCTGGAACTTCTGTGCAGCAGTTTCTACCCATTGTCCCTTGTCCCATTGTCTGGCCCCATCCTCCTGACAAGCACCCTTAAATATTTGTAGGCACTGAAGAGGTCTTCCCAGTCTTCTCTGGACTCAACAGGCTCAGCTCCTGAATTTCTTTCCTCTTAAAAGAGCTGCTCCAGACCCCTCATGATCTCCATGGCCCCTGTTGGACCCTCTTCAGTAGCTCCCTGTCTTTCTTGTCCTGAGGAGGCCAAAAAGTGGACACAGCATTCCAGATGTGCCTCATCAGGGCTGAGTAGAGGGACAGGATCACATTCCTTGGGCTGTCAACAACCTCTTCAAAGACTCAGTATTGTGTATGTTCACAGTGAGTCCCAGTTGGTGCACATCTGCTACCCCTTTTCTCCCAAGACACAGATTCATGATTGTTTACAACCACAGAAACTTGTCCAATGGGAGAGAATAGAGATGGTGCTAAAATTAATACCCTGGACTTGTAGGTAGAGATTGCATAACTAAAATACAAACAGAAAATAAAGTGTGTAAAGATTCATTGAACCATTATAGATAAATCACTTACTAAATTAAAAAAAAATCATTCATGTTAACATATAATAACACAAGAACATAGTCAAGAAGGCTGAAACTCATTTAAAAATCTCTGTAATATTTAAGCAGGAAAGGACCAGGACATAAGCAGTGGCTCTGTGCTCTGCATGTGTAAGAATGTAGTAAGTGACTAAATTAACCAAAGAAAGGACACTGCTGGACATAAAACAGCCAAATCACCATTATAGTTCCTGCCTATATTTGCTAACTCACTAGCAAATTGTATCCAGGAAACCAAGAAAAATGCACAGGGTAACAGGTGTTTTATTCCATCTGTTGGAGTCACCATATGCCCCACCTGTGACTTTTGTTCACTTGTATGAATTATGGGGTCAATATATTACCATTTTCATTGAATAGCTATTTCTTCATAGACTTAAGAGTTAGGCAACTAAGCATTGTAAATAAAATCATGAGAAAATGGATAAAACAAATGTAGGAGACCTCTCTAACATCATTTTCATATCGGTGGTTTCTTCACTTTTGTCTCTAGGTTGCTTCATGTGTTGTATTTGAACTTTGAAATGCTGTCTTGTACAATCGGTGTAATATGAAAAGCATACCTGTACAAATTCTGGGGTTTTTTTCTGAAATAATTGAAATGTAAACAAAAGTAGAATAGAGATAGTCAGGGAAAATAAATAGCTAATTAAAGGCTCTAGGGGTTTAAGATATAATGAATCTGAATTACAATGTAGATTTTGACTTTTTGTTAAGACCTGACTTGGATTTCTATCTATTAAAATATTATCAGGAGATTAGCTTGTCAGAGCCAGGGAAGAATAAAAGGTATGAGCACACAAAATTACAGCCTTGGAATTTATAGGTAATTTAAAGCTGATATATCTCAATTTTTTTCAGAAAAGTTTTAAAAATATTTCATTGTGACAAAGATGATTATAATTTTCTTTAATGGAGACCTTGAGGTCTTGAAATTGTATTCTCTTGTTCTCAGCATGAACAATATAATTTCTTATTTAAAAATATAAGACCATAAAAGTATTCTATCTGGTATCCAGAGAATATTCCATTTATGCAGACATGCCTATCTATCTGTGCACAGGCACACAAGGTGTGCTGACCTTTCATTTCCATATATTGTGTTCAACACAGGTGATTTCCAATACATGGAGTTATCTGCAAAATTATTAATGGCCTAATATCTATGGATGAGTAAATCTGAAAACCCTCTATGATACATACCCTGTGGCTATCACCAATTATGCAGCTAAATAACCTAACTAAGGGTTTATAGGGCACTAGAAAGGAAACATGAAGCACAGTTCGGTTATGCATTACTCACTTTTTCTTGGCCAATCCCATGACTAACTAAGCCAACATATCTCTCAGGTAACAGTAAAATCTGACCTTTCTCACTTCATTATAGATAATGATTCTTTTTATATAAACATACTGCAAATTCTTTTAATGTTAGAGCAAGATCCTTAGAAAATTTTACACAGTTTTAGGGAAATAGGATTTCTCTTCTTACCAAGATAAAGACACTCAATACCACAACTAAGCAAATATCAAGCAAAACAAATACTAAGAAAAGATCTAACCGAATATTAAGAACATTTGCTAATGAGTTTAACATTTAAACTGGAGATGTGTATTATTACAACCTATTTCTATTGTCATAGGTCTTTGCATTTAGTAAGTTGGAAATGGCCTGAATATACAAGCATTCTTCTGTTTACAAACTGTACTATTTGTGAACCATAGAAAGTAACTTCTGCAGTATTTTGCACTTGTTTTCATTTTTAAAAAAATTCTTTATTTATTTGCTTGTTTGTTTTAAAGCAAAGTACATTGTCTCAGTCATTAAGTCTCTAGGCAGTGCTGACTAAATATTATGAAGCATCAATGAGATATTTTGCAAAAAAAAAAATTCATTCAATTGAAAGAAATCAAGTGCACTTTAATATATTTTTTCTAAATTTCCTTAAAATGTTCCAGCCACTGAAAGCATCCAATTTCTTTTTTTGTCATCATCACTGTGTTAGTACCTATTATTTGAAGTATTGCTAATGAATACTTTGAAGAATTGCAGTAGAACACTAAATGGGAAATTTCTAAATTCTACTTTATTTGCTGCTTGGCTAAATGCATGCCAATCTGTACAGGTTTTATTATACGCCCACCTCAGCCTCTTAATCCTGACAAATATTTCCTTCTGTGATGAACAAAATCATCACTAGTAAATGTAACATTTTAATAAAAATTTGATTTGATATCCAGGGAGAGGCAAAGTGTGGGAAATAGAGTAAAGTTTCTAGGTGTAAATACAGATATTTTTTCTATAACAATTTTCTCTTTAGGAATCAAGATTCTAAGGAAAATTTTGTTGGAATTATCTGTCATTTTATTTCCATTAAAATTACAACCTGTATTACCCAAAGTGGGTCTGGACTCTCCCTTACTGGAAATATTCCAGAACCATTTGGACACATTCTTGTGCCTTGTGCTCTGGGATGACCCTGCCTGAGCAGGGAGGTTGGACCAGATGTGTTCCCTTCCAACCTGACTCATCCTTCCCATCATATGATTCTGTGTGAAATGAACATTTTGCCTGAGGCTCCCCAGGATTAGAATGCTACTAATCAGGCTATCTTTCTCTTATTATTTGGCTACTGTAAAAGAAGCAAGAGTTGACTTGTTATGTCATGCACTATGGAATTTATTTATTATATTCTTATTTAAAGATAGTGCTGATTTGATCATGGAGAATCCTATGAATGGAAGAGTTATTCTCACTGAGATAGAACTGAATTCATCAGGGGAAAAATAACTTCCAGATTGCAGAATAGGAAGGCAGATGACAGGCAGAGCTGATGGGATAATGTAGAGAGAAGCAAGATTTTTGAGAGGCACAGCAAGCAATGAACAACAAAAAAATCTAGGGATCAAAGGGGCTCTTTACAGTCTGCTGCAATTCCTAAAACCACTGAGCTAACAGAAATCAAGCCTGAAAGGAGGAGCTGTCTTGCAGAAAAGTAACATCTATAAATATTTATGCACATTTCAATAGTTTATTCCTGCCACTAACAGCATATCTATGATCTTTATCAGCATTATGGGTCAGAAAATCAGGAATTGGATCAGCACAGAGAGTATCAGATATAGAGCCAGAGCTTTTCTATTGTGGCCTCAGGAATTTCTGAGGAATCCCTGACAGACTTTGGAGATGAGGCAAGGATTACTGTCATGTCTTGCTGAAGACCTGACTTTGGATGGTGATGTGTTTTGCAATACTTACTGCTGTTCTCTTTAATGATATCTTTAGATTATTAATGCATGATACACGTGAAGACTAATAAGAAGCAGATTCATAGCAGAGGTATATCTTATAGTGAGAAGGAAAAGGTCTATGCTTTTTCATAAATCTGAGCATTCATTGAGGCAGCATATTAACTGATAACATTCTTCTACATTTTATAGAGGGGGGGAAACCATGAGGGGAAAACCAGTTAAGGGACTGTTCCTCTCTCTATCTGCAGCTATTAGGGAAGGGAAGAAGAGAAAGATAAAAGGATATTTTTGTGTAGTTTGTTGATTTGTACATGAAATATTTCCCTACCAATGGAAAAAAAAGCAAGAAAACCCCAAGAGCTTTTACCCATGGGATGAGATAGCTGGCCTAGTGGAAAGTCTTTATTATTCTGATTTTAGTGAATTTTAATTATTTATTCATACAGAAGTAAACTGTGGAGGTCATGCCTACTGGGTGCAGGCAAAGCCTTTTGTGCTATTCTGTCATTCATTATGTATAGTCTATATTTTAAGATATTGAAAGTTTAGAAAAGTTTCAAATTTTGGGATTTTAGATGTTTAAAATCATATTTTCAAGAGATTTTCTTCAGTCATGTGATATGTATATGAACCTGATATATTTCAATGGGTTTAAATGCTGGATCTTTTCCCTATTCTAATTTTTCCTGTACTGAAGTCTGTCAGGAACCATAGTTTTTTTTCCCTTCTTCACTAGAGGGGATATCCTTTAGTACTCAACTATTTTCACTTGTAGAAATCCTCAAACCTACTTAACCATTTATCAGTTTACCTTTCTAAAATCTAAATAATTGTGAGGCGGCTTTAGAGTTTTCACTGGAAAGTGTTATCTACAGTCTTTTAAAGTTTTATGTCTCTTTCAACATCATTTAATTTGCTGCCTAAAAGATTTTCTGAAATTGTTGTATTCTCAGAAAGAGTAACTTTATTTTGATGGAAATTATTATATTTCATCTTTTATTCTAACTTTTCTTTTGACGAAAGTAATGTGTGTTTACAACCTTTATGCTGCGGTCCAGCCTCTGTTCCCGAACAACCCTTGCTTTGGACCTGCCACCCTGGGTTTTATTTTTATAGAATAGTTTCTCTCAGTAAGAGCAAAACATGTGGCAGGGCTGGGAGAGCACAGGGAGCCCTGCCCCACAGTGCCCCTGGCCAGGGCCCAAAATCCCCTTGTTCATATCAGCTCATGCCTAGTCTTGGTCCCAGTAGGATGTGGACCACACCAACGCCTTATCTCCAGTCCCATTCCCATCTCCTGGTGGAATTTCTGGCTCCAGCCCATCCCTTGACAGTCTCCAGGGCTGCTGGCATACCCTGCCATGTCTCTGCCCACCCTGTTCTGTCTGGAGAGTGAGGGCAGGACCCTGCCAGTGCCTGGGTCACCCTGATTTATTTAAGAGTTGTGTCCAATTCTGGGCCCCTCACTTCAGGAAAGACGTGGAGGTGCTGGAGCATGTCCATAGAATGGTAACAGAGCTGGGGAAAGGTCTGGAGGTGTAAAAAAGTCTATAGAGGAGCAGCTGAGGGAGCTGAGGGGACTCAGTCTGGAGAAAAGGATGCTCAGGGGCACCTTCTCACTCTGTACAACTCCCTGAAAGCAGGATGGAGCCAGGTGGGATTGGGCTCCTCTCCCAGGCAACCAGCAACAGGACAAGAGGACACAGCCTCAAGCTGCACCATGGGAGGGTCTAGGTGGACATCCAGAAGAATTTCTTCACTGAAGGGGGTGTCAAACATTGAGTGGGCTGCCCAGGGAGGTGGTAGAGTCACCATACCTAGAGGTACTCAAAAAACCACTGGACACTGCACTCAGTGACTCAGCCACTGCTTGACAAGGTGGTGTTTGCTCAAAGGTTGGACTCAATGACCTCAGAGGTGTTTTCCAACAAAAATGATTTTGGGATAGCATGACTTCAGCTCAGCCCATCCTGCCATGCTCCCTGACAAAGTGGCACTTCTGTCCCTTGTTTCTAAATGTAAATTCTCTTCACTAGATCAAAACTGCAATAAATTTGTTTTGAATATTCAAAAGCCAAACACATAAGCTCTGGTGCTTTGAAAGGCGAGCCAAGTGGAGCTGCTACCAATATGATTTTGTTTGGGTTATCATCTGCCTCAGGCTTTAATGATGTTTCTGATCTTCTGCTTAGCTGCTTTCCTTTGAAAATCATTCATCAAGGGTTATGTTTTTGTACAGGAACATAAAAAAAGCTTTGTTACTCTAGTTACCTGATGGATATTCAAAAAATGAACAGATAAACACTACAATTTTACCAACATTTAGCTGGTATTTATACTTTGCTAATTTATAGCCTTATGTTGGAGGTTACACAGACAGATATAACTGGTGTGTGGTACAGTAATGAGATAATGAAAAGTGCTCTTTCTTCCTATATCTCATTGAATAACAAAGGGTCAGAAAGCTGCAAAACATAAGCCTATGTGTAGTTAAATTAGGCTACTAAGCACAAAGGGCAGAACATTATCACAAGTTTTTAGCTGCTTGTATGTAGAGGCTGATGAAGAGAAAACTATGGGGGAAAAAATAATCTTATTCTCAGTACCATTGCTTGGTTAATATTATGTTATTTTGTCCTGTTCCCCCCTCTTTTAATCATCATAGCACCAGAAAAAGAAAGAAAGTGGATAAAAAGGAGGAAAAAAACTCAAGAAAAAAAACTTATAGGGTTTATAGCTGTCACCAATACAAATATCTTTCTGAATACGGCATATTTGAGCTACAGTTAATATATCTGGTTCACTGCCTTTTGTAATGGATATTGTTTATTATATTGTTCTCTAAGAGAAGGTATAAGCAAAGACTATTACAAAGAACTGCTGAGTTATCAAGCCTTGTCCAGATTATAGAGTGGCAGTACTGGAATTACAGAAATGTCTGAAATGCAAAAGATATCTCTTGCCTTTTTCTCCCTACTCCATTAAAAGTTGAAGGTGGGAAGGGAGTTTTTGTGACATTTCTTGTACCTTAAAAATAGAAATTCTGTCCCTGTAACACCTCTGCTCATTGTCTGCAGTACAAATAAATAATGTGATCCTTGACTGATGGGAATCCTTGTGTTACCTTGACTTTTGATGACTGCAGTTCTTACCTGCCCTTCACCATACACTTTGAAACTTTTTTTTTAAATTTTTTATTTTTTATTTTTTATTTTCACTTGTTCTTTTGTTTTCATATATTTTTCTAAACCTAGGTTATATTCTGTATTTT
>JANRGV010000051.1:12753916-12779810 GCA_024734035.1 Alethe castanea
ACACTTCAGGTTTCAGTTCTCCCAGGGTTTGGTATACTGGCTGTTGAGACAGTGTGTTCTGACTTATTTGGAATTCTGTGGGAATTGGAGACGTCTCTGGTTTAACCAGAAACCAAAAAATCACTGAAGGATTTTATTGACCTTCAAAAAATTATAAAATCATAGAATGGTCTGTATTAGAAGGGACTTTAAAGATCATCTCTTTCCAATCCTCTGCCATGGGCAGGGACACCTCCACTAGACCAGGCTGCTCAGAGTCCCATCCAACATGGTTTTGAACGCTTCCAGGGATTAAGCATCCACAGCTTCTCCAGGCAACTTGCCTCAGTGTCTGACCACCCCCAGAGTAAAGAATTTCTCCCAAATATTTTATCCAGACCTGCTCTCAGTCTGAAGCCATTCCCTCTTGTCCTATCCTTCCAGGCTCTTGCAAAAAGTACCCCTCAGTCCTTTTGTAGCCTCTTTAGGTACAGGAAGGTGCTGGAAGGTCTCCCTTCCTTGGAGATTTCTCTTCTGAAGAGGCTGAACAACACCAACTCTCCCAGCTATTCTCCATTTCAGAGGTGTTCCATCCCTCTGATCATTTTCTGAGACCCCCTCTTGACTGGCTCCAACGAGTTCAAATCCTTCTTGTGTTGGAGGACCCATAGCTGGATTCAGCCTTGCAGATGGGTTCTCACCTGAGCAGGGCAGAGGGACAGAGTCCCCTCCCTCCCCTGCTGCTCACAAAGCTTTGTATGCAGCCCAGGATACAATTATTTTGCTTCTACTCCAAAGTTTATATTTTGTGAAAGAATATCATCACTCTGTATAGCCCAAAGTTGCAGTTTCCTTAGGTGGAAATGTTAGCCTACTATCAATTCCATTGCATTTCTCTTTCCTGGCAAAATTTGTGATTAAATAAAATATACATGATCCCTAAGGCAGATTCACATTTTCTTTTTTTCCTCCTGAAGAATCAAAAATGTTAATTTTAATAGAATTATTGTGAAATGTGTCATCTTGTATCAGCTCTAGTACTGATCTTAGGACTGTTACCAAATAAACTTTACATTATCAGACCAAAGGAATCTCTAAGTGGGAAGTGGAGGAGACAGAAGACTGGATGACAAAATATAATTGTAAGATAACTGATTTCGAACATTATCATTTGCAACCCATTATGAAAAAAAATCCCCAAAATCCATGCAATTCTCAGTGACTTACTGCATCTGCTTAATGATTGGAAGTACATATGGAAAAAAGATTGATCCATACATGATAATAACAATTCACCTGTAAAAGTGAGTAGGTAAAACAAATTAATAAAAGACATTTAACAGGAAAATCTTTCACCAGTAGCAATTTAAATATTGAGCCTGTATTGATTGAATTCAGTGAAGATGAAGATAAAATTCCTAATACCTATAATTTTTCCATGACTGTAAATGAATACATGTTCCAAAGATGTGATGCAGGGGATGTGTTTTGAGATTGATGAGGAGCAAACCATATTGATCCTGTAGCTGCACAGCATGATAATTTATGTGCTTTTCCACAAAATAACCATGTTTAACTCAATGTAGACCCGTGAGAGAGACCTCTTTCTCATACTGCAGTCTGGTTAAACAAATCCTACCCTTTTCCTCTTTTTACATACCTTTGAGCAAAGTGGTCTTGATTTGCCCACCAACCTGCATATTTCCTTATCCCTCAGGAACTTCTATCCCTTTTATGCTCCTGTACAAGACAAATTTTCTTCTATTTCTGTATTTGTTCATGCAATATTAATGTGAGAATAAAGCTGCTAAGGCTGATATTTAGCTCTGAGTTACCCTGGAGCTGGGTGGGATGACTCTCATAAACTGCAATTACTGCTTAGATGAGGTCCTTTTCTATAGAAGGTGTTGAACAGGAAAACTTTCAGTAGGTATGAGATTGTTCTCTTAACCTGTTTATATCTTCAGACACATCTTGCAAGATCAAGTGTCTGATATGTATAAAATAATTCAATCACTCCATAGTTGTTATCACAGTTGTGGAGTTTTTGATCACTATCTTTATACTACAATATTGGCTTTTAAAGAAAGGTGCATGACATATCTCAACAAATACATGTTTGCAAGTTGCGTATTTTGCTGGCTGCAACTATTTACAAAGTCTGTTGCATGCCCATGTTGCCAATAGACTTTGCTGTTACAATATTTTCTTTATTTGGATATTTTATTTATCAGTTTTTCAGTCATTTTAATTAACCCAAATTAAATCAAAGAGCTTTTTGTAAGTAGTTGTGGGATTTTACTTAGGAGAATACTGACAGTCATGTCCTAAACATTCTTTTATAGTGACAGGAGAACTGTACTTTAAACAGTCTACCAAGGAAGTGGATTCAAATTTTGGTGTCTTACATCACAGTTCTGTTTTTTTCTCAGTTGATACATGTGAGTGTTTCATTATCTGAAACTGCTGAAGTCAAGACCACTCAGCAAATAGGCTTCCCAAACTGAGGGATGCACAGGAAGGAGGCACGTGTTGCTCCTACTTTCACTTATGCCACTGCACACAGAAGAAAATAAATTTAGTCCTTTGGTTTCATGAACTACAAAAAGTACAAAACTTCTAAATTTAGGAAAAATACCTTCAACTTCAGAATAAATGTTTTCCCCTGATGTTACTGCTTTTCCAGAAAAATCAGCTTTGAATAACATCTGTCTGGAAAACAGAACAACTATGAACATATTATCATGCTCTTTTAAATATGACTTGTCTCCTTGAGTTGAAGGTAAAAATCTCCAAATACTAAGTACTCTATTTTCTTCACTGAAAAGAAGACAAGGAAAAGATGTGGGCTGAAAATCTCTGTCCATAAATCTCCTGAAAGGCAATTTCCATTATGTTTAGCAAGGTGTCAGTGTCAGAATCTCCCTTTGACTGTAAAAATGTGAACAGAATTATTGATTTCTCTAATATCTTGTACATTATATGATTTTTTTTTCATTTTATTATAATATAATCTCTCACCCTGTAGCCTGTCAGATTATGTGTCATTGCTAATATACCAAAAGACAACATAAAACAGTAATGAAAAAAGCAAATGTAAATATTTTCTTAGAATGTATATTGGATTTTTGCTCCTGAAATATCTTTTTCATTTTGGAGAAATCTTATTGTGTGGAATACACTTGTTCTGCAAATCTGCCAAAAACTGTTTTTCTGAACAAGTATTTTCAATCATAATCTGTTCTGATTAATATTTTGCAGCAGTATTTTTCAACAAACATACTGAAAAAATGTTACAGTTACAAATTCAAGTACAGCAGGTTTAGAGAATCCAATTTCCACAGTCTGTATGCATATTGTAATTCAATAAAGTACCCACAAATTATTTTCTTTATAGTTCTGTCCTCATTCACTTGATGCAATGGCCTTTCCCTTCATTGCCTGCAAATGCCACAGATCAACCAGGCAATTCTCCAGTCTGGCATCTGGTGTCCTAAACTTGGCAGAGGTTACTTTCCAAAATCTTTCTTCTGCATCTAAATAAGAGTTTATGGAATTATGGAGTATGGATTACAGAGCTGAAGTGTAAAAATAATACTTACTATGTTTCTTTTTTACTGCCCTCTTCCAGTCCACAGGAGTTCATGCTTTGGGAGTAGATTGGTAAATTAACCTCATCTTTTCATTCTACTCTGCGGTCAACTGACCAAACTTAAATAGGACCATATAGGCCTTCTAAATATCTGAAGTAATGTCTTCCCTTGATACCTCCTTACTATGGGTGGTATGGCAATTTAACAGTGTTCAAATAAATATTTCTTTTAAAAATAAATATATATTAGTACATTTGATAAAAATATTGCTGCAAAATACTAATTTTATGATAGAAAATACTAGTTCAGCAAAATGCTTCATTTTATAGCGTCTGTGGTGTGGGCAGAAAAAAAGCTGCCACTTCTCTTGCACCAGGCTGTCCTTACCCTGCTCAGACACAGGCCAATCTGAGGGTGCAGGTAAATAAATGTAGGTGTCTAAGCATGGGTGAGAGAGTAGGGGCTTCATGTGCTTGCCTGAGACCTTTCAGCCGTCTTATTTCCTAATATTTTATGAACATACAAGAAACTGGCATAGGTCCTACAGAAATGTTTGTCCTCTTGTATCAGCCAGGCAGCAGCATATGCAAATTAAAAGGAAAAAAAAAAAAAGGAAATAAATTCTTGTACTGATTTCCAGAAGAAGTGCATTGACTCTATCTACATACACTCAGTATAAAACCAGCTCTACAGGTATTGTGAGGAGCCCCACTGATGAACAGCAGTCTAAACACAAATGTATTACCTATCAGTCTGCTCTGCTTGGATGTCTCAAATCCCCCATAAATTCCCAAATTTCATCAGTTATTTACCTATTCAGAGCTGAATGTTCTCTATACATAATAATTCAAATACTTAAAGTTAGGCATCTAGCAGCAAAGTTAGAGATCCTAAGGTGCCCTCTTGATATCTCCTATAGATCCTCTGCCACATAAGGCAGCTCTAAGCAGGTGTTTCAGGTAGTCTACGATCAAGAATGGCTCTACATAGATGTCTATGCATTTGAATTGTTTTGCTACGTGTAGAGGTCTAAATTTAGATGCCTGTAGTGTGGTGCTAAAAGATATAATGAGGTATTCAGCTGTGTGCTGGAACAGCTGAAATTCATTTTGGCTATTTTAGAATTGCCTATCTGGATAGGATCGATCCAGCCTAGAAACTGTGGCCTTCTGTGCTTTAGAACTAGAAGTGGCCCTTTAGTTTGATGAATCATTTTATCCTACAAGTTACAACTGAATGCATTGCTGAATTGCTTATTATATTATGCATACCACATACATATATAGATATATGTGCAAGTGCATATGTACAGCTACAACTTATTGAATTCTCTGCAGTCTCTTACTGCTGTAACTGACTTCAGTCTCACACTCATTCTCATACCAACCAATACCTGGAGGTGTGTAAGTCTGCTGAGTTATCAGGCACAGAATTCCTCTTATGTGGGCAGTCTGTTCAGAGAGGAAAAGGATGAGGTGGCATCAGTTTTCAAGCCCCTCCCAACACTCCTTGAATTCTGCTTAGGAGTGTATTCATTTTGGATGTGTCTGGTTGGTCCCACTCTGTCGCAAGAATTTAATTGCAGTCTCTCTTTTAGACCTGGTTGTCTTAAGAATTTGCAGGTAGATTTGTGTGTGTCAGCAACACACGCAATTTTTATAGCCTTTCTCTATGCACATGGATATGAAGATTTTTATTACAATTTTTTATTTTGCAAAGTCCTAGAAGATTCCTGGGCTTCTATTTTCTTATATATCATAGACAGTTCAGTATGTACTGGTAAAACCTGACATCTACCTTTTATGATGTTCATAAGTTTTCTTGTCAAAAGTCTCCAAAGCTTCTGGAGTATTTCAGCAATATATTGTCTTAAACTTTCCACTTTCCAAGTCTGGAATTGCAAATGAAGATTACAATTTTCTTCTTTCTTTGCAATCATTTTTATCTTTAAATTCTAACCTAATGCACTCTTCATATGTTGTCAGTTTTATTGGATTCTGATGAGCTTTATGATGTGCCTTCCCACTTTCTCATTCTCTATTATTCATCTCACATTATCCATTTTTATCCAAGACAAACTGGAAAAAGAGTTTGAAAAGAAACAGAAGAGTCAGATGTCATTGTTAGGACAGACACATTCTTGCTGTGCATTATGATCATACTTTCACTGACTGCCCTGCTGAATATTTATTAAGGGCTACCTCTCTGTCTAATCTGAACTTTACCTGTTTTAAGAAAAATGGCAGATCAGATCAGGGACAGATCTTCAGCCAGGCTCTGCTGTGCAGCAATTTTGTCTGTGAGCAGTAGCTGGCTTTCTCCTGAGTTTAGCAGCAAAGTTGTCAATGCCACATACTTACTGTGAAGTTCAGTTCTAAAAACTTCTGTGGTGAGAGCATGGAGATAGTTGTAGAAAATTCGTGTTAGAATTAGGCAGAAATTTTGAGTAAGTTCATCTTAGTAAAAGGAAACTTATTTGTGATATTATTCCATTATAGAGCATTTCTCTAACAATGTTAAACATTGGTACACATATTAAAAAATCACAGGGCTTGTATTACCACTCTCACATTCCAGTAGTAAAAGGTGGAGGGGAAAAAAAAGTAAAACAAAGAACCTGTTCAAATACTTCCTGCTTAGACCATTAAGTCTATTTGGAAAGTTGTCTCAGAACCACTAGAATAATGATAAAAATCTGTTTGTAAAAGTGCAAGAATGGAGACTCAAAAGATCAAATTCAGGGCTCTGTATCAGGCTGTTGTCTTCTATAGCTGCCCTGACAAGACATCTAGCTCCAGATACAGCTGCTCACTCGAAGGTAAAGTACAGCTGAAATGAACCCTGATAACTCTGTGTGACCCTTGTGCACCTCTGAGTCCTGGAAGAATGCCAGCCACAGAGGCCAAAAGGCGGTGGAGAGGGACTGTGAGGTGATGGCAACTTAAAAGTCGGATTTGATTCTTTTGTGTCCCTTTCACCCTAATATTCTGCGATTTTGCGATTCTGAGGATTAGTATGTCCTACTGCTAAAGGCAGGTGCCCTCAGAGAGCTGTACAAGCCCAACAAGATGCTGTCCCTGCACAGATGAGAGGGATCCCTGGTGCTGCACATCTGTGTCTCCCCATGGGCCTGGTCTGGGGCTTTGCAAGGGTTATCCAGGGAGCCATGGGTCAAGATTGGGCTTGGAGGCAACACAGGGCACACAGTGGTCTACTCTCTCCTCAGTCACCTGCTGAAGACTTTTGGCAATGTCTCTGAAACAGCATCAGTCTGAGGAAAAGGAGAGCTGCATGGTGCACACCTATTCTCTGCTACATTCTCCTTCTCCTCCACGTGAGTTTTTTCTTCAAAATAGTACCTGATTCATGGGCTCACCAGACAGGTCTTCTGTCTTGCCTGGTCAACCTCTTTGGGGATTTCCTTATTGATCTCACATACATGTTCTGCTGGATTGGCGTTCTATCTGGTTTCTTATACATGCAGGCAAGGTTTCCTGGCAGTGCCATGCCTGCTCTTAGAGGCTGCCTCAGAGGTGTTCCACAATGTTCTGCTGGGGCTGAAGTGGTCTCTCAGTGTCCACTTGGCTAGTGATGGTGCTGCCCAGAGATCACAAAGGTATGATAGCTTCAAGGTGGCCACTCCTGGAGGGCAGCCCCAGGTGTGCCATGGGCAAAGAGTGTCTTGCAGTGGTTTCCCCTGGAATGGGGGAGCAGCCTAATGGACATGACAACCAGGACAGGACAGTGCATGTGTTGGTTACATGCCCTGCCTTTTTTTTTTTTTAATTCCCAAAAATGCTCACCATGCAGAAGAAGGGGCAGTGAGTTGTGGTCTGAAGCAACAGGGGTGTAACAAGCAGGCCACAGCAGCCTTTGGGGTCTCACAGCCAGAAAATTCACTGGAGTGTCTTACTACTTGTGGATTCTCCCATCTCTCTAGGTACACTAAGTATACGTAGGATGGTATAGCACAGTGGGGATTTTGACTCTGTGCTGCTACAGAGGATGCAATGTAAATGCAGCCACAACTGGTAGCATCCACATATTTATTTGTGAATCATGTTTTGAAATAATTCATGCAGTAGGGAAACAAAAAACCTTCCACTATGCTACTACATAGTGGTCAAGATGCTGATAAACTTTACTTTCTGTAATGCAAGCATCCACAATATACAAGTACTGCTCCATTTTACTATTATAAGTGGCAAAATGTGCACGGACTTTTCAACCAGAACTCTTTTAGATCTGCACAATGTTCAATTTGTTACAGACTAAACTGTTTGTGTTTTTAAATTCAAAAACATTGTTGGATGGATAAAATGTCTGCTTTCTGCAAATAAGCTTCCTAGTAGTATAATGCAATTCTCAGCAAGGTCTGTCTCTGTCAATTCACTCAACAATCTCAGATAGGCAGAGTGGAACGAAATGACTATTTTGTGCAGGTGAATTAATTTCCCTTGTGGTTAGTAGGCAGGTTTGTCTGGACAAGAAAAGTTATGCCTTTTTTTTTTCTTCCCCCTATAAAACCATGTCTGCACTAGCACACCCATGCACAGAAGCAAAATTTAGAATGTTTGCTCAGTTCAAGTTGGTAAACAAGTATTTTGTTCTGATGAGATTTAGCATGGAATTATAGGAGCACAGAGATTTCATAAACCATCTATGTTGGCTGTCAGACACCTGTTTATGTAATAAGAGATCTAGGGGATGAAATCATGGGTAATGGGACTTGGTAAACGAAAAATTTGAAGTGGTTAAATTCCAGTTATGTAACTTGCTATTACGTTTTCAATCCTGAGGACTTCTGACTTGCAATGATTTCTGCAAAAAAAACTTCTATAAAAATAAAAATCACAGAACAGGACTGAAACTGACTTTATGTTAGACTGAATTATGTTTGTCTATCTGCCTATACACAAAAAAGCATAATGAAATTAGTCACATACCTAGAACTTACAAGAGAAGTAGTGGAAAGCGTATTAAACCCTGAAGTTTAATCTCAATACTTGCTTAAAGTGAGCATTTTCTGCTTCTAAGTTGCCAGTTTAGCTCTTTCATGGTGGGCTTTCTGACACTGTGTAGACAATTCCTCATGCATAAACTATTTAGAGACGGTCTGCTGTCCTTCTAGAACATGATAGAAGTATTTTATTTTGCTTTATTGCCTATTAAAAATTGGCAGGATTTGTGGGGAATAGAAAATACAGCAGGTTGCCTACACCCATCAAGACAAGTTCTTGGCTCTACCACTCTGTACATGGACGTCTGAACTAAGAACAGAAAACACCATCAAAGCACAGCTTGCGTGAGCTTTTAGTGACCTCATGCATAAAATCTCACAGCTTCTTGTCTTACTAATCATGACATTAATTTGAGCCATAAATATTCCTTTTCCTAATTTTTTTTTTCTTAATTATGCAGTTGACATTAGCTTATTTACATTAGCTCGCTAAGGACTTCTACAGTTTTGTTTTTTTTTACATCAGCCTGATACAACTTTTTTCTTAGGACAGCCTGTTGATCAACACAGAAGCAACAAGTAGGTGAAATTAAAAACTGTGTAGAAGGAATCATAATTGAATTGACTTCTACTGAATGGAAACAGCAAAACAGAAAGAGGATGAGAAAAGCAGGTGCAGTGTTGGGAGAGAAACAGAAGGAATGGTAAATTAGTAAAATAGTGGGGAAAAAAAAAGGAATTCTGCTTATGAAGGCAACAAAAAATTCATTAGAGAGGTACAAGTGTACAAGTTTCAATGAAAGGGAAATTGATGAGGAAAATAGAAGCCATAAGGCAGTTCAGCAATTATGCTGCTAATGGGAGATATGAAAATAATCATTAGGCAAATAATGCTCAATGAATCAGTCAGGCAATTAAGCAATAAAATGCAATATCTTATGGCTCCTACTTGTTTCATTAAATTTAGGTAGAAAGAGCCTCAGGTTCTCTTCACATATTAAAATGCTGAGCCTCCAGTTTATTTCTCTTTGGGAAATAAGCACTAAAGAAGGGAAGGCAGTCTAATAGCTTTCCAAAGAAAGACTCATTTACAGTAAATGAAATAAACAGAACTAGATCTTAGCAGCTGGTTCAGTTTAGATGAGTTTCCCCCCATTTGTAAACAACACATTGCTGGGATTAGGATGAAGCATTTGGTAGACTATGAAAAATGGTAGAACTCATGTGGTGGTTATATTTTATAAATATTTTGTGTGCATGTGAGAGCTTATGACAAACAGAAAAAGCTGTTTGTCTGAAAGGCTGAAGTGTCTTAGATGGATGTGACTGCTGACAAAAATCTGGCATTATAGCAGTGAATAAGATAGTAAGTATAAGAGTAGCTTGCACTTAGCATATAAGGATTTTAATAACTTTTCAAAAGACTTTCTGATGTAAATATATTTCTTTTCCTCCTGAATTCATGCTAAGTGGCTTGGTATATACCTGAAATGTTGTAAAAAATGTTTTATTTAAAAATTATTAGGTGAATTATTCTTAAATGCAATTACCATGTCAATAGGTATCTTAAAATTATGTTATTTTAAAATATCACATTGTCAATTATTCATTTATGTGATTGGTTTTTTTCTTTTTTATTTCCACCTGTAAATACTGTGAATTCCTAACACATACATGGAATAAATAGTATCAGAGATGCAAACTGGTAAGAGTGAAAAATCTGACTCTCTCAAGCAACTATTTCATGTAACATGAAGCCAGATAACATTTCTGCTGTTGGTAATAATAATTCACTATCAATCACACAATATATCTGTTGCAGCTAGAGTTACCTTCATAAAGTCACAAATTACAGCAGTCACTACAAATAAAAAACCCAGTGCATATTTTATTTTAAAATAAACTGTCTGCAAAAAAAAAACAAAAAAACAAAAAAACAACAAAAAACCCAACCTTATGGGAGTTTGTTGTTGGCATAAAAGGTGCTCCAGGCCACAGGGTTTAGCTAAAAAAGGAACTGATAATTCAAACTAGGTATTTTATTTACAAATAGATCAAACTCCTTACATTATTATCTTTCTGGTTCTGCATGTTACAGCTGGTAGGAAACAGCATAGAGAAAACACTTTAAATTCAAACATATGGATTACTTAAAAATTAGAACAGAGCAGCAGAATGACACCAATTAGCACAACCAGGAAAGACAGCTGGCCCAGGTGTATACTTACAAAAAAATTATTTAAAAAAAAATTAAAAATCAGAATTGAAGAAATGTTGAGTAGCTTGCATATAATACTTATAGTCCTCAAATTAATTCTTCTTTCTTTCAATTTCAAGGACAGGAATACTAACTAAGAGTTTAATAATATTTAGAGTTTCATTTTGTCCATGTGCATATATGCCCGGCATTTTTGCATGTATTTGCAAAATGTGGCAGTGAATTTTTTGTAAAAACATTAAACTCAAAGGCTTGAAGGTCACAGAGGACTTGCTTTGATTCCAAAATCCACTGCCCAACCATTTGTTTGGCTTCATAAAATCTAAGCCTTGGCACAGACTTATAGAGGCAAAATCTGCAGAGGATTTTTTCCCAAATTTCAAGCCAATTGTTTCAGTGAAACTTCAGTCTAGATTTTTGAAGCTCAGACATATGCGTAGTTGTAGTTGAATTTTATAAAATATGGACAAATATGATTTCAAAAGAATAAGTACTCAATCAGGGCATGCTACATCAGACACTTTGTTAATGAAGATATAATAGAAGCTGATTGAACAGGAAACTCAGAACAGTAGCAGTGGAAGAATGTGCTGTGAAAAGCTCCTTCTTAAATTCAAAATAAATTGTGATCATCTAATGTGGCAGTGAAGGACCTTCCTTCTGATTTTTTCAAGGCATTCCATTGAGGAACTCTGAAGCACACCTTGGCAGCCCAACACGGTGCTCTGTGGTCCCCCCACAGAGGTCCAAGCAAGTTCTGGAAAGGTTCCCTGGGTTAATTTGGAAAAGCCATGCAACTGCAGTTGAATGGGCAGGCATTCCTGCTGATTAGTTGCATGTCCCAGTAGAGATAATTAGCATCACACTGATAAAAATTTGCTGTACTTGTCATTAGAGTATTGTTTGGCACAAGCTCAGATTTCTCAGCTGTCCACTTTGTGACACAGACCCTTCTCTTAATTTCCATAGTCTCTGGGCAAAACCTGGTAACTAGGAGGCCAAGGAACAGAGTGGGAAGGATCACACTGAAAAGCAGCAAAGGCAAATCACTGTGAGAGCTTTAGGAACTTCTGAGACTTGTAAGTAAGACCACATTTAAAGATTGTCCTGACTGTGGGCTTAGCATTATGTTCCTTTAGACAGGTTTAATTTTATGGAAAATAATTTTAAAAGACCAGTACAATAATTAATGAGAGAAGCAGAAAAGGGAAGACAATTTTTTTTTTTTTTTTTTTTTTTTTTGCCTCAGGGAACCAGGAATAGTTTGTAATACACACAGACAATTTCTGCAATATGTTAACATCTTCCTTGTGAAAGGTGGCTCTGAGGAGGCAAACCAATAAATGATATGTTTTAGATCAGTTGCTTGAATAATTAAAAATGTTAACGCTTCTTAAGGGGCCCTGTAACATTTGAAAACATCTATTTATCCTGAATGTCAAACCTATCATCATTCACTGATCTGTCAAAATGATCAATATTCATTCAATATAATGCCTAAATAAAAAAGTGCATTAAAACATTTTTTGTAAGATGGATATAAGTTTCTTGTATTTTCTTTAATGTGTCAGCCTTTACTTGTAAATGCATAATGCTATTTACAGTGCTTGTTGTCAATGACTAATTTTTTCGAGATAATAGTCAACATTATCTGATTTCAAGACCACCCTGGCTGCATTAGGAGGAGAACTGCCAGCAGATCCAGGCAGGTGAACCTTCCCCTCTGCTGAGAACTCATCGAAGTCGTTTGGGGTGCTGGCTGCAGTGCTGGGCTCCCCACTACAAAGTGTGGAGTTGCTGGAGAGAGGCTCTGCTTTGTAGCCTTTCCTGCCTGTAGGGAAGTTGTGGGTTTAGGCTCATTTCATCTTGAACGTTATTTAAGTGTGTGTTTTTCAGAAAAAGGTTCAATACAGATTTCACCATTAAAAGATATTTAATTGGGTTGGCTTATTCTTTAATATTTTGTTTGTTGATTTGTTTAATACCAAAGCACTGAGAGCCACTGTTTCTTCACATACTTTTTTTACTGCATGCTCACAATCATTACATATATGTAACAGAATTTCGTAACACAAATCATAGATGAAGAGAACAGTTCATAAGAAAATACCAGTTATTAATCTGCTAACATACATAAAAAATACATTATGCATTTTCCTTGTCAAAATTCTTGCCAGAGATCAATGTTTTAATTTTCTGAAAATGTGAATCAAAACATGCAGGATTTGCAGAAAATATTTTATTTGGTCTAATTGGAGATATGAAGGAGGGATTTTTTGGCCTAGACTGTTGCTAAATATTATCTCTTTGTGAAATCCTCTCCTCTTCTTTAATTGCCCTATCAACTGCTATTTTAAATCTGCAGAAAGTATAAATAGGCCAAATGAGATATGCAATGTTTCATTTGTGTACTTATTTTTAATTGTTATGCAGTTCTGTTTTGCTATTGAATGATTAATGATGATACTTTGAATGTCTCAAATAATGCAGTGAGAGTAGGAAAGGTTTAATTAATTCTGTATCCTTTACTGCACAGTAAGGTTGGAAATAGTTGTTTGGAGTTTTTTTAGTTTAAATTGGAATAGATACTGCTTAAATCTGAAGTGCTGGTTTAGGTAACAGGTGGAAATCTCCCACTTGAATGGTGTGATTTTGATAAATTTAGGAGCTGCAAAAATACATAATTTCCAGTTAATAAATGTTATTACTCTGGTAAGAATGCTCCTGTGATGCTGATATTTGCAGCGTGCCATTAAGATATCTGTGTGTGTGTGGCTGTAGGGAGAGTAGTTTCTTATTTTTCCAGGGCCAAAAGGTTGGCTCTGTGCAGTGATAGCTCAGCTGATAGAGATGAACTCAGTGGCTGCAGGACATTTTACTGCATCTCCCTACATGCCCTCTGCATCCTATATCCTAGATGGTCACTGAATTTGTATAACTGTGACTGCAATTCACCACAGCACTTAAAATAGAGTTTATTTCTAGTTTCAAGAGTTCATTATAATAATTAAAGAGAGATTTTGTTAGTACAACAGAGGAGAAATTATACAGAAAAAAGCTTTGATGTAAAATATAGAATTTGGAAAGGGAATATGGTTTTGGATATTCCAGAAACTATCAAACACAAGGGGTTAGCAAGGGTCTGAGAAGGTTAAAATTAGAGGAAAATTATTGAAGGGTCAAAAGAAATAAGGAGAAATAAGTGCAATAATACTGAAAAGAGAAGGTCCACTTAGACCTGATGATAACCTTGGACTCTTGAATAAACTGTTTAATTCCTTGGCTTTCCAGCAATTATTCCAGATAGTCTGAAAGCAGAGTGATGTTACTTACTTATGTCTACGTATGCGTAGCAGTCAATGACACTCAAATATCCTGAGGCTTTCTGAAACTTGTTTTTTTAAGAATACTGAGAGTAAATTGCACACCAGAAATTTTTATGAAATAGATTTTTGAGGGGTTGATGCTAAATTTTGAAAATATTTTTGTACAATGTGTGTAGAATTAACATGCATCTATTTTGTGGAACAAAGGTGCTTAGAGAACCTGGCTTATAGTGGACACAAGAATGCTGGATATTTACACAGGAGAATCATGCTCGTGATCTCTCCCAAGGAGTTTAAAATCTCATTTTGGCAGCAACATGATGAAAAATATTAAATACTAGTTGAGATGACTAGATGAAATTACTACAAGTTTACAGATAAGAAAGAAAATAAACATGGAATTGCTAATGCAGCATGCATAGAAAAAATTATTTTTGAGAGATTAAATGAGGTCACACTATAAACCCATAAATACCCTTTGTGAGCACCTTGTTACATTTCCGCTTTTTTCCTTTTTCATCTGAACATTTTATTTTCTCTGATTTCTTGAGCTTTCAGGGAATATGGTATTAAATATATAGGTTTGTTCAACATCTTACCCTAATATTATAAAACCAGAGTGTACTATATGATTAACTCTGCTGGTTACAACCATTCTTTTTAAAAAGTCATTAGCACCTCACAGTGATCAGAACACGAAATACCTAATTATTTCAAATGTAAAGAGCAGGACAAATTAGTATGTTGTAATATGAAACATTCTCATGTGAATGCTTACATATATGTATATATGCACAAGTTTGAGCGCATTTATACATGCACATTTATAGACTAAAGAGGAGATTGCACACTTTGAAGATGGAAAGCTGTAGAATTAAGGTAATTTAGATAACTGTAATTCAAATCCTTCCATTGCACAATTTCAAGGTAGAAACAGGAAGCGGTGTAACTTTAGCTGGCTCCTATGACAAGCTTTTTTTGTGTGCTTACCCTTTTCTCCTTATGTACATTTATGCCCAAAAAATGAGCTTACAGCTTGGTGTAATACTTTGATTGCTCTACCAATAGCTAGAAGAGTTGTAAATGAACAGTAGCAAGAGCTTGAACAATTAGGGAAAACTGGTGTATGAGCATAAAAGGGAACACAAGTGTAAGTGGAACTTGGCCAAAGATCAGACACAATTGCTGAGTTTCTTCACTAATTGGTACCTGCTGATCTGAGTGCTTATCTACTCCACTTTTGGAGAGCATATCTTTAGTTCCATCTCAAACACAGTTCAAGAGGACTTTACAGAGCTATTAATTTTCCTCCTTTTTCTCCTATTTCTTTGCAGAGCTAAGGTCTTAATAGTTCTTGATAGCAAATTTAGATCAACATAGACAATAATTGATAATAAAGTATTGCAAGAATCACCTAGTAATTTAAATAACCAAAAATCTGTGACCAGGTGTTCTGTCTGTTTTTCAAAAGTAACATAAACCCTGGCTACAAGCTCTCCTCAAATTATGCACACGAACATCCAGAGGATTTTGAGTTTTACACTAAGGTGCAGAGAAAGAATTTTCTCTGGCTCTTATAATCTGTTAAAAAAAAATTAAAATTTATGTAATTAGTTTCACTCTTAGACATCTGGCTCACACTAGGTAGCTAATCCTACTCTTCATTTGTGCTCTCTTAAGCTTAGGTACCTTGCACTGTTCACAGTTTAGAATTTCCAGTTTTCTGGAGATATTTGTTGGTCATCCTTCTTCACTGCATCTTGCCAACAACCTCAGGTGTGTATCTAGAACAATTTGTACATGAGACAGTTCTCATGTTCATTAACACAGGCACACACAAGGATGTTACAGGGGATGTCATGGGAGAAGGTTTTGGTCTTGTTTTTTTCTGGAAACATTCTGCTCATCTCATCAGAAAGCTACCGTAAGTAGTTTTTCAAAGCTATTTCAAAGAGAGAGCTATTTTCAATATTTTCATATTAGTGAACAGCCCTGGTTTTAAAACAATAAATACAAAACAGTATCTGTTTAACCTGCCTTTACTCAAGTAGAACTCTATATGCAGGATTAAGAGGGGAAAGAGAAGTTTATTTTTATTGCTGTATATACTGTTGCATAATCTCAAAGAAGTAATTTTCATGTGCCTTTAAAATATAATTTCTTGTATAATTAGTTTTGTTCTAATTTTGAGCAGATCATGATGACCTCTGTTCAGAACAAATGTTTAGCGAGGGTAAAGACTCAGCCTTGAGCGAATCTGAGTTCTAAATATCCTAATAAGCTTTCATCTATCAAAGGCATATCTTTACTACAGGTTACATCATTCTTTGAACTTTAAACATGTCACACCCAAATAATGGAAACAAAAGATAGAACTCTATACGAATTGATAAGTCTACAAGGAGGACAAGAGCTAAAGTGCCTGCCAAGGAGTAGGAGTGAAAAAGTAATTCAAGACAGATTTCTCAAATTTTTCTTATAAAGAAAACTTTATGGTACCAGATTAGAGGGAACTCATGCAACTGGCAATTGCATATTGTTAATATTAGATTGTTACAGAGATACTTTAGCTTTTTTTTTTTTTTTTAAGTCTAGCAATATAAGTATGTTAATATGCTGTTCCTACACTGAACAAAGCACTGAATCTTCATCTTGCCTGCATCAATTGTAACAATGACATGTGTGTTCTATATAGTGGTACCTGAGCATTGCACACCACTAACACTCAAAATAGACCAGAATATGGTGGAAAGTCACAGTAATACTGCAGAAAGCAATCCTGCCATGCTTAGCAAAGTGAGATTGGTGTGAAATCAGAATATACATATTTGTACTAAATTTTCAAAAGTCTTATTTAATTCCTGCTGTGGTTATGCAGATACCTATACATACATGCATGCATATGTGCATGTGTCCATATGCAAATCTATAACAGAGAATTTGGGGTAAAAATATACTTTGCAATTGTCTGCTTTTCACCAGCACAGCAACCTTTATCTGCAGCAGCAAATTGATTAAGCTGATAGAATGAAGTGGTCTGGAAGCTCCCATTAGGACATCGTGACAGATCATAGCTCGACAAATGATGAATAATGCAAAAGGTCCAACCTGTTGACGTGTTACTTTATTACATTTTTAATGCAACCATTATACAGAAATTTCAGAAGGGAAATATGGACACATCTGAAACAGTGTGATAGTTATCTAATTTCATATTGCAAAAATGCCAAAGACTGAATAACAATCTGAGTGTGATTGCCAAACAGTAAAAGTAAAGAATGGCACACAGTGTTGAAAAGATAAGGGAAAATGGTAAAGATAAGCATGATCATGTATTTGACAAAGTGTTAACATAAAAGCATGGAGACCATGATATGATTATCTCAGTGCTGTCCTCTTAATCACTCACAATATTCTGTGAAGGACCTGGGTAAATTGGCATACATAAGAATAAAATAATTCAAGAATACAGCTTGGCATTACTTAAGATTGATTTTTGAAGTGACATTAACAGTATATGAGGCAGACACATCCTGTTTTAAATCTCAAGTTCTTCATGAAGTTTCCAGTATATTTCCAATGAGCATAGAATATATTTTGCCACCTAAACTTTAGGAATTGACCTTAATACCTGCTGGGGAAGTCAGATCACACATATCTGTATTATCAACTAAATATGAAGAAAGATGGTTTAATAGAACAGGCACAATCACTGTTCTTAAAAGAACAGCAGTAAATGATCACTGAAAGGAATATAGGAATATATTTCACTATAGGAAATAATCTCCTACTAACCTCTATTCTAGTGAGTGTTTTAGTAAAGCTCCAGAATCAAGAGTAAGCTCTCCTTCATACATAAAATCCTCACTGCATTCATGGAACAAGTAAAAGAGATATTTTCTTTTCTCTTTAAGGGGCAAGGTTCAACAGTTTGGTTTGAACTCTAGTTCAAATTATCCCACCACTTATCAAATGGTCTTACTGATATCCATGGTAATGACAAATGTTAATATACGTATTACATCTTGCATTAGTTCTACATGTGAAAATCTATTTTCATTTCAATTGAAAATTGTAAAAATTTATGTAACTCATTTGTAACTATTTAGTTTGCAGACTCTCAAAATCAATTTATTAAGTGGTTATTTTATAATGCAGATCTCTGATGTTCTAAATTCTATATCAAAAGCAACATTTTGAAAAAAAAAAAAAAATAATTTTCACTTGAGCTTAAGCCAAGTTTCTCATATAAACCTATTGTGTATTGTTAACTTGGATTTTAAAGTCCAGATTGTGCCAGTTTTCCCTGGAAGTGTTTATGAAAGGCTTGGCATTTCAGTGCCTACATGAACAGCATACTTGATAGTTTATTTCTCTGCAACACCCACATTAGATATTATGATATTTAACTGATCATTATTCTTAGGTAAATAGGATATTTTGAGGGACAAAAGGAAGCCTTCAAGTAGTAAAAATTTGAATATATTACAGTAGACTAAAAGAAAAGTTTCAGTGGAAATAGACAACTCAGAATTGAAACTTTTCTAAATTTTTTCTTTTTAACTAAGAAATGTAATTTGCGTGTAAAATAAAGAGCTGGAGAAATAAAAGAAGATCAAAGGTTGCAAAAAAAAAGCAATGAGAATGTATAATAACAAGGGAGATGATTTAGAAAGACACAAGGCAATCTGTGGAGTTGAGTTAATGACAGAGAAGGTGAAAGGAAAATTAAATGGATTAAATGTCATAAAATCATTTATTTCAGGAGAGAAAGACAAAATGGAGACCATGGAGAAATGAGGGGAAAGAAATATTTTGTGTAGCAAACCCACGAACTCTCAAAGAAGGAAGCTGAGAGGAAGGCTAAAGAATCGATTCATTTTCAATGTGGCAGTGTGAGAGAGGGAACACTCCTGAAGAGATGTGAAAAAGCACAGCATAGGAATTTATAGGTCAAACAATTCTGTACCAATGGGAATGAATGCCTGAATATGTCACTCCAAGATAACTCTTCAAAAAATTAAATTTTGATTTGTGTTACCTGATTGACAAAAAAAACACAAAAAACCAACCAAACAAAAAAAAAACCTAAAAAAGTGAATAGAGTTTTCAAAATATGGTAATGGAATTATCTATGTAATACAGAAAGTGATATATCAGGCTACATTAACATGGTGTAAGGTTTAGATTCATGGCTATTAAAATAGCAGTAACAAGCACTATTTTTTATTTTTGAACATTCAATCTTGCCTTACTCTTTACCTTCTGGATGCCTTAGGTAACCAGCTTCCCCTAAAAGCACAAGCTGATCTATGGTCTGTTCTGCTTCTGGGCCTCCAACTGGTCACACAATTTACTTCTTGCCACAAAATCTGTGTTCAAGAACTCACTGTGTGAACTTTGGCATTCCCTCTGGCTGAGTGCCTCGTGCACCAAGGGTGTTTTCTTCCTGATATTCATTGAGGTGGTTGCAGGGAGCAGCCACTGGAAGAGATATGGTTAACTACAAGTGATGCATAGAGCCTCATTCCTCAAATCTTTGCCATGGTAGCTTGACCTGTCTGAAATCACACTGGTTTGTGTAAGCCATTATGGGCCACAGGAACTGAAAGTGGCTTAGCTGTCTCTGTACATTTCAGCAATCTCTTTTCTATGACAGAGTATGTCGACGCTGTCAATTTGCTTTGCTCCATATTTCTGTCAAAACTCTCGCTCCTTGCATCATCTGTGCTTCATTCACACTTGTTGACTATAGGATTTCCTTCTGGAAAAAATTACCTTCCTACCAGAGGATGCCTTGGCAGTGTTGAGGTCGTTGGCACCAGCATCTAATGAGACTGACAGGATGGATGCTTATAGAAATAAACTGTTGGGGGGTTGGATTTCTTTCTTTTTACTTACTTTTTTTTTTTCCCATGAGTTGCTAGGAAACTAACTACTTGGTGTGCTTAAGAAAAACAAAAGAGTGGCTAAGGTGGGATAGAGGAATGTAGCATCTGACTACACTTCTTGTTTTTCTCTGGGACTTTCTCTCCAGGGGAGGACATATATTTTGGGGGACAGGTAAAGGACGGGACTGGGGGCAGCTGCTGGCTCTCTCACTCTCTCAGGGTTTTAGAAGAAGACAGTCGAGCTACTGCTTGGGAAATCTGGGGAAAGGAATTTCACTACCACTTCCATAACCCAGCCAGAACTGCCTTTGTTCTGCTGCTGGGCCCCACACCCCCTGCCCTGCCAGGACATCCTATGGCTCCAGCTACTGCCACAGGGCTTCCGATACATCTCATCCACCACCTCGGGATTTCTGCTCATTTCTGCTGTTCCAGCTTGGTGCTCCTCAGAGTCCTGCTGGGGCACCGGCATCGGCTGCCCCAGGCTTTGTGGAACAAAGCCTCTTCTCCATCCCTTCCCACCTCGGCCAAGAAGGGTCACGGGGTCCCTGGTTCTGTTTGTTTTTAATTCCATAGTCGTTGATGTTTGTTTGCTTTATCTCACACACTAGTAAAGAACTGTTATTCCTATCCTCATAGCTTTGCCTGAGAGCCCCTTAATTTCAAAATAATAATAATTCAGAGGGAGGGGGTTTACATTTTACATTCTAAGAGTGGCTCCTGCCTTCCCTAGCAGACACCTGTCTTTCAAACCAAGACATAAACTCAGGCCAACACTAGCTCAGCAGGCCATGCACTTTCAAAAACCCTTATCCTACCCCTCATGCAATAAAGATTAGTGTAATTCCATGGAAATCTGTCTAGCTGTCAAATAGCTTTCTCCTTTTTTCTTAACAAATTTTATACTTTTCTACATTTTTGGCTGAAGAGAAACCTGCAAACAATCTCTCTGATGCTGACAGGAGTTCCACATGGGCGCTAGAGCAGGCCAAAGTTTGAAGCAATGGAAAAGGTTGAGTGCCTTGCAATCATGGAGTTGCTGAAGGAGGAAGGCACATCTGGAGATCGCCTGGTCCGATGTTCTGCTCAGAGCAGAGGCAGACAGAGCACTTTGCCCAGGACCGTGTCCATCCATGGAGACTCCACAATGTCTCTGTCTATTCTAGTGCTTGACTGCCCTTGCATGGATAAAATTCTCCTTGAGGACTGTTCTGGTCCACAATAATCAGTCCCAAATGTCACAGCCTCCCCTCATATATCAGACACGAGTTGCTCTGTGAGAGATTCTCTTCACTTGTATCCCCATGCACTTCCTGCAGTCCTACACCTGTAGAGCTGTATCCTCCCTAAGGAACACAGCTGGGCCAAGGTCTCTGATGGGCTGGGCTGCTGGAACAGCAGGGGAAATTGCTGTTCCAAGGAGTGCACCAAGATTACTGTGTGCACAGACGGTACTCAGCAGTCCTGGACTGCTGCTGGAGCTCACTGTCATGGCCTTCTGTCAACAGCTCTCCCTACTGAGGCAAGTCTGGAGGTCCTTAAGAGCTTGCAAGTCTTTAAGAACTATTCGACTCCTCTGAAAAGCCCAGAATTTGTACCCAGGAGGTCTAGAAAAGGGGCTTAGAGACTGCAGCACACAAAACAGTTGCTGTGGTCTGCCTTTGGTAGCTGCACTCTTCTCTAGCACACCGCAGACAAGGTGTGGGCACTCACAGCAATCCTTTGGCCAATTCTGCCTGCTTGAGTATTTCCTCATTATACATGTGCCTGTGTTTTTCTCTCCTAGAACTCTACTCATGTATTATGTATAACTGAATATTCATTGAACCAAAAATCACAGACTCTGTAACTAGTGTTAAAGGTACATAACTGCTGCAGTAATAATTTATCTGCAGTAGGGCAGTGGAGAGGGATACAGCTACATCAGCCACAGGCTGCCAGGTGAGAAGTTAGGACAGGTTTCTCTGACCAAAATACTTTGTATCTGCTGCTCCCACATGACTTTTCTGTAACCAGATGGAATTCCCACATTCCAGAAATTCTAAGTTTCTTTATGGCAAGTCAGGATAGAAACTTACAGCTGTCAATTTCTTGTAGACATATTCTCTCTTCACATTTGTTTTTTTGACAGTTTGTACTTGAATGGTTAAAGATTGGCTCTAAAGGAGGAAAGAGATAAGTAGTAACAAATATTGATGGGAAAATAGCATGAAGTGCTGCACATCATTCTCCTAAAGTGAAAAGGAACTAAGGGTTCCAACTTAAGTAGATAAGGCAATTATGAAGAGATTCCATATTTTTGTTAACTGACACTAAACACTGTTTTCTTTCCTTTTTTTTTTTGCAACTTGTTCTTTCCTGAAGAATTTCAGATGAAGTAAGTAAAATGAGGAAGAGTTTTATTATATATTCTTATTGAACTCTAGACTTACTTCTCTTGCATATGAAAAATGCCTTATAGTATAAACGTGTTGAAAACTCAACATTTCAAATGTGCCTTTTCCTTTATTGCATTCTCTAAGTAAAAGTGTAAAATAAGTGGACGTCATCTCGTTTTAACAGAGAAGAAAATGCAAATAATCACTTAAAGGCAGTGTCCAGTTCACACTGGCATAAACAGAACCAAGTTGTGGCTTATGATGAAAATATGTGCATTTTAATTTCAGGCTTGTGAGTTATGCAGCAAGTTTGACTATTCAAGACTGGAGTTTAAGTGCCATCACGTTACTGAGAACTGGACTCACTGTACTGTTCATTTAATGAGTTTGAAAGCTGAAACAAACAAGAATAATAAAAAAGAATAATAAAAATAATTTGTCTAGAAAGAATTTATTGTAATAAGAATGGATACTAAAAGTTGCAGGCATAGTTTAGAGACCCTTCATCCTTTGACAAAATTCCACAACTGACTTTATTTTCTCCTTAATGTAGTTAGTGCATTAGACTTCTAATTAGGAAGATCTAATTTTGACTTTCAGGATATATCTCATTATTTTCCCTTGAAGTTAATCAGGCTTTGAGCCTAACCAAAACATTTAGCAGTTTATTGTCTAGGAACACATGTGGCATAAAAAAAATCCAGAAGTTTTTTTTAAAAAAATCCCCCTGCCGCTATCACATGTAGTATTATAGACACAATAACAATTTTATTACTTGGAGTAGTATAAAGAAAACAGAAGTAAAATAGCCTTTTTATGGAGCTTTTGAACACTTTACATTACACTCATGAACATCAGCATATACAACCAATTTCATAGGAAATGCGTGTAGATAAGGTGAGACTCTACTGGTACACTAAAAATAGCAAATCTTTGGACTGAGAAAATGCAATAAATGTCAAACACCCATCTTTCTTTGCCTTTTTCAGCCTTGTACTGGTTTGTTTTTTTTTTTGGTGACTTTCCTGCTGGATGGAGTTACCATTATCACCTTTACTTCCTGCTGCTCTCAGGACTGCACAGGGAGAGGCTCCCATGGTCATTTCTGTACTTTCTCACTACATTTGCATTGTTTTTTATAAATAGCACATTTTGGCTGAGCTTTATGTTTTTCCATCTCCCTACTTACCATAGGGACCCCCCTCAAAATTCACCAGGAAGGCACATCCAGTTTTGCACCATACAGCCATTTCTCTGGCAGACACAATGGGTAAGTAATACCCAGAGATTCAGATGCAATCTATGAGACAGCCTAAGTTGACCAAAAAAACATTGTGAGCACTACATTAAACAGAAGGACTTTGGATGATATGCAAGGGTTAATTTTACTCAGAACATCTTTTCATTCCCAGTGTCCACTAGAGGTGGTGTGTCTCAGGCCAGGGAAAAGCAGGTTTTTCCCCTTATATGTGACTATTTCACACACTAGTTGATTGGAAAAACAGCATCTCTAAGCTTTGAAGTGTTGTCTTAAAGTAAATATATTGAAAGGTCATGGCAATATGTCTTCAAAAGTGCCTTTTTCTTTCCCCCAGTATTTACCTCCAAAGGACGTGTCCTCAGCTGTACATGTTGTTCTCATACCATTTGTGACAGCTACAGCTGGTTTGTAAACTGCACAAATAAATTTGCCATAACAGACAGCAATTTGACCAGCCTAGCTTGCTAGAGAATAGAAGTAAACAAGATAATGACAGGATGGATTGAACTCCAACAGGAGACCCCAGCCAACCCCATTCAATCATGAATGCAGACATTGTGATTGCAGTCCAGTGAGCTGGGTGGTGTTGAGAACCCAATCAATCAGGGTGTAAGCACAGGAGATTTAAAGCCCCTGTAAAAGAGAGGACCAACAATAACCTTTGGCTCATGTCACATGAACTTTGCTGTGTTCTGTCGCATGCCTGTCTCCAAAACTGCAACATCATAGAGTAGCTGTGGCAGTTTGATCCACTGGAGCATCTGCATCCAGGTGAGTAAGTGTTCCTTCCTCCCTTCCTTGAAGATTCTGAATGTTGAAACTTTAGCTTCAGGTTCATTTTTATTGGCACAAAAGTAGAAGCAATGTAATCACCTCTTGTAGGTGTAGGTCTTATTTTTATTAATGTAGTATTTTGAACACTCTTCTCAGGAATGTCTAAAGCATTTTCCCTCATTTTCAATGAACAGTAATTAGTATTACAGCAGATACATGTTGTTTTAAAGAAAATAATAGATACTTCAATTATACAGATACTGCTACAGATATTTTACTCAATCAAAATGCCACTTTTTCTTGTAAACAAATGCTTAAGAAGAATAGCTCTGACTTCTTTTTTAACTAAAAAAACACAGTTGATATTTTTATGCTAAAGAAAACACTATTTCCACATCTTAATCTTTTATGGCTTTCCTTTTAATGTTAGAGACATTTTAGAATAACTAAGACATACTTTGTTGTCTTTGTGGTAGCTCTAGGATTTGTAGTCATAATGATGTGAAGCTAACAACTTTTGCCTTCTTTATTTTTCCAGCCTACTTACATTGTAACCTTTTAAGATTTTTTTCCCTTTAAAGTTTGAGGATGAGGAGCTCAAGCTGTGCTGTTGTACAAATATAATTGTCTGGTATGAACTTGTGACTTTAAAATTCTTTCTTGTCTCCTCTTAATCTCTGAACAAGATGTAATGTAAAGATTCCTGCTGACAGAGCAGTGGTTCAATGCTATCCTGAACCTTGGAAAAGGCATATTAGGCACGTGATTATCATGAACCTTTTAAACTTTTATCCTCACTATTCTGATGACTTAATAAGCTTTGATATTGTTTTCTAAAGCTTTTCTGGTGTGCTCTTAACAAGTATGTCTTCACTGTTCTGAAGATGATTCCAACCCTCAGCTACTGCAGTTTCCTCTTATTGTGTGTTTTCCAAACACGTCACCTTGAATGAGAATCGTTCACAACAATATTCATTACAATTAGACCAGATTTTATTAATCTGCATGTGGTAGATGAGCATGTTCTTCTATCAAGAAATAGAAGACTACTGCAGTGAGCCTATCAAGGTATTGATTGACTGATGGGTTTATGGGTGAAATTGACACTCCTGGGTAGGAAATACAGGGGCACAATCTGTGATGGAAATGGTGGTCATGGTGCTTTACTTTGCTAAGGATGCTGGCCTTTATGTTTATCTTCACACTACCAGAGAATCCCAGAATCATAGAATCACAGAATCACAGAATGGGTCACATTGGAATGGGTCACAGTGGGTGGTTTGGTCCCACCTCCCTGCTCAAAACAGAGTCATCCCAGGCACATGGCACAGGATTGCATCCAGATAGTTCTGAGCTATCTCCAGTGAGGGAGACTCCACACCCTCTCTGGGTGATCTGTTCCAGTGCCTGGTCACTGCCCAGGAAAAAAATTTCTTCTTCATGTTCAAGTGGAATTTCCTGCACATCCATTTCTGCCCCTTGCCTCTTTTCCCATTGCTGACACCACTGAGCAG
>JANRGV010000051.1:12782232-12793335 GCA_024734035.1 Alethe castanea
TTTTTTTTTTTTTTTTTTTTTTTTTTTTTTTTTGTTTGGTTTTTTTTTTTTTTGCTATTGATCAGCAAGTCACAAATTTGATACTTTTTTTTCATTTAGCTGTCAATGTGGACGACCTTTACAATCTGTCCAGAGGAAAAAAAAATACATAGACAATAGGAAAGGAGAGAAAATTACTTTCTAAGCTATGAAAGGGGCTATGTTATGCCCTGTATTCTTCAAGAAAAAAATTGCTCATTCCAGAACCTAGCATTACTTATGAGAAGTGAAAGGATGTTTGGTGACAATTATGGATGTAAGTTGATAGATTACACAATTCTTTATTAATCTTCTGTAGTGATTTTTGAATGTTCTGGAGATTTCAGAGACAATGAAGAGCATGGAATATCGAAGTCCTGTCAATATTTATTTATTAGCTTACACTACTTTGGTTTACCTTCCTTAAGTTTCTATGGTTATTACTGACAATTATAGCTAGATCATTATTTGAAATGACAAGTACAAATCTTAACAGTCTTCCACACCTCCACCTTCCTTTAGTTTATTCATCACAAGAGGCTGAAGGAGAGCTCTGATGAAACAGTAAGGTTTCTGAACATAGGTCTTCAACTCATTTTCAGAGTGCTTTTCTTTGTATACCAGTTTGACTGGGATAAGACTTGCTTCTCTTTCTCCTCCCATTCCTTCCCAAAAGTAAACAAATTTTCTTCAAGTTTTTTACTCCCTTGTTAAACAGAAATTATATTTCTTCATTTTGCAGCATAAGAGATGAGAAGTGGAAGCACCAGGCATTCATCACCTTGCAATGTTTGGAACTCAGTCTGGTAGCAGTCTGAATGTCTAATAATCTAAAACCCAGCTATGAGGAATGGTGACTTTAATTTAGGAAGAGGGCTAAAAGGTAATCACATAGCCCACTTAACTCACCCTAGTCCTCAGAGCTGTATTCCCACATTAGAAATTTGTATTGGTTTATGTGCTTTATTTAAAGAATAATAAGTCAAAAGAAAAAAAATAAATAAAAGGAACATGTTGTTGAGCTTAAAATTACTGGATCATCAGTAAAACAACAAGTTGGTCAAATCAAAATAAAGACTGAACCAAATATTAATGAGCCATGTAGGTAGGTTTACATCACCGGAACTTCATGCTGGTATAGGATGTGGTTTCAGGTGGGATTCATTTTGTTAAAGCTGGTAAGTATTGTTTGACTCAATCCTACACAAAGATTAAGGATAAAACTCTTTACCTCTCTCTAGCAAAAATAGCCTCTTTTACAATAAACATTGCTCCTCCTGCAGGATGTGAGTCATCTGTTCTGAATTTTCTGACAAAGGGAGAGTACTGAGAGATTTTAGATGAAGGTGCTGTATGGATATGAACAAGTACAGAGAGCTCAGATGATTTTTTTTATTAAAATGTCACTATTATTATGCTTTGGTCTTTAAAAAACTGTTACCTTCCTTTACTTTTACCCAATTCTATCCATTTGTGTTTCACACTTCCTCTTAAATCTTAATTAGACACAGTGATTTTAGAATGGTGCTATCTTTTCACTCAGTCTCATGTCTTCCAGCATGAACTCAATATCAGCTTTTGAAAGTCTGAGGTGCTTCTTAAACTGGATGGAACTCTTTTAAAGTCAGGATCTTACAAACTCCTTATGACGTCATTTCAAAAGCAAATAAACCTGTATGCTGACTTACAGTGTGATAGATAATGACTCTAAAAACAAAAAAGTAAAAGTTCCAAACATCTTGTTCTTTGAAGTTCTGGGATCTCTTATTTCTGTGACCATAGCTGAGGTGGACTAAAGTTCTGGGTCCCAGAGTTGGTCTCTTATGTGGCAATTGCTAAGACTGGTGTGATTCATGACAAGGATTGTTACTTACTGCCGTGACAAGGAAAGCAGGGATGGATATTTCACATGTTACTGGTACAGTCAAACAATGGGTTTTCTCTTGAATGGTGTTGACCTTGATAGAGGACTTTACCTGCTTATTCTGTTTCCAAACTTTCATAGTCTTACCCATTTCAGTGAGCAAAGATGCTAGAAACACTACTAGGTTTAACACTCAGAGCAATCCTCTCTCCCTCTGAAATATTTCCTTTTGGTGTGACTGTGGCCTGGAAACAGCCCCTGTTTTAGCTACAAATCATAGGTGCTCTGTATACAAAGTGCCTGTAAAGTTGTTTTCTAGCTGAAGTAAGCAGACCAGTAACCCCTTCCTGTTGCTGCCATTATAGGAGTATAAAGATTTATCTCTTTAAACCATTAATGGTTTTCTTGCTTGTGCATTGTTTTCATAATCTACAAAAGACAAATTTGGAAAAGATGAACCATTTTGCAGATCTTCACAGTATATTTTAAATACGTGCTATGTATTTTAAATATGCATAATAGAAAAATGTCATTCCCAAACCCCCACTTGATCCTACTTATATACACTTATAGATTAAATGACTGCTCAGGATCTAAGAATTTGTCATTCGGTTTTGAATTAATTTATTGAGCACAGTATCTGATATCATGCTGATAACAAAACATATTAGCAATGAATCAAGTACCTCTGTGAAATAATGTGATGGTAAGTCAGTTAATCATTCCACCACATTGCATAAGATGAGCATGCAGCTAACAAAGCATTGAGAGGCTCAAGACACATTTTAATACTGAATTTGTACTCATTTACAAAAACAATGGCCTAATCAAAAATATAGTTTTAGGAGTTTTCTGAAAAAATGGAAAAATCTAGACATATATGGAAAGAACATACCTGCTTCCTAGAAACAAATCTACAGACATGTGAAAACAATACCTGGTTTCAGCTAGGGTAGGGTTAATTTCTTCTCAGTAGCTGTTACAGTGCTTCATTTTGAACTGGGAATGACTATGGTGTTAATAGCACACTGATGTTTTTGGTAATTAGGAGGAGGGTTGAGCAAGCAGCTGTTTGATGCTTAATTCCCAGCTGGGCTTAAGCCACAGCAACCTGTGAGAGAACTCATACCTTCCATGGTGATGAAATTTTATTCCTTCTAGGACACCTAATTGTTCTTACTGTGTTTGAGGATTTGTGAGATGGGCAGAGCTCTCTTTTGGCTTTCAAAAGATTTCTATAAAGCTATTTGAATTTGCACAGATATTTCTGAATAAGTTAAGATTACACTTCAGACAACATATAATGTATTTCTTCTCCCCCTGTGCTTTACCTAGATATGGTTTAGAAGTGGGGGGGAGCAGGTACATAGCCAAAATTAACCTGGGGATATTTGCAAGATTTGAGCAGCCACTAAGGGACAAAATCAGACATTCTCTATTAGTATGTTGAGTCAGAGATTTATAATGTTGTATTAGCAAGCTGGATTCATCCCTGTCTTTACTGAAATAAAAAATCAGCTTTACTATTTTTTCTTTTTTTTTTTCTTTTTTTTTTTTTCTTTTCTTCCATTCTGGTAGAATTCCTGAGATTCACAGGAATTCATAAGGTGTGTATTTTTCTATTTTTCTTGAACTAACTTAGTTACATTTGGACTGTAAATTAAAGAGATAGTCATGAAATTTAATTAAGTGTAATCAGTGCAGTGTCTGTAGGAGATAGATTTATTTTCTTTGTAAAGTACAAAATGCCTTAAAAATAAAGAGCAAAATAATTTGGAGTTAGCAGATTTAATTTTTTTTAGTGGATGCATGTGAGAACAATTCAACTATGTTATGATTATTTTAGAAAATTAGATCTTGTTTGTATTTTGATGTCTGTGTAATCAGATCATAATCAAATAATTGAATTTTAACATATTTCTTATCTCCCCAGTGTACACTACCACGAGGGCAGAAAATGAGCTATGAAATCTATCATGTTAGTGAGAGAAGGTTCATTGCAGAGATAACAGAAATGCTGTATGAACACTCACTCTTAGAGAATATGAGGTCAAAAGCTGGGGATTATAGTGAAACACAACAACATGCTGTTGAGAGATTTGCTGCTGAAAATATTACAGCTTCTGCTCTAGAATGGGAAACAGAAGAATTTAAAAAGTCTTAAGCAGCAGGCTCAGTGTTCCATATAAAGTGTTACAGTTACATAGGAGCTTAAATTGTGCCATTTTTAGTGAAGGCTAAGCTGAAGTCAGAGGTGTTACTATAGCCCCGAGTGGACCTAAATCTGGCACCTGCAGTAGGAGCTTTTTTAAGCACTGGTAGTAAGAGGAAAGAGGCAAGTTTAACCAAGACATTTTGTGAAACAACTTTGAAGGTATTATTAATGAGACTTTCCTGGATTAATTTGGCATGTGAATGTTAATGAAATTGGAATCAGACTTATAGTAACTTGTGTATTCAGCAGAGTACTGAGATTTTACTGAGTTCACCAACTAATTATTGGCTTCTCTTTGCCAGTCACAAGAATTTGACTCCAACACAGGTGACACAAAATAAGCTTTTAGCTTGTAATATATAATTATTTTATGAAGGTCATTGACAGGAAGGGTCCTGCTCAGAGTAAACAGACAGAAACTCAAGTGCCTGGTACGTATTCAGCAGTGACCTGCTGAATTTGGTTGCTTTGGACTGAGATGAGAGGTGGGGGTGTACTTGAGAACTTAGATTTTCATGAAATAGCCTGGCTTGGAAAGGACATTAAAGATCATCCAGGTCCAATCCTCTGCCATGGGCAGGGACATCTTCCACAAGACCAGGTAAGCTAAAGTCCCATCTCATGCCCAACTTGGCCTTGAACATTTCCAGGGATGGAGCATCCTCCGCTTCTCTGGGCAACCTGTGCCAGTGCCCCACCACTCTCACAGTAATTTTGCTTCCTAATATCTAATCTGAAGCAACCTTCCTTCAGTCTGAAGCCATTCCCCCTTGTCCTGTCACTCCAGGCCTTTGTAAATAGTGTCTCTCCATCTCTCCTGTAGGCTCCTTTCAGGGGGCCACTGGAAGGCAACAATTAGGTTATGTCAAAGCCTTCTGGTCTCCAGGCTGAGCAATCCCAATTCTTTAAACCTGTCCTCATAATTGAATTCAGGTTCCTTATTTCTGTTTTCTTTCTGTTTTATATACTTAGGACTGCTATTTAACCCAGGTTTTTAGTCATTCTAGGAACTGGGAATGTTGTAGCCATCACCTTGGAAAACAAGTAACTTCTGAGTGCACTTTACCCATCACATTATGTTAATTAGCAATGTTATAAGCTCTGCTGAAAATTAGCAAAGTTCAAAACTTTCTGCTGGGAGTGATTTTTCTTTCATTTGTCATCATATCTCAGATATTATCAATATTTAAATTGTTCCAAAATAAACAAAATTGGAAATAAATGGTCTTTTTATGTGTTGTTATATACAAGACAGATTTTCTTTTGAAGCTTTAATTCTTACATCTATAAAGTACATTTTAAAAATAAAGTGCAGATGAGTGACTACTGTCACTAATATACCTTTGCAAACACAATATGATCCCAAAAACAGTTATGAAAATCATTTTTGCAACTACTGAAATAGCTAACCTTAATATCTCAGATGCCTGAAAACAAAAGTGGCTCGTGATTAAGCATGCATTGAAGTTATATTTGAGAAACTTGTCAAAAATAACATTTTTCAGTTCATGATTTTTAGTTTCCCATTGATAAAAAAAGCTTTTAAAGTTATATCCTGAGTAGGGTCCTGGTAAGTCTCTGAAAAAACCTGCTGCTTACAGACATGAAATACCATTTTGTAATCTAACATGTTCAAGACTGTAAAGATATATGACATTATTCAACATTGCTCTTGACCTCATCAGTCTTCTTGTTTAAATCTAAGACGGAACAAAACATTATCTAACTTCTGTTCTGCCCTCACAATAGCGGGTACCACAGAAAGGAAAAATTCCTAATTAAAGACAATTATGAAAATGTGGTCAGAAAGACAATGGTTTCCTCTGTATGGCCTCATCAAGAACATACACTAGGCACAGAAACATCACCTGGTCAGTGATGAGATGTAGAAACTGCAATACAGGTCTTGCCTTGCTCCGCTCTTCCACTTCTTGAAGCCTTGGGAAGTCCATTTCCTTTCAGCACTCCTGCCTGACACTCAGATGGGAGATGCAGAGGCTGGAGCACATGCTGGGCTGGTCTTTCCTTGGGGAAGCTGTGGCTTCCAAGAGCATCTTTAAAAGAGCTGTAGAAATGTTCATGGCCACCCAAGTTTCAACCTGCAGTATTTTAAATATCTGTCCCTAACACACTAACTTTGTTCTAGTTTTCTAACCAATGTCAACAAAAAGAATAGTTAATCTTTTATTCACATCATAATGTGAAGACACATTAGTTTTAGGAATATTGTATTTCTCAAATCTTTTATCTTTTAGAACTTCTCTATGTTCTTAATGTTTGTTTTCAGCACATGTTTTCTTCATTATGTGCTATACATAGTTTATTCTCATCCGTTTTGGTGTTCTGTTAAACATTGTTAATGTTAAAAGTTTCATTTTCCATACACTTAATTTTATTCACTGTACGCACATCTCTCTTTATCCCCTTAATGACCATTAACCTTTATGTGGCTTTGTGTCTGCAAGGATTAGGGTTATATGCATTCCAAGGAAATGTTTTTCTGTAAATGTCATTGGTAGCCCTTGTTCCTTTCCAGAGGAGTAATAAAACTGGTTAGCAGACACAGATCAGCATCTTTGAATAGAAGCCTGTTAGAGCCTTTGCCTATCTTTTTGTCTTGGGCCTGCCATGACTGTCTTGCCACATTTGTGAAGTTCTCTGCAAACTTTTCCTATTTCCCATCCTTTCTAATCATAGAATCATTTAGGTTGAAAAAAGCCTCCAAGCCCAACTAATAATTTAGTGCCACCAAGTTCACTGCTAAACTATGTCCCTAAATGCCACAACCACACTATTTTTGAATACCTTCAGGGATGGTGATTCCACCATTTCCCAGGGAGGACTGTTCCAATGCCTGGCAGCCTTTTCAGAAAAGATTTTTTCCCCAATATCTAGTCTTAATATAATTTTTGTATAATATTTGGCGTTGAATGAGTTTCGTATCTCTTTCCTGTCCAGAAAGACAAATATCCTTCATTAAAAAAAAAAAAAAAAAAAAAAAAAAAAAAAAAAATTGCAAAAGCCATCCTGAAAACACTATTATTTATAAAAGCAAAAATTATTCTATCTAACTGAAAGAGATATCCAGTTCTCATTATTGCATAGAAAGTGAACAGAGTATATCCTGGTCTCATTGCTGCAGATTTTTTTTTTTTTTTAATTACCCTGAGCTCTGGTCTGCAACAGTTTGCAGTGATCTGTTGTGAAGGATTTTGTGCTTCTGGTCAAAGTGCTCACTGGGACAGATTTTCTGAACATTAATTCAAGATAGCCCTCTCTTTCCTTAATAATAAGTATGAGTGAGAATGAAACAAAACAAACTAAAACAACAAAACAAACCCCAACACTAGCAAAAAAACAAACAAAACTCCCAAAACCTGAAACAAATAGAAACAACCCAAAGGTTTTTATCCTCCTATGAACCAGTTCCTTTAGTTCAGAAGGTTATTCTACTCCACTGTTGTACTGTAGTTTAACTGCTAAACACTTTGCTGAGTTTCAATTTATATTCATTATTACCCACTGTAGCTGCTATGTTCTGCTGGGTTTTCTCTTCCACCTAATCATGGGAAGATGACTAAGTGGCATCCATTCTTAGACAATGAAATTGAATTATTCTTCCAACCTATGACTTTTGGCTCCTAACCAGAAGGCATACTGATATATAAAGTTTATTCACACAGAGAGATGCTCTCAATCTGTTTCTAAATGCACTTTTACATATTAAAGTTTCAGATTGGCTGCGTGATGCTGCACTCATAATTTATGTCAGATGCCCATAATCACAGATGACTTTAGGAGAGTTCATAAGTAATGCTTCATCTTATGTTTTTAATGAATAATTTTATTTTACTGTGTCTATTAATCTTCTCTGGTGTTTACTTAGTTAAAGGAGTCTTAAGATGTTGGCATAAAATAAGGCCATCTCAGAATACAATGAACATTATTAATTCATATTGTCTCAGGAGGCTATTTTCTTTGATTTCATTTTTTTCTATTTTGATAAATTCTTTTGAGAAAAATGTATTTTGGAGTTTCAAGATGAATGCAGAAAATAACAGCATCTGATGACCTATTTAATTTTCTCTGTATTCCCAATCCTAAAACAGTGATATTATGCATAGTTGGGATAAACTCAGTATTCAGAAGAGGTTTCTTACCCTGAGCTTGCATCTGAAAGACAGAACCTCTTTTAATATATTTTAATATATTTTTATTTTTCACAGAGTTTTTATTTTATCAGAGTTTCTGATTTAAAAATATGTCAAATGCCAAAGTATGTGTAAGTATCTGCATAACCAGGTTATAAAAACATCCCTGTTCCAAATACTTTACAGCTTTAACAGGAAAGGAAATCATTATAACAAAGAAACTCAGGTATACAGAGATTAGGATTTATTATGTAGATGAGATTCAAATAAATTATGCAGTCCTCAAATAGCTATGCATGAATTGCTAACAAGTGATTTAATTCAAATAACGAATTCCAATTCTAATAACCAATTCTGAAATTTACCCCTTCTCTGGATCAGATTGGTGGATCTGACCAGTGAATATTTAACCTGAAAAGAACTATGTTTATTTACATCACCTGAGCATACAGCCCACCTTTTGGTCCAAATAACTGGACACACTCCCTGCCCTTTATATTTATTTAAATCTCTCCTCACCACAAAAACTCATTCCTTAATATTTGCTCGTGCAGAGTGGAGATAAATAGCAGTGACAGTATATTTTCCACATAAGAAAAGAATCTTTCTTTCCATCTTTCTTGTCCTGAGAGATCACGGAGTAAAAATCTACAGTTAAAAAACAACAGAATCATAAAATCATTGAATGCTTTGGGTTGGAATGGACCTTAAAGATCATCCAGTTCCAAACCCCTGCCATGGGCACCTTCTACTGCATTGCTTAGAGCTCCAACCAAACTGGCCTTGAATACTTGCAGGGATAAGGCAGCCACAGCTTCTCTGGGAAGCCTGTTCCAGTACCTCACCACACTCACAGTAAAGAATTTCTTTCTAACCTAAATTTCCCTTCTTTTAGCCTGAAGCCATTACTCCCTGTCCTATCACTACAGTTCCTGAGTCCATCTCCAGCTTCCCTGTAGGCCACTTCAGATACTGAAATGTTCTTTGAGGTTCCTGCACAACACAACCTTCTCTTCTCCAGGCTGAATAGCCCCAACTTTCAGCCTGGAAGTTGTTCCAATCTCCCTGTCAGCTTCATGTTCTCCTTTGGACTTGCTCCAGCAGTTTCATGTCCTTCTTGCTTATTTAAGATAACCCGATGAAGTAGGAGTCAAGAGCTCGGAGTATGAGCCTAAGAGCTCAGGAATTGGTGCCTTAGAGCACCAGAGGTCCAGAACCTCACAGTCTCAGAATAAACATGGATAATTTAAGAAGTAATTTTCAAATTTAGTCAGCCAGATCCAGGTGGCTGTCGATAAATCTCCAACTAACAATTTGGCTAAATCATGAAACAGAATCATGAAAACAGATGTTTTGTGATGAGGAGTGACTAAGAGCTAAGTACTTCTATGAGATCTGAATATTTTAGACCATGACAGCCTCCTTGGTAGGTAGGCATAATAATTACCCTTCTTCCTCCTGCTCTCAAATCTCATGCTGGAGATGAAAGTGTAGTTTGTTATTGCTACTGAGAGTCTTGCTTTAATTTTTTTTTAACATCTCCCTGAAATTTTGTTAGAGACTCCAATTTTATTTCTTCCCCCTACTTCCCCCATCTTCAAAAAGTCTACTTTGGAAATATAATGAGCTCTTCAGCATTTTAATTTTGTTCTGCTTTGAAACAAAAGCACTGTAAATCAGCTAGAAAATGCTTTCCATGGAAAAAATATTTTCCCAGCAGATAAATTTCACCCTTTCAAAATCACTTCTCCCCACTGCTGTGATGCATGCAAATTCTGTTTTACAAACAATGGCTTTGGTTTGAAAACAAAAGAAAAATTGCACTTCACTGACTGACATTATTTTGCTTGGTTTCGTAGAAGACTGTTAGAAGGCTAAAATCACCACATACAATTAATTATATGTCAATGTTTACACAGGTAGCATTCATTCATGGTACAACTTGGATAGAGATTATCTCCTTAGAAGTGTGAAAGGCTAGGTCCTACTTAGCACTGGTTAAGCTGTAGCATCTCAATGTTAACAGTGGGTCAAATCTGCACTGGTAAAAATTAATGTGGACATGTTGATTCTGATTAAATATTGGTATAAGGCAGATTTTACTCTGCATGTTTTCCTCATCTCAGTGTTTTTAAATTTCTGAGGCTTGTTATGTTAATTCTAGTACTACTTAAATTTTGTCATAACTACCAACAAAGTACATATTTTAAGAACTACCTTGAATTTTAAACATGAGAGTAATTCTGTCATTCGCTGACTAGAACTTCAGAACTGACATCTTCTTCATGTAGAAAATGTCCTCTGGGTGTCTAGTTTTGCTCTTGCACTGCCAGTGAGGTGGGATTCAGGCACCTGGTGCTTGAAAGAATGGAAGTCAGCTACATCTTCAGCACTGGAGGTTGGTCTGCTAGAGCAAACAGGTTATAAACCCTCATGCTGCAATGATAAATATTGGTGTAAAATTAAAAGTCAGCCACATGCAGCACATAGTGAACTAATAGTATTGTAGAAGTATTAGATTAGTTATGCATAATGTGGGCAGGTCTTGATTTCATGCTGAATATTGTACACATAAGAAATGTGACAATATTCACTCTCACACAGCAAATGTATATTTTCTGTTTATTTCAGTTCTATCAGAAAAGAGCATTTATTGAATATTTTTTTGATATTAGTTCCTGTTACATAATATAAGAAAACAGTGGACCCCTTCTGACAAATTGCCTTCAAGGTTTTTATTTTTGAACTTTTACTGCAAAGGAGATTTAGGAACTATTATTTTTTTTAATCTGATAACTGCATTTTTGCCTTTTAATTATTTGCCTATGATGCAACAGTTACTAGTACAGGAGAGA
>JANRGV010000051.1:12793604-12820264 GCA_024734035.1 Alethe castanea
AAAAAGAAAAAACAAAAAAAAACCCCCAAAAAAACCCCATTAAAAAACCCACCAAAAAACCACCAAAAACACCAAACTGTGAAAGTACTCTTAAAAATGATGGGTTAAAAACAGGTTTTTAAAAATCTACAGATTGTGTTTTGCAAATTCCTCACCCAGCCATGTCCTAAAGAATATTTCTTCAAAGAGAAAATGGCTGCAAGATTGACATAGATGGAGTTACATTCAATAATCATATGCTGATTAGCATATGCTTAATGAAAGGTTTATTAACATATGCTCCATTCTAAACATGTCACTCAGAGAAGTTATAACAGCATTGATGTTTTTTACTGTGACAGAAACATGAGTACACTGGTTCTGCAGTTTTAAAATCGTCAGCAAATACAAATATAAGAATTAATACCACATTTTTATTCTACAAAATGGAGATTATAATGAGTTGCAGTAATTCTTCTTGCTCCTATTCATTTGAAATTACAGACCTAACTGCTTTTTCTAATAAATGCCACTTAAAGTGATGCTTTATTGCCTTCCACAATGAAAGAGGACACTACATTTTAATTTATATTTACATAGTTTAGCCTGAAATTTTATTTTATTTTTATATAGTCTCCCAGATCAGGCATTGTGATGCTGATGGTTTGCTGTTCAGAATTCAGGTCTGTAAAAATAATATTTTGGCCAGAGTAATGTGACTGGTGATGCAAGATTTGCAGCTCTAATGGCTGTTATTTTCTGCTTGTCACTTTCACCAATTTCATCATAAGAAGGCCATATTGTGTTTGTTTGGTTTTTTTTTAATGAATTTCAATGCCATTTTTCCTCACTTAATTAATCTCCATGTATATGATACAGAAAATAACTGGACTTTGGGCTCCTTTCACTTTCACTGTAATCCCAAATCCTTTAACTGATGGAGAACAGTAGTACCTTAATCTCATTTTATCCTTCAGGATATTGGCATTCTCTGGTTCCATTTGATGGCAATAGAAAAACCATGAAAGGCAGGACAAACCCATACTGCTGTGGGCAAATACTTTTGAAAGAAACCAATCTCTGTCTTTTTCAGGGAGCAGGTATCCTTTGTCTGGCTATCACATGTATGTCATGTGGTTATGAGGAGAGTGTTGAGTTTTGGAAGGCAACATACTTTAAAATGTTGGGACAAATAGAGTGTGCTTGGTTGGCATCCTCAATCTTTTGGGATTTCTGAGATGTGCTCAGGCACATCATTCTTTAGTTTATATCTTCTTCTCTCAAGATTATCAAAGTCCTCCTTCCTCAAGAGCATCCAGCAATGTTTTTTCTTGCCAGCAGGACCAAAACTTCTACTAAGAGGCCTACCCAGGGCCTGTCCTAGTCTTAATGGAGCATGTGAAGAAAGATGGAAATAAGGTTTTTAGGATAATTCATACACAAATTTAGGAAAACAGGATATCTTTATACATATACAACTCTTTTCAATTCTCAAGACTAGCAGAGCTTTATTTTAAAATGGCAGTGGTATTTTTTTATCTATGTTTTCCTGGGTTTTGTACCTATTTTAAATTAGTTCTGGCTAAAATTTGAGCAACATTCAAAATAAGCAAAGCTAAACACTCATCCCATTTGCTGTAGCTCATTAACCTACTCCTGAACTCATTTTCTTTTTGATATTTTCCTAATATTTGTGGGTATACAAAGAGTTTTTGTTCATTCCAAAAATCCTTTCAAACCTACCTGACACTGTTTTACATGAATGCTAGTGGAGAGTCCATATTGCTTGCAGTGAACAACCCAGCATCAATTAGAAAATGTCCATCATTATAAGGAATTCCACAGAGGTATTCACTATGATGTACAGCTGTTTCATAGAAAAAAAGAGTTTGATTTGTTTTGATTGTTTGTTTTTTATTTGGTTGGTTTTGGGTTTTTGGGTTTTTGTGTTTGGTTTGGTTTTCGTTTCATTTTGGGGTTTTTTTGTTTGTTTGTTTAATATTGTTTTGTTTTGAGGTGTTGTTTTTTCTTTGGTTATCTTTTGTGGTTTTTGTTTATTTTTGTTTGGTTTTGTTTGTTTGTGTCTTTGGGGTTGATGAGGTTTTTATTTGTTTGTTTGTTTGTTTTTAACTAGGCAGCTTCCACAAAGTATTTCCAGAAAGACAAGCCTTTCTACCTCCATTTTTAAGGTCATTAATATTTATCTTCTACCCACAACAGACCTTCTAAAAGTTTAGACACCTTTTAGTTATACTTTCCAGCCTTAAACACTGTCATTCTCTTGCAAGGGTCTTGTTTGCTTCAGTTCACACAAAAATTTTATTAACATTTTTAAAAACTCTATACAAAGCATTCCAGCTCAGTCACACCTGTGATATGAGATGGCTACAGGACTTGAAGTAATTTTTTGGAGCTTTTGGAAGAACCATCCCACACACCAGTCTCTTCATAGACATAAAGAAGACATTGACATACCTGAATTTCCTCTGGTTCTCTTCTTTTCATACTGACAAACAAGCCTCTTGATTACCTGGGCTCAGGTTGTAAATGAGGAGTGATAGAAAAAAATCAACAAAATTCTAAAGGAAATAGTAGGGAGACTTTTTTTCTCAAAGCTTGCTTTAAGGAGTGGTCCTATTCCAATGGTTTGAAGAATTGATGTGGTTTAGAAAATTTTCAAAAGTTATGTGGATGGAGGAGAAAAAAACAACTAAAATAATCTATTTCTAATAAATTTCTGTAGAGGTCTGATTTAGGCAGACCATGCAGTTGATGACAGGCAAAGAGGAACAAGTTTGGAGAGAAGTGTTGGGGGCTCAGTTTTCACCTCATTGGAAGGATGTATAGAGGCCCGACAAGCAAGGATAAGGAGAAAAAATGTTCATTGTTATTTCAGAACTGTGTTTTATCCATCTCAAAGCGGAGTGAATAAATAGCTGCGCTTGATCTTCTCTGGTTGGGATTCCCAGAGATCTCATCCATGCTGTTCTGTCAGACAGTGTTGGCAAAAGGGATAAGGGACACATGCCTTCCCAGAAGTAGGAAAGTATGTATTATGCTACCTAAAGAAGTTCTGGATCAGTACATATTTGAATATTTTGCTGGAATAGAGTTTTTCTAATTTGATGTTCAGACTGGTGTTCTTTGTCATGGGATTTGAGACCCTGCCCACAGACAAGCTGCTGTCTGTTTCTACAGCTGAATTTATCTAGGCGCTTGAAAGCAGCTGAAAGGAATCAAGGCATTAATTACATGTTCCTCATAAATGAAAAAATAGAACATTCATAGGATCAACTGTCATGTTGCTGAGACTTGTGATCTTTCCTTTCTCAGGTTGAAGTGATGGATCTGAGGAGTGTGGAAAGCAGCATGTGGCTGCTGCCTCAAAACCCAGGAAGCTGCAGGGTGCTGCAGGTCTTGTAACCTCCCAATACCTTTACCCTCCCTGGAGAAGCATCCCTTCATTAAAGTTTTCATGTACCAAACACACAAGATAAACATTTAATACTATAATTCTCTTACTATCCAAATGTGGGACTATTGCCTCTTGATGAAAAATCCAAAGAGTATATCAAACTGTATAAGAAGTGTGTTTAGGAAAACGATTTCCTAGGTCTGGGAAATAGCTCAGTACATGCCATTCCTTGCTGTCTGTGCTTAAATGACCAATCCTTTCCCATCCCTCTGATAAGAAAACAGACAATTTTCCTGCAAAGAGAGCTGTGATAGTTGGGACAAAGGTCTGAATTGCTGTAATGAGTCATAGATTGGCAGGAAAAAAGCCATAGGTGGGCAGGAAAAGAGCATCATGTGGGCCTGGCATTAGAGTAGCCTGCAACTTTTAGATTCTCCAGCTGCCCAGGTCAAGATAAAAGGGAGCTGGATCATTCAGGATGATTGCCTAATGTCCCAAGTACCCTTGCATGGGACATAGTGGGGAACATATGTACCTGGCCTTGGGGTGTTTCTTTGTCATTCAAAGGCAGCTGGCTAATTTGGGGAAACATCTATCTGTGTTTTGGCTGACTAATTCAGGGGAGAAGAACTTGGACTCAAATCACTGAAACTTGTTTTTTCTTATTTGTGGCTTGCAGATAACCTCAGAGCTAAAGAGCCATCTCTGATCATCTCTTTTGATCTGGAAGTAGTCTTAAAAATAAAGTATGGGGTTTTTTAATTTTCATTTTTTCCTAATAAAATATTTAGAGACTGAAATAATGGTTAATTAAAAAGGCAATGAAAACCAGATAAGAAATCTTTGAATTTCAGCTTTTAAGAATGTTTTTCCCCACAGACCAACAGCAATATTCAAGGAAGATAAGGCTAATTATCATGAATATTATTACCAATGCTTTACCTGTGCAGAGATAAACTAAATTAAATTGCCCTAAGTGGTAACATTTCACAGAGGTGAATGTTTGCACTCCAATACACACATCTTGTGAGAACCACATATTTGCCTATAAATAGGAAAGACATTAATATGAATATATTTCAGGTAAATTTAATATTAATATATTTTCAATATAGATACATTTAATATATTTCATATCTTTCATGTAAATATGAAATACATATGGATATTTGCTTTAGTATTTAAGTTGGTTGAGGCACAGGGGTCTTAAGTGTGGTATCCACAACCACAATTAATTCAGGATTGATGCAGAACTCATTGACTTGTCTCAGGTTGCTCCTAACCAGAGGGAAAAAGGGCGTCTTAGAGCAGGTCACAGCCTCCAAGTTCCAAATCATATTCTACTAACCAAGGGAGAAGACTCAGACAAGCTTGGAGTTTTCTCCCATCCTTCTATCCCCTTGTTTTCCACAGGAAAGGACAGAAAAAATGTGGAAGGGTAGGAGGACAGAATCACTGATACACTTAGGGATACATCTCATTTCCATGCAGGTGTGTCCTTCTCTCTGTCACTTTTCATCTGCACATAAACCCAGTTGTTTAGTGGCCTATTTTGTTCATTTATTTGCAGTGAAATGTATTTGACTTAGTGCTTCCAATTCCTGAATTACCTCCTCAGTGGCACATTTACCATGTGCTTTATGTGATTGTACAATGGAGTTCTCAGGATCTGAAAATAAAATATATAAATATCAAGTTTTGGCTTTCTTCTCTAAAAAGTATCCTATGTAGATGCACAATGCAAACTGACCCTCCTTATAAAAGCTTTTCACTAAGAAAACAGGTTATTCTGAAAATTTAAAATGGGAGCATTATTCTGTTTAACCTTGGCTTCAGGATGCAACAACAGGCTGTTGAAGCAAAGTTCTACTCTTGTTTTCCTGGAGTTTTACTTAATATAAAGAAAATATAGAACAATGGATAACATGTATCAGCACACTGGGAAAGAGTGTAATTGGAGCAGCTTACTGACTTCACAAAAAAGGACAGCTTACAATAGGTTTCAGATGTCTCCTTCATTTAGGTTTGCTCTTGTGTTGTGCATTTCAAAACCTTTGAGTATTTTTGTGTTAACTTCTCAGTTGCTTCCTGTGGAAATTATGATACACAAGTGTTAACCACAAAACTTTCAAAGATGTCAAGTTCAGATGTATTCTACTTACAAAGCAGTTACACAGTGCTACTTCAATGCCATTTTCCCCTTTGTGTGTTTATAGTGTACTGTATTAGTAAACAACCATGGAATTTGTTCTCTTGAAAGAAAAATAACAACCCTGAATAATTCAATTAAATTACCAAGTCAATTAATTTGAATAATTATAACAAAGTTGGCAAAAGTTCTTTAGTCTTTTTTCAAGCTTTTCTTTTATGCTCAAGTCTTAATTTTGTACTTCTCAAGATACAATGAATAGCACAGCAATTTAAAATTATGTTTGTCATCCCTGTTCATAAAATGAACAATAGAAGAAAACTTCTACTGGCTAGTAAGTAGATGAAAAGTTCAGCCAAGCTGATAAACAAATATTTAAAAAGAAAGCTGTCTGACACATCATTCAAAGAAAACAATGAATCAGGTATAAAGCATTAACTTCTATATAGAGAAATAAAACCACATGATAAAGGGTTGAAAACTGTCTCTGTGCATGTTGTAGACTTGGAGAAAATGCCTCTGAAACATAAAGCGAAAAATGTTGTTTATTGAGGATGCCAGTTCTCATGCATCCCACTCAATGTGTGCTGGTGTGCCTCGTTGGGAGAAGCCATTGCTTTTTAACAGTGCTTGCCTGGTGTCTCTTTCATAGGACAGAATTCCAGTGCAGTTATATTTCTCTTCTTATAATATTTCGATTCTAATGGATTTAAGAATATAGAGTATAAAATGGCAGCATACTGATGAATGTCTTGGCTTTATTCTGCATTTTGTGTACTAGGAATAAGAAAAGAGATTAGAGAAAAATGGCTTTATGGTCTAATGTGACTGTATAGGTGAGATAACTTTTTTGACCAAGTTATTTTCTCTACTGGCGTCCTGCTCCCAGCACCTTGACATTCATATTCCTCTGCATCTGTGACAGCAACAGAGCATCCACCATGGAGCTACAGGGGCTAAGGAATGAAAAATATTGCAAGAACTGCTTCTGCATCCTTCCTGGTCTTTAAACAGAAAATGGCTCATTGAAATGCTCACCACCTTCATTCATGCAGATAAAGATGAAGCTGAAGGCATGGACCCAAAAGGGTTTTGATGCTGAAGTGAAAGTGGAGACACTTCTCTTGGCAGAAATGAGTCAGAACCACAGTTTTTACCTTGAAATGCTGTGTGTGTCAAACTCTTCAGAATGCAGATCTTTCTTTAAAAGACAAAAGGCAAAACAGACAGATTCAAATGCAAACTGAACAGACCCCTGCATTCTTGGATTCAAATGTTAACCTTGCAGTGAAGACTTAAGTTAAAAATGTTGCTGGGAAATTAATGGTGGTTTTTTTGCAGTACCCCTAAAAGATAATCCAAACACATCATTTTTCCCTCCTTAAAAACCTTTCATGTAAAATCTTGGCTACTGAATGAGAACAGGAATTTGGAAGTTGCTTTCAGTAGGGTAGGATTTCAGTCCTTGCTTTTTTGTTATAAAATGTAAAGATCAAATATTCTTTCCATGCTTTAGGCTTCAAGTCCATCTCTGTCACAAATATTTTTATTCATAGGACTTTCTATTCTGTTCAGAAAAGATGTGTGCTCTTGAGTGAGGTTTATTTTTTTCTGCTTTTCTTGAGAGAACACAAGCAATGGAGATGAAGGTTCATTTCAGTATCTCTGAGCTTCCCTAAATCTCGAGTATTTCAGAAATAGTTCAGTAGATAATGTGAACTGGATCACTCAAGACCTCTTCTATTTTTTCTTTCAGCTCTCCAAAGATAATTCTTTCTGTTTTGAATGTAAATTACAGAATGCGGAGTATAAACCTGATTTATTCAGAGGTAAAAAATATAAAGTATTATTTGCTAACTGTAGAGGAAGACAAGCTGTAGGGGCAGTATAGTTCTGGGTATTTAAAAATGTTTTTGAGCCTGAGATCAGAAGTGAAACGCATGGAAGTTCTGAGCAGGAGAAAAGCAATAGATCCATGAGCACATATGAGAAGAGAGAACATAGAAATAGCAGATTAAAAGAGAAACTAAATCTATTTGCAGAAGTGTTGTAAGAAATGCATCATCTTGAACTAGTGAGCAAACAGTCTGTTAAAACAGAATTTAGGGAACACTGGATAATTTCCATAAATAATATATTTTCAATTAAAACGGAGATTGTAGAACCATTTAAACAAGACATATTTAACATTATTTATTTTCAAAAGACTATAATTGTAAATGAGTGACAAAAAGCTTACAGCCTACTCACTCTCTTGCAAATGTCAACAAATAAAACTATTCAGAATTAAGTCCCCTCTAACTATACAGTTTTGAAATGAAGAGGATCCACATAGTCCTTGGCTGCTATCACTCTAGAATATGTTTCATTTGCTCTGACTGCTTTTACTTATCTTTTGACTGTCCTCGCTACACAAAATCACTGCTCTCCACTGCAATGGGTTCAGTTCAAATGACAAAAATTCTCCTTAACAATGTGATGCACCTGGTGTGGGCATTAAAATTAATTGTGTGTTTAGTTATGTTAGGTGCAATGCAAAGCCTTTTAGAAGTATAAATTTTTCTACAAAATAAATATTATATCTGTTCAATTAATTTAATGGGAAAACATTGAGAATTGCAAAGAAAAATATTAATTAAAAAGAATGCAGAGTATTGTGTTTGTGCTTGTTTAGTTTGTTTCAAAATGATTATGACTGCAAAATAATAGAATATTCTATGTAATTTTAAGTTGTTTTGTTACGATAGAAATACTATTGTTGATTGTAGCACAAAGCATTTTGCACTTGTTTTTGTGTTCATTAATACAGGTGACAGCAACGGCACGTCATTGAACATAAACAAGCAGGGGAGAGGAGGGATGGGGTCTGCTCCAAGGTAGGAGCCAGAAGCTGGGACAGCCCAGGTGCCAGGAGGTCACTGCCCTCATCCTCCAACCCACGACTGGTCATTGGTTACCCTTGGCAGCACTAGGAAACCAAGGGATAAATTTTATAGCAGCATTTCTCTTGCAGCCTTTTCAAAACTTTGTTGACTTAACAAGATTCAAAATTATGGCAGATAATTTCTCCAACAACCTTGTCATGGAAAATGTGCTCTTCATTCTTTCCAAGTGTTACAAAGTTATAAAGCAATGGCAAAATTACCAGGGTAGAAATATAGAATATTACAACTGGGACAACTCCATAGACTCTGAGCAAATCTGTTTTCATGCTCCCTTTATTACACAAAAAGCACATCAGATATGTGCTTATATAAGATATAAGAGATTTTTAAATACGCTTGTTTTACAATGGAAGGGTGGAATTAACTAGACAAAACCAATCAGCTTACTTCATAAAAGTGTTTGCCTAAGATTTTAATAAAATTTGTAGAGTTTGTATCTGTAAATTTGAGAAGGGAGAAGAAATCATGACAGATGCAAAAAAAGACCTACACAAGTTATTTGAAATGTGAAAAGATCTCTAGGCAGTTTTCAATTTGCTTGGAATAAAAAAAACACTAAAAAAATAAAAAAATTTGAAAAGTGGCTTGGTCTGAGTACCAAAATATCTTCCAGACAATAACATTGAGTCATTTTTCAGAAGTCAAAGTGAGATGCATTTAAGTAGAGGACGGAAATCAAACCAAATCAAACCAAGTAACCAAACAAAAAATAATCCAGAGGCTTGAAGACACTAACCACAGGGAAAAGTCTATATATGTTTGGTATCCTCAGATCAAGACATAAAACGTTCCTACAACTTACCACAACCTAGCACAAACCTCTTAAAGCATGGATGAGACCCAACATCCTGCAGACTGCAGAAAATGAGGGTAGATATTCATACTTGTCTTGTCAATCCTTAGTTCTGTATCATAACAACAGTCTCCTGAAACCCTCACCTTTGAAGGTCTTTAATTGTGCAGTGAAACAGATTTGATACTTCAGCCTCAGGAAAGCTCTTTTAACTACAGCACAAGTGAGCATTCCCAAATGAGCTGCCAGATTTCCCAGAAGACCAGGAGCCTAGCACTGGTCTAGCAAAAAGAGATTTAAAAATATCTCAGTATGTTAAAGCCACATATCTGTGTTTGCACAAAGTATTTGCTTTCCATATTTGTGAAATTCTGATCCATTTGGCTGTTAGCTTGTGATGTCTGCCAGAAATCTCAAACAGACAACACAGGGAACAAAGTTAAAACCACGTAATAGCAGGCCATAGAAGAAATCCTAGTGGGCCAAGGTAGTGGCTAAAAGGCAATTTGTAGAAGAAAATTAGTTTTCCAGAAAGTAATGGGAAATTGATTCTGTCAGTGGAAAAAGATCTGATTGTTTATTTCTTCATCCCTGCTTTGGGTAACCCGGGTAGCCTGAGTAACATTAGTCATACAGGCTCCATATAAAATAAGAGGAAGAGAAAAAGGACTTTTTTCCCCTCTTATGTACATGTTGCAATGTTCTTCTAAGTTACTAACTGCATATATTAATATATAGGCAATATATTCTGTTTAGAGCACAGGTTTTCCACCACAGCCTTCTGAGACAGGAAAATTAATAGATTTCTTCAAAATAGAGACTACTAAACTGTAAGAGCTCAGAGAAATAATGCTTTAAGATGTACCTAAAATCCAACTCTCTTTATAAGCCTTTTGAATCATTTGTATGTGGGCCATGTCTGTGACAGTCATCTCTGTATATTTAAATACTGCTGACATGAATAAAGAGACTCAAAGATCTATGCAGGTATATATATTTTATCTCAGCTTTGTACTGGAATGGGGATTAGATTGCCTTGTGAGAATTATTACATTAATTTTAGATAGTTGCATTTGTAAAAACAAACTGAGCTTCAGGCCTTCAGTCCTTCTGTTGCTGGTATCATCAGGAATCAGGAATTGTGAAGAGGCACAAAGCTGAAACATAATAAAATAAGTTAATCAGATTTTTTTAAATGTTATTTTTTATCCAGCAACACTCTTTGCTGAGTCAGCCTCCCATTATCCTAATTAGTTGTACCTAAATCTTGGATAATCAAAAGGTGTATAGTTATTTAGAAAGGGTTTTTTTGCCCTAAGGAATGCAGCTTTTAAAGAGTGATTAAACTCAACATTAACAAGTACAAAGAAATCTAAAAGAAATTCATTTTAGTAGTTATGAAAGACATCTTGTGAACAGCTACTGCAGCTATAAAATGTAGTCATATTCTGAGAGGTTTTTTCAGGACTCAATCCAATCTTCCTCTGAAGTTCCTACAGATTTTGTTCCTCATTCTTTGGTTAATACATTTTTGGTATAAAATGGAGATAAGTGAAGAAAGACAGTAAGTATGTTTCAATCCAGACTAGTTCACTATCCAAGGAATGCATCTTCTCTGTGTAAGATGCTAGTTTTGAGTCTCTTACCTAATCATTTAAAATAAGAAATTGTATCAAATTCTCTTAGATCAGAGTGATCACCATAAAGACTAGAGAAGATACATTTTTAAGTAGGTGAAGAAAACATGAAGGAAGTTAAAAAAGAAATACAGCTAAACAATGTAAGCCTGTCAGTAACAGAAGCATGTCAGGGAACACAGGAATGAATGTTAGCTGGATCAATTACTCATGCAGTTAATTATTTTAAAAACAAGAAACTTGTTAAAATAGGACTCTAAAAATTAACGAGGCTTCCAAATGGACAGCAACATGAAGAATTCTAAAGACAAGTGGTGTAATTTAAAAGATATGTCAAAGGTGAGTGACTGCTAAAAAAGAAAGGAAGAAAACAGATCTATAATAGCTACCATTTAGATACGGTGGAGAAAATCAAGGCTGAAGTGCATGTCTCATTAACTCAATCTGCCTCAAATCCCAATGAGAAGACAATAGAGATGTTATCTTTCACAAATAAATTAACACGTTTCTGTAATTATTTAGCTCATTTTTATGCATAGGAAGACAAGGGAAGGTGAATACAAAAAAACTTAAGTATGGCATTCCAAGCAAAATAAAGTAAAGATTAGTAGTATTCTGAACATGCCATAGTGCCTAAAGTTACTATTGATTAAATAATCCAGCACAACCTGATCATTAAAGTTTAGGATAACAAACTCACTGGAAAACAATATACAATGGAAAACACTATCATGTATCTCAACCAGTTGTGATAGTATTTGCAGATGACTGTCATGGTCTGAAGACATGAACATGAAGAATTCAGCAGTCCTTTGTTATTAGAAGCAGTAAAAATAAACAACTAGATATTCATGAGCACAACTAAACTGTATTAGTTCAGAATCTGTCCCCTAAAGCAGCAGAATTCCATCAGCTTCAGATTTGTTATCTTTAACTAAGTTGCTATGATAATATGTCGTTAACTCTCCTAGAAGTTTCAGTATCCAAATATATTTAATTTTTCTTAATTTTTTAGTCATATATTTTCATTTGAGTGCCCTTCATTTGTGCTCATAAGTGACATACCATGCTTTCTGGTGACCAGCTGTATCCATAATTGTTTCTTGTGGTTGCATATTCTAGAAAAAATCAAAATCTAAACTATGATTAAATTTTTGGTTTAAATCATGCAGAAAAAAAATGGGAAATGATGTAAAACAAATCTCAAGGAAATAACTCAAAAAAAAGCCATGCTAATTCTGGTCTGGTTTTGTCCAGGTCCTAGAGAAATGACCTCTAGTATCCTGGGGTCAGTAACTTACTACTCTTCATGGTTGCAAATTGAAACTGAGGCTTGTCTAACTCATGCACTTTTAACTTTAGCTTCTATTTAATCTTGAACTTCTTTTGTCCTACAGTTTAAATAAATGCACAACAAAGTCTAAAACTTGAGGCTATAGAAGTTTTAACATAAAGAGAAATTATTCTGTTAGTTTTAAAAAATAACTGAATTTAAATGCAATAGAAATAAATATTCACTAAGATCATTGTGTCAAATATGTGACTTGGTCACTGGTATATCCCTTGTACATGTCTTAGTACAGATTGTGATGCAATTTATCTATAAGAATTACAAAATCTTGGGCAACTGATGATTGTCTTTAGTATCCAACACACTATAGAATTGTAGAATGGCCTGGTTGGAAGAGACCTTAAAGATCATTCAATTCCATCCCCCCTGCCATGGGCAGGGATACCTTCCACAAGACCAGATTGCTCAAAGCTTCATTTAGCCTGGTCTTGAACATTTCCAGGGATGGAAAATTTGTGTTTTCAATTTCCTTCCTGATTGTGCTAAATTATAGTAATTGAAAAAGCTTAACATTGTCTCCATCACCACCTAGAAAGTTAAAAATATATTTGGAAACCATGACTATCAGAAAATGTGTCATTAGCAGGTTCTGTCAATCCTAGTGCCATGGCATTCTATCCTACCATCACACAGAATTTGCCTGTGATACAATATATGGTAGTCCTTCTTTCCTTTTATTTTGCTTTTGTTTTACTCAGGAGAAGATAAGAAAGCCAGTATAGGCACTCCTGCTAGAAAACTTTATTTTCTTCAATTAAAAAAAAAAAAAAAGGTGCTTTCTGATATTTTTTCACATGTGTAGGTATAAAGGTATACTGGTATATTATCCAAAACACCAATAAAGAGCAATAGACATAAATATTCCATTTGAAGGAAGCAGTGTTCCAGCAGAGGTGGAGAGTGGATAATATCTTGGTTATGACTATGCACTGGAATGGCCAAAACACTCAAGCTAAAAGAGAAGAGGAAGAAGCATGTGCCAAACTGGCACATAATCATTCTCCATTTGACCAAATGAGAAGTAACATGTAAAATGTGTATCCAAGAATACTCTCCAGAACAGCTCTCTCGTTTCACTTCTGATCCAGCTGCACAGCTGTGTCCATCTCTTTGAAGTGGAAACATAGGCATAAATGCAATACTTTCCCCGTAAGTAAGAACATTTGCCTCTGTCCAATAAATAGGCTATAGCTGCATCTAGACTCAGTATTCAGATTCTAATCTATATGGCCTTTTCTACACTATAGATGAACAAAGATGGTTCAAAACAAAATGTCTTAGGAAAGAATTCTAAGTAACAATTCTTCGGTTTTTCTAGTCCTGCACAGTGGCATGCTGTGAATTTTCTTAGGTATTAATTATCTCCCTTCTTAGCTAAAGACATAGCTGTGAACTCAGTCTAAGTGTTTGCATTTTTTCTTGACCATTCCTAGTCATTTATCCTATCACTAACTAGAGTCAAATAATTGCAGAATTAAAATTCATTCATGTAAATTTTCCAGGAACGAACAGTCCAGATTCTCATCAATTCCTCCCCCAGACTGATGGCACAATTTTCACATTAATCTTTTCTTTTGTTATCTTCATCGTATTCAGACTCAAATACTACAGTCTAAAAGATCAAACTTCTGCCTTCCCATTCTTCAAAGCATATACCTCTTCCTCTAAATAGACTTGAACTATGTGTTGTAAGAAATAATGTGTTTAGAAATAATGCTCAGCAAATGATATATGAAATATGATCAGCAAATGCTCTATTACTTGTGGAACATGAATAAAGTACTCTAATATTTAGTCAATGGCTTTTATGTTGTTGGATTGTAAAATGAAAACAAAAATCTGCGTACCACAGGACATATCAGTTCTTGAACAGTTAAAAGTCTGCAGACATATAGATTTCAGTACTTTGTTTCAATTGAAAATATCCATAAAAGTTACTGTAAGATTTGGAGGCTTGCTATTAGGAGTAGAAGGTATTTTAGAGAACAGTGTCATTAAACCATTAAAAATACATCCTTTGAGCGTGAGAGGGACAAGATTGTCTCAACGAAAGTGCATGAATTTTGATCTGCCCAGGAGAAGGGCACCAGGGCAGTTGTTTCCTGGATTTGTACTAGGAGAATAAAACAGCAGGAAAGCCACCCATGCCAGACAAGTTGCTGTTGATCCAGTTTTAAAGGCATGGAGTTCAGACAAAACAGATTATATGAACAGCACTTAACAAAGAGTTTTGCAAACTTCAGGCTTCTTTTGGTCTTTATGGCATGATAGGGAGCTCCAGGGTTTTTTCCCCACAGGGATTCTTAAATGATGCTGTATTTGTGTGTGTTGGAGCATTCATAAAACAAAAAAGTGTTCTTAAAGCCACACAATCAGCAAATAGAGTCAGTGACAAAGCATTACACAAGAAACTTATCAGATATTTTTCTTAACGTGAAGGAAGCGAGTGATGTAAATTACAGGGGCTAAATTCAGTGTACCATAATGTGCCAGTCTTTATTCTTTTTGCTCACACTGGCTGTATTGCACGAAAATGAGACTCACAAGCTGAGAGCAAAATGAATCTGTTTATTGCAGATTTAAGACAGTGTTTATACACTTATTGTGGGGATCTCTGCTCAGTCCTTTACATACAACCCAGTTATAGATCTGTAATAAATCTGTCAGCCTGACAGTATGTTAGTGTTCTCAAGGTTGGTTTTTGAAGGAACAGGATGCCTTTCCTGGTCTCAGACAGTGTGTAATCCAGGTTCTTCCATGCTTCTGAGGAATTTTCTGCATTGCGAGGCTCTGCAGTTTCCTTACAACTGGCAAAGAGTAAAAGTCCAGTTTTCAGGCTTAATTATGAGATCAGACTAATGCAAATGATGCAAAGATAAATAGATGAAGCACATTCTATATGCAAATATATATATAGTGAAAAATGTACAGTACAATCATGCATTTTTGTAGATGTGCTGCTGCCATTTTTTGTTTCAGAGCTGAGTTCTGTGCCAGCATTTCATACACATTTTAAACAGAAAATATCAAATGCAGAAATATTAAAATTTTTTGGCCTCCTTTAGGGGGGAACACCTCTATTTTAAGCCTCAATTAGTGATTTGGTTTCAGAAATCATAAACTGTAACCATAAAGAAATAAATGAGAACTTTATTCTAACTAGCTATTAACTGAAAATTACAAAAGAAGGAACTTCTGACATAGAGCTGATTCTTACAAGGGCATATTTCAAATAGGAAACTTTCACACAATAATATTTTCTAAGAATAAAAGCCATTAAATGACAACACACTTGATGTAGATTTACTGCAGATGTTAGGTGAATGATGCGTATGTCAGTGCACCCATTCCAATTATTTGTTTACTTTTACAATAGCTACTTATAATGATTAAACAGAATTTTATTGAACAAAAACAATCTAGAGCAAGTAATACCAAAGTATTATGTCATTGATAAATGGCTCGGTGCATATGTCAAATATGCAGTATCTGTGTTGAAAGTAAATCATGACTGCCTTTATTGCCTCAGGAATTTGCCTTAGGAAATGGACTACATAAATAATTGCTGGGAAATAAGGTAGTATATTTTATACCCTTTGGAAATGGCTTATTTCAATGGCAAGTTTGCCTAAAGAGCTATAAAACAAAAGAGTATATATTCAAATACTTAAGTGGAACATATAACAAATGTAAGGAAAATCCAATGATCAAGGTTTCTGCATCAAGTACAGAAAGTATCAGCTCAATACTGGCACTTGCTTTCAGCAGGACTTTCAGCAATAATTTCAGACATACAGAAAAATTAATATTCTTATTGCTTGTGGCCAGTCAGGTAGAAGAATAGGAAAAAGCAAAGTGTGTTATTAACCACCCCTGTAATTTATAGTAGTCCAAGGCAACAGCATTTAAATGTGCAGAAAAGGGAATACAACAAATGTGATGAATTCTTGCATTGATGACAGAGCTGCTAATTAGCACCTGAGGTATGATTGCACAGTGTTTGTTTTTAGTAAACACTTACATGCCTCAGTCTTACAAACAAGTATATAATTTTCCACTTCAGTGGCTGGCTTGACTAGCTTTCTTACAAAGAATTATATGAGTGGGTGTTGCAGGGCTGGATTAAAAACAGATCATGTGTGCATGTAGCTAGTGATCTACCCAGGTAGTGTTGAGAATTACTGTTGTTTCATTATTCTGTTTCTGTCTCTTTTACCTGTGTTTAAAATGAAATTCAAACCCTGAAGTACCATCAGGATAAAGATTCTTTTTGCAAATAAAAATGTGTTTCTTTTAATAAAATTTTATGCAGTGGCTGATGTTGCAGTGTTCTTACTTTAGAATATAGATAAAAGTTTAAATATCTTCCTTTTGCTGGCTACCTTTTATGCAAACTCTTCCTAAATGCCAGGAGTAAATCTCTAAGATTGGCTCTTGTATGTTCTATAGAAACATTAGGAAGGTTTTAACCTAAAATTGCTGTACAGGTAGGAGAAATGTTTGAGGATGAGGTAAACAACAGTAATATATTTTTGTTAGTATTTAGCAGCCCTCTGAAAATCATTGCATGAATTCTGTTTTAGGTTAACAGGGGCTATTCTGATAAAATGAAAGAAGAAGAAAATCACATAAAATAAATAACATTTGTGTAATCTTCTTTTACTGTTCAGAAATAAAGCAATGAAGGAGCAAAAAAGAATTATCCAGGAATTTCAGGATAGCACATCTGATTTCATCTTGCTATGATTTTTTGACAACTTTCCTGGGAGGAACTGAACACATGACTGATGCTCCTACAGGGAAATTATGATGTTCTTGGTAGTTTTCCCTATGGCTTTCTCTATAATGTAACCTCCGATTGCAACTAGGAAATACTGAAAAAAAATTCCTGCTTTCTTTTAACAATCCAACAAATTAGATTATTAAATTGTACAACAGTTTAACAAGGAAAAGAACAAGATGATTTCATCCTTTTAAAGCACAGCCACAGATTGAAAAACCATGATCTACCTAACTTAAGGAGTGCCATGATTTAACATGTATCTATATAGCCAAATTCAACACAGCCAAATTAGTATTTCCAAAATTTATGCAGCTCTCCAACAGGAAAATGCATCTCTTGGTGAAGTCCTCAACATGCAACTGCTATGAAAGAAAAAAGTATCCCAGAGCATCTGTAGCCCTTGGATGCCCAGTCAACCAGGAGAAGTTAACCTCCATTCACACCTGGAAAAATCTGCTTCTAAGCAGCAGCAAGACAATAGAAAAAGCAAAAGAGGAGCACCACCAATTTTAATATTCATTATTTTTATCATTATTTTCATTATTTGTAGAATAATTCAAAAAATTATTTTAGCTTCATACTTTGCTTTACACTGTTATATACTATAACAGCAATGTATAATGGTATCCAAACTGAACATAAAGTTCTTTTTCTCTTTTGTTGGAAACAAGATGATAATTATAATCCCTCTAATGAATAAAAATACCCAAACTATAATATTTGGAAGTGTATTTTTGTGGCTTCAATATGTAATTTGATATACCAGAAATAGTATTGACAACAAACATATGTATGGTATCAATTTAATCACTATACACTTTAGCACTCTGTGTATGTCTTCTTAGCTCTTGCTCTGTAGAAAGTTGTAGGCAATATTCTAAAGCAATAATGAAAGCCCATCCCTCAGACATTGTCCTGCTTAATTTTTTTTTCTCTTCAGCAATCTCCTGGCTGTCCTAAATCTGTGTAGGAATGAGCATTTGATGCATATATTTTTATTCAATAATTTATTCCAGTGATTTTGAGCTGTGAGATTCTGGAGAGATGAATTAGACAATTAAGGTGTACCTGAAAAATATTTTCCTGTGCTTGTTCTATAGCTCCTAGTCAATAAATTCCTGTTCTACTCTAGTATTTTATGCATTATGAGAAAGAGTATATCATCATTTTGCATTGCATTTCAGTTAATACTCCTCTTCTGATCGATATCTGGAATACTGATGTAAGTCAGGAAGTTCTGTATACCGTCCTATTTCACGTAATTTTTTTTGACAGGATTGATGATTTTTATAAAAAAAGCCCCAAGCTTACAACCATGCAAAAACCCGGGTGCACATTTTGTTCATAACGTAGTACAGCACAATTCTCTCAGGCATGAGACATCATCATGACATGATGCCCAGCGTTAATGACAGCAACATGATATTCCCCATATATTCTCCCTCTTTACATCTGTCATCACTACACTGAAAAATGAATAGTCGATGAGGAGAAGAAGGGGAAAGGCTGACAAACAAACAGCTCACATTGCAGAAGCTCCTTGACAAACTATCCAAGGAGTGCTGTGTCAAACCTCATGTCATGATCCGCATCAGTAGCCAATGCACAAGCAGACCAGAGGGGGGAAAGTCATATCCATGGGTGTGATGAAAGATTATTGCTTTGATATCTCTTTGTGTCTTTCACTAGGATGGTTGACCCATGCAATGCACCTTATCTTCCAATTAAAAATCTTACATTCTGGGGAAACTCTTTTTCCATTCTGTAGGTTTATTTTGTTTGTTCTTTCACCACCTAACAAAATGAGGATGGTCATGAGTATAATAAAGTCAAAGCAATAAATCTGATTTACAGTGCTCTATCAAAGACAATTTCCAGCTGTTCTGTTCAGCAACACATTGTGAGGCTACAGGCTAAAAGCTGTTGGATTTTTTTAAAAAGAGTGTTTTGTTTTTTTTTAAAGGATGTTCTTTTACAACAGCTGGGTGAAGGCAAATTGAAGAACTAATCATTCAGCATGTTTCCAGTCATTTCCTCCCATTTCAGCTCTCTGGCTATCTACTCCCCAGCCCTACTATGAGAATTTTAGAATTTTTAGTTCTCGGCATAGAGTTTAGCTCTTAAGAAATATCTTAAATAATGTGATATCAATCCTGGCTAAGAACTGAAGATATGACTAGACTTCATCTCCATTCTTTCTTCAACTGTTTTTGTCACAAGATGTGGAAAAAAAGATACAATCAAAGAGAGCATAATTTGCTAGTTTTCTGTGCAGAAATGCTGTTCTGTTACATGAATTTTAATGCAGAATGAAAGATTGCATCATTCTGAAGGACTATGATTCCATCTTGGAACACCTTTTCTGATAAAAGCTAAGAAAACAATGATACTTGTTTTCTTCATTCTTCAGTTTCTGTGTAGTCTTTCATCCTTTAAACCTGCCCTATTTGGCTGCCCCTGCTTCTTGTTCTGACAGATATAGGCAATAATTAGTAAAAATAAAATGTAAGAGAGTATGTGACACCAAACTCTTCAGGAACGTTTCTCTCTCACAGATTTGCACTTTTTAGTTGATTTATTTTACATGGTTTGCAGAATGTCCTGTCACATCTTAATGGTCATTCAAAAGCGGTGCTATATAACCTGGTAAGCATAAAAAAGCAACATTTTTCCAATGTCTGTACAACACATACCCCAAAGGCATTTGTCTCTGAATGTTACTACAGGCCAAATGCAATCTAATGGCAAGCCTGGTTATTAAAATGTTAGAAAGATACAATTGTCCAGCTGGGTCCTCAACCATCAATTGCTCCATGTCAGGTAGCCTTGAAATTAATCAAGAGTGTGCTGATGCTGATAGAAAGATGCTGAAGGGCTATTCCAAGAAACAATCTAGTAATAAAATGCCAGTACAAGGAATATTGCAGTTTTTCATAATGGTACCTGGCAACAGGTGTTTTATGATTACTTTTTACACCCAGGAAATCAAGGATATTGAATCCCTGGAGTTATTAGAAATATTTCTTTTCTGTGTTATTGTCGTTTGCATTCAGAGCTCTCACTAAAAAGTCATTATCTTATTGAAACAGGCATTACTGAAGTGAGCATTTAAATACCGACACAAAAAAGACAATGAAGTATTTATAAAGCTATGTAAAAGGAGAATGTAAAGAAAGAAAACAATGAATAATCTGTGACAATGAGGTTAGCTGCCACGACTTCTGGTCTTTTTAATGTCACCTGTGCAGACAGAATAAAGATTGAAAACATTGGTGAAGCAAAAGAATCTTAAGATATTTGAGGGAAAGAGGTGAGTCTAGAAAACTGTGTTAGCAAGCTAATGAAATTAATATATGTGCAACTGGGTCAAGATTTACTGGTTCAGGACATCCATTTTTAGAAATCTGTGTAAAATAATTCCCTTTGCATTCCTAAAAAATCTCTGTAAAGACAACACTCAAAAAGTCAAGAAGACTAGAGTGAAAGAGTGCAGAGAGGTTTGATAAGTAAGAGATGCAAGGTGGAACTAAAGAGCCCCACCATCTAAGGAATCATGCCCAGAAAGCTGTCTCCTTCATACCCTGGTAACCTCTGACAACTCAACACAAGCAGGTTATGCAGAAATTGCAGTATGACAGCAGGTATAGAGTTCTCTGGCAAAGACCTTTGTGTCTTGTTTGTGTCTTGAGTACTTTGTGCAACCAACATCCCGTTCTTCCTTATAGGTGCAGGTGAGCAGCTACAACTCTACTATGAGTTAGAATCATATTTGGATAGTAATTAATCTAGTGTTTCCCTAAGGGTATCTAGTTTTGCACATAATGAGACAATTGTTCAGGCATTTGTGAAATGCCAGTTGAATTGGGAAGCAGTTTAACCGCTGCCCCAGGAGTCCAGATGCTCCATCTCTCTGCTTGGGAAAATATGTAGGTGTAGTTAGAGTTGCCAATATAGTGCAGTTCCTCATATGTCACCACAGTGTTAATGGGGCCATTTCACTGTGCTAGGAAACCACGTACCTTAAGATAAATTGATAGTCATATCAGCTGAAATGCTTGTTTTGGAGCTACTATTGAAATTGGACTTAGTTATTTACAGTCTTTTTTTCCTATTGATTTGTGCAATACTTGGTCTATTCCAAACTGAATTAGCTGGGGTATTATTTGCTTGCTCTTATTGTGCAAAAAGAGAAAATCAAAATCTAACCAAAACGCAAAAAATACCCAGATCTCAGAGAAGTTTTCCTTGAATTTATCTCTGTGATTTCATGCTATGAAAATTCACACCTTGAGAGACACTTACAGTTCTGATCTCAGGGGTTTATGAAGGTAGAAAGAAGGTACAGGAAAGTATAAGAGCAATGATTGTGATAGAAAGGATGGAATAATTTTACACTCTGAGACTGAAAGATCTTTGCTCCAAGAGGAGAAGGCTAAGAGGGTAGAGTCTCAGATTTATATAATCATGAAGAAAGCAGATGAGGTGAATGTGAAGCAATTATTCACCAAATTGCAGAACACTTTGGAGCTGGTAAGAGTTTAATTTGAAACTCACTTTCCAGAATTTTTGAGAGGTTGACTGGGCTGTGCTTGGCCTGAGCTGGGTGCAGAAGGCAATCCCTGTGGGATAAACAGCCCTTGGAATATGGGGGGCTGTAGGGGAGACTGCACCCCTTCCCTAGGAGCAGAGCAAAGGAGAAGTCTGGGTGAGACATGCCCCAAGAAGAGAAGAAGGAAATCCCAGTGTAAATACCACAGTTCCTCCTGACAAAGACCTAGGGGGGGACAATGGCTTGTCACAAATTCTGCTTCTCACCCCACATTTTGGGGAATGAATAAATGGTATAGTATGCAGAGGGACATCAGAAGGGTGAGTGAAATTCCAGGGAAAAGAGTTGGATACAAGGAAGATCTTTTAAAAAAAAGAAACAATTGTAAATAATATCATTACTAAATGTTTCCCAGTTTTGATTACTTGACATTAATTGAACTGTTTATCTATTATTTGCTCCATATATGACAAATTCCTTTTTGCTCATTTTAAAATTCTGGGTGTGACACTTCCTCTTCTCCTGGAGTCTTTCTGTGCAGAGAAGTGGGGGAGTGTCTGATGGTGGCAATTGCTGGCTCTCTCTGTAGTGTGAATCACGTGCACTAAAGTTGCTGCTACAACCTACGTCTTTGGATACTGCCAAAGGATTTCAGTCCAGATGCTCATTCATGACTCTGGAGATGGCAATAAAAATAGTGGTGATTCCTAGAGTCCTGATGAAGGAAGGTTTCAGCAGCTGTATTTGATTCTTCTTGGTGAAGGATAGGTGGTACAAGAGAACACCTTCTGCAGAAACTGCTGCTCCTGCTGCTGTTGTGCTCAGTGGGGTCTTCACAAAGACCCAGAGAAATCAAGGAATCAGTCCTTCTCTCCCTGCATATCTTATGGATTCTGAAGCATGTATGAGCACAGAAGCATAGTCTAACATGCTCTTCCTTAATATCTAAGTATGGTGGTAGCTTGTGACTGCTGGAGATAGAGAACTGTGCTAAAAAAAACAGCGTTTAGTGTAGTAGAGGTAAATTTCTAATGATTTTGCTCCTGTTTGTTATTCCTACACATTTAATCAGTCTAGTATATTAAAATATGTTCATAGTAAGCTAAAAGGGACACCCATGCTACCTGCTATGTTGATTTCAAAATATAGATTATTAAATATTGTTTAACTGGGATGGTAAAATGTCTTCACCAAAAAAAGTGTCAGGCTGATTATTTCAGAAAAACAAACAAACAAACAAAAAAAACCAAAAAAAAACCCCAACTCTTGAAAGTCCAAAGTCTATGCTTTATTCAATACAGTTGCTTCAAACATAAATGAAAATATTTCTCTGAAATTACTGAAAGCACTTTCTTGAAGCTCAGCAATTATTTGCACTTAGTAGGAAATTAAATATATGACATTTTAAAAGTATACTTAAGCTGTCATGTCAGTGAAGTTTATGTACTGAAATGAGACCTCTGGCTTCCCAGCTGTTTCCACAGCAATTAATTCACAGTAGTTGACCTTCTTGATTTTGTCAAGTATAAGTTCTTATGTTTGTAGGAGGAGTCCTTGAATATTATTCGTGTGGTCTGCTCATGTTTTATTTGTTTATTAACTATTGACTGTGCTCTTTGTTTTTCCCTTAAGCAAACTGCTGGCAAAATATTGTATAGACATTGAGATTCTTAGATATGTTTCTTAATAATACAGCTGTTTTATGCATTTGAGGAATTTTAAACGTCAATCCCATACATAAATACAAGGACACAACCATAGAAAGATATACAGCGTGTTTAAAGTCAGATTGGATGGAGCTCTGAGTAACCTGGTCTAATGAAAGGTGTCCCTGTCTATAGCAGTGGGCTGGAAATAGATGATGTGTAAGGTCTCTTCCAACCCATTCTGTGGTTCTGTGATTCCATGATGTCACATATAGGGAGACAGAAACAAAGAACATACAACTTCCTTCAGGAAAATTTAGTTGATTCTCTTTTTTAAACAAGATTAAATTGTGGAGATGCCTTTCAATCATATACCATGGAAAGGAAACCATGGTCTGCTTTTCATTAACACATGTTATATTTTAGGAGCAGACCTTTAGTAAGTAAACCAGTCTTTGAATTGTAGTGGGTTTGCACTGTATAACAAAATTAATCTTGAGATTAACATGCAGACACCAAGCAGTATTCATATTAGACGTGGTGTAATGATATTTATAGCCACTTATTTCACCAGTGCTGATTTTTTTGTTAGGTTTTTTTCTATTACAGGATTTGTACTTATCAGTTTTGGGTCTGTGGAAAGATAAATTTCCTAGAAACTGATGTCTATGGTTTGGGGCCAGAACTGGCTATGAAATAAATGGTGAAGAGTTATGAAAAATGAAGGAGGGATAAATCAGATATACATTAAATTAACCATTAGAATTAAGCAATTCTAGTCTAATGACTATTAGACTACTGGGTTTATAGCTAGACAGTAAAGATATCTTTTTAATTTTACGTATCTCAGACAGTGAGTGCTCTCCACCAAATGTGAAGAAAACCACAAAGTTTAGGTTACACAATTATCTTCCTTAGTAAGTTATCTCTCTGAAAATAACACTAAAAATCTAGCATTATGAGTTTCACAAAAGGTTATATTTCCATGTAGTTGTTTTAATTTTGTAATAGTTTATTCTTGGCGTAGGTCTGCATTTCCAGCCATGTGGCTTCTCTGTGCTCCTGACAGCCTGTGCTGTCTCAAGGACAACAGGGCCATGTGAGATGCTGGCTTGAACATCTGAAAACCTTTCCTACACTGGCTCTGAAGTGCCACAAAGCCACTCCCCTGCTGCCACCTTCTCAAAAATGCTGCATAGGACTGCATGAAACCGAGCAGGGGCACCTCTTGCCCAGCTGCTCTCCTATTTTCTCATTCTGCAACATACTGTAAAAATGTTAATAGACAAAACAAACAAACAAACAAACAAAACCACCAAAAACAAACAACAAAAAAAGCAAAACAAATTACACACACACACACACAAAAAAGAAAAAAAAAAAAAAAAGCAAGATCCAGAATCCAGAAAGAGAGATGAAAATCTCCTTATCAACTCTTCAGGCTCTTGGGCCATCTGATAAATAAATAATATACGTATATCCACTACTATGTCATCCTTTTTATCTCCTTATCAGTTACAGACTTCTCCCTGTTGCTGCTTTCACTTCCCTTATGCTTTCATTGCTTTCTTATGCAGTTTTTATAGTAGGAGACATTTTGACACACTTAACCTTTAAAAAGATATCTTTTTTTTTTTTTTTTAACTTAACACTGTGCATATTTGAGAACATTAGACTAATGAGCCAGAATTTTTTCTCAAAAAATCAAATCCTTACCTAAATGGTGAGTATTCTGTAGCAGTTAAGGCATAAAAGTCCTTCTGCTCCTATCTATTTTTTTCTTCTGATTTTGACACTTGCAAAATCAACAATTTTAAAACAGCAGAGTGAATCATGTGGAAGAGAAAAATATTTGAGATTTTTTAGGCAGTGCTGTTAACTTTTAGATAGAATTTATAGACAATATATGGTTTCCCTAACTAGTTGCATTAAAATTCTCTGTTAATAGCAATCTTTATTTCCATTTTCGACACCAAACAGCTACTTTGATATTGGACAACATAATTTCTTTAAGAAGTGGAAAAGACTCACCTTTTTCACCCTAGAACTACTTTAGCAATTGTCTTAACAACAGTTTAAATAGCTAATAATGTCTTCATCCTTTAGAAGTGGCTTTATAAAATCCAAAAATTAAATCTCTTTCAGAATTATTGAAGACAAAATTTTCATTAAGATCATAAAATGCATGAATTCAGGCAGAGAGCCTTTTCAAAATTTCATTAGGTACTTTGAGACACCTAGAAAGGTATGAAAGTTTTGTAACAAAAGCCTGAGACAGCCAGGACTGGGCACACAAGAGGCCCTCTGTACTCTCTCATTTTTGAGTTAAAGGGAAATCACTTACCACTTCAAAGGATCTCAGGCTCTCAGCCATTGTACATAAAAAAAATCACTGGCCCAGTTCTATTCATGCACAGCCCAGTGAGAAGCACTAGGAATATTTGCATTTTTTTTTCAAAAGTAAAATTTAAAAATATTTTATTATTTTTATAAATTATAATAATATTTTAATGATTCATATTTTAAAATTAACTCTTTTTTCATAACCTGATTCTATTGATGTGGGATGGAGACAGTGTACACCATAAGTAGGACACATCTGTTTGACCTTAGTTGTTTCTGTGCTTTGGGAAAACCTACCCCTTTTTTTCAGTCTCATCCACATGAATGGGTAAAACTCTAAATTTTGTATGTGTATGCTCATTTTCTGTGTTTCTACTGACACTTCTTTCTCTCCCTCGAGGTAGTACTGAAATGCTCAACATAGGTCAAACATTTATTAGTTTCACACCGATTTTTATTATTGCTTGTTTTCTTCAGTCTATTTATTTAATTGTGATTAGCATCTTCTAGTGTTAAAAGAATACATTATGAGTAACTGGGTGAATCCATGGCAGCACATTCCCAAGAACAAACCCTTTAATTTTGAAAGTTAGAGTGCTGTCTGTTGTTTTCTTCATACATTCTGTTTTCAAAGAGTTCAGATCAGGAGTGCTGGGGCTGTCAGAGGCACTGTTTTTGCTTGCAAAGAACCTGAAATACTTCTAAGTTACATTGTGGAGTTATTTTATATTCAAAGTAAGGCTATAAATAGCAAAATATTAAAAACATAAAAGTAGCAATATAATCAATAAACATTCCTTCCTCAAATATTACTGCCATGGTTTAACATAGCTTGGTTTTTTATTTAAAGAGAAAAATCTATCAGTTATGGAAATTATTCTCCATGAAGACTGCTGACAGCTTCCTCCGGACCTAACAAAGCCAAGCAGCTGGCTAATTTTGAATATCAAAACACTTTCAAACCACTAAGAAATCTGAATATGCCTCTGTATTTCTTTTTCCCTTCCCTTCCCTTCCCTTCCCTTCCCTTCCCTTCCCTTCCCTTCCCTTCCCTTCCCTTCCCTTCCCTT
>JANRGV010000051.1:12850341-12887375 GCA_024734035.1 Alethe castanea
AATTTATTTTGTTTTTGGTGAGTTTGAAACATGATAAAGTCATATGCAAACTTAGTGGTGTTATAATAGAAAAATAAATGTGTGTGCATTTTCTCAGACCTAAAATAATAATTAAAATGCTCCTAACCAAAAAGCTAAGTGTATGATTTAATATCATGCTGCTATTTTTTATGATGGTTTCATGTTAAAATATGGCTAAAATATAGCTAAAATGTTTGCTACATTCAATTAACACAGCAGTTATTATCATTTATATACTGAACTGTCCAGTAAAACAAATCCTTGAAAATTACACTTCGTTATTTCATTTTCTTCTTTATACTTGTTACTGTCTCATAAGTTCTGTATAAGTACCCTTATGGAAAATAAACGGATTAAATTTTTCTCACGTCATATTCAGTGAAGTATTTGCCTCTACATGAGAAAGTGATGTGATTTGCCACCTTTTTGGGCTTTGATTTTTTTAATGATAATATCTGATCCTGCATTTCAATGTAAGAGCAAACAGTTTGTAGTTTCTTGGAATAATGCATACAGAGCATTTAGGAATAATACCTTAATCAATACTTCAAGTAGCACAAAATTTTAAAAATTGTAAGTGTTTGGCTCAGGCTTATTTAGTTGAAATTTTTTGTGTTCTTGGCTGTGTCTTGACAAGCAGAGACTTAAAAAACAGAAAAGAATTCTGGCTATGGTACCTTTATGAGTGCAAGAAATTGTAGTATAATTGTCTTAGATTGTTCAACTTCTCTGGTATTTTCTCCCACTGCTCATTATTATGCAACACATATTCTGAAGTATTTATTCTGTCTTCATACCTGATTTCTTGATTTTCTTTTTCCTCTTTGGAGACCTATCTTGCTTTGCATGTGTTTATTCTGATTGCTAAACCTTTTAAATGTTCTAAATTAACTTTCACATAGAGAATGCAAGTTTAATGGGAGTACTCTACTTCAGTCCAACCTAGTGGTACTTTGTTTTGTGTAAGAGAATTTAGATGTAGAGAAAACCCTCTCAGTGCATTTCTCCTTCTCCTGTTTACACCCTTCTTCTAGAAGTGCTTACGGAGAGGCAGTTTGTTCAATTATGAATCAGTCACATGTATTTTAATTCCACCTCAGAGTGAAATGTGAGTCTGTTTCTATGTTTTCTCTTAGCTGAAAACTAGAATGAAGATAAAAAAGATTATTTTAATGTAACTAATGTAGATATATAGATACATATGTGATTAGTGTTTTAAATGTGTATGTATAACTAACATAAGTATAAAGTGTTTCAAGATTCCTGTTATGTGTTTGACTAGAAAACCATTTAGAGATCATATCTAAGAAGATGATTTTTTGAGTGGAAAGCTATTTATGTGTATTCTTGGTAATTTCCATTAAAAATCTTCTACTTCCTCCTGTCAGAATTCAGAAAAAATAGGGGGAATCACTTTAATCTAATTCATTGGTACCCTTCTTACCACTACCATGGAATCATCCCAAATATCTCCACTAAACAGCCTCATTCCAGTACTAGCAACCCACCAATCTCCATAGTTTGCTACAAAACCCACTGCATATTGAGTTTTTTTGTTTTTTTTTTTTTTTAAAAAAGGCAGATTTCATTACAAAGAATATTAAAGCGTTGGCTAAAACATGATTAACCAATATTGACCTTTATTTTATAGAAACACCATTTTGGGATTGTCTTTCTCCTAAGTGAAATTGAAAATTAATTACTTGTGCACTGGGATATGTAAGGCCTACTGGAACATTGTGTGGCAGAAACTGGTGTTAGTTCTGTGGCATATTTCATGCTTTCTGACACTTCTAATTAGCATGGATCAGTAAAAGGAAAGGTGTTGGATCAGGCAGCTTCCAATGATGCATTAGAGTTGAAAATTAAATTCTGGTAGGTTTATTCATAAAAGAAATGAAGAGCTTTAATGACAGCTGCCTCTTGCAAAAGGACCAATCATTCATGACTCAGTTGAACACCTGAAACAGTTTTCTGTACAATTTGTTTGTTTGGTGGGAAGTTCATTTACAAATTTTTCATGCTGATCTAATTGATTTGCAGGATGGATAACAACCCCGTTTCCTGCACCTGGTTTGACAATTGATACCATCTGGTTCATTGGATTAGCAGCTGTAGCTCACAACTCGTATCAATTCAGACATGTTTGACAAAAGTTCTGCATCTTTGGTCTCTTTCAATTCACTTTCCTCTTTACATGCTGAGTTTCTCCACTGCCAGGCGAGATTTTCTTAATTTATAGCACAGGGATGACGGGATGAAGACAATTATTATTCTAGTCTAGTTAGAGCTGAAAAAAGCCTGCATTGAGCCTAAAGCAAACACAAGGGGGTGAATTAACATTGAGGGGCACATCTACATTTATTCTGTGGAGATGGTGAGTGCTCAGTATCTCAGAGGAGGAGAATATTCACCATGAAGAAAATAATTATTCAATTTTAGAAATTACTATCAGGTCTACAAGGCTCCTTGTTGAGTGTCTCATCTGCCCTAAAATTACTCCCTGACAGTTCAATATATATTTCAATATATGTCCCGTAGTAGGAGAAACAGGGGTAAATTTAAATCTGTGATTTCCTTCACTTATAGGCTACTGTAGAAGTAAGAGAAATTGCTCAAGGAACATATTACCCTGCTCTGGGGACACACCTGAGCATCAGGAGATCTCATTTATGTTTTCCAGGTGCAAGGCTGATATCAGTTAACTTGTTCTTAGGCTTCCTCACCCCACAGGATGATGAGATAAAGCCATGAAATTGTGGCAAATTAATTTGTGTTTTTAGAGTAGTAAAAATAAGCTAATTAAAGACTTTCTGGTGATCACCACAGAGCAGTGCTAATTGAGGTGAATTACTCACCAGCATAATTTGTGGTGAACTACTGCTCATTATCCAAGTGCTGGACACCTGTAATGGAAGAGAGTATCAGTGTGCACATGGCTAGTTTGGATATCCTCTTTGCTAAATTTTCCATCTTCTTAGTCTAGGAAAAAAAAAAAAACACAAAAAAACATACTTAAGTTGGAACTAGATTATTCTCACGTGCTGATGTTTTGGAGCTTTTGACAAAAATCTGTATTGTGGCTGTCTGAATGCCAGCATCACTTGGGGTCCTTTTAGTCAATGGACTCCTACATTGTGTCTCACCTGTTGAAATCCTGCTTCTCTCACTGTATAATTTTGTAACAGCTGTATAAACGCTGATGAACCAGAGTCCTTTGCGAAATGGAGGGAGTTTCTGGCACATAATCCTGTATGAAAGTTCCTGGGTAGCACGGAAGAATGCACAAGAAGCAGTTATAGTACAGGCTGCTGTTTCAGGATGCAGCTTTAACAAAGAACATGAACCTACATCTCATATGAGATCATTTTTCAAACCAGGAAAATAGTCCATTTTACAAACTTAATGTGCCCTTTATATCTCCATATGATGGTAAGGTATAACAACAGTTCCACCATTTGGTACCAGGTGTACATGTACACAAAATTCCAATGGTTCAATATAGAAATATGTATTTATTATTGGTATTTAAACACATGGATGTGGAACTTGTAATGGACATTATCTTGGAAAGAAGATAGGCCAAAATACACCAACAAATGATGCCATGATGACAAAAAAGGAAAAAAAATCAAAAAATATTTAAATCCTATCTATTTATCTGGGATTTATCTGTGTGGTAATATTAATGATCACTTTTGATGTACAAAGTGTAGCTCAAATATCAGCCAATTAAACTTACAGTCTTTGATTACAAAACAATATTGCTAAAGTATGAGGTGTTTTACATCACCCATTAGTTCATTAAAAAGATTTAAATTAATGTTTTCCAGTCATTGAAGAATAAATTTCTTAGCAGGGAAAGTTGCCAGTGCTTGAAATCTTTGCAATACATTCTTTCCCAAAGAATAAAACATTCAGGTCTTATGAATGCAGGTACCTAGCAACCTTTTTCTGGTCTTGCAGATCTCCATCAACAGTCTGGTTTTTGAAAACATATTAATTAGAAGTACTGTTATTTCCTGGGAGAGATGGCTATCTTAACTGCAGCTACTATCAAGAAAACCATTGTTTTGGAAACATTTCAATTAGTAAAAATAAGACAAATGGAAATTCATCTTTTGTCACTGTGTATAGATATTTTTTACTGTAGAATTTTATAAATTGCAGCAGATTTTTTTACTGTAGAGTTTTATAAATTGCAGCAGAGACATCACTATTAAAATTTGCATGGTTCATTAATAGCACTGTCTACAAATGTGTATGTTTATTTTCCACACATTATAGACTCAATTAGAAGAGGGAGCACATAATTTTAGATTTTTAAGATAAACACATGTAAACATTTTTATATATGTGTGTGTACATGTATGCATACTTTACAAACATTTATGTATTTTTAGGCATGTATTTATATCCATTTTTTATACAAGGAGTAACAGAAGCAAATATTTAACTTTTTGTGTGTAATAAAACTGGGTATAAAAAATTGCTAGCACTTTGATTTTGCATCTACTGTACACTTAGAGCAAAAATTGATCCACTAGATTTAATGATTAATTTTCAAAACTTTTTCCAGAAAGAGGAAAAAGTTAGCTTCAAAGATGAGCATTTAAAATCTTCCTAGCATTCCTTACTATAATTTTACTTCTACTGTAGCTTCTAAATTCATGCTTGTCAAAACTGATAATAACAATAAGATACTGCTGAAGCCAGTACACCTAGAGGAAAAGTAGTAATTACCATAAAATCACTATTAATTTAATATATGTTGAAGTGCAGAAATAACTACTCACAAAAAGACCATTCTGCTATAGTCACAAACTAAATGGAATTTTAACAGCATATTGAAATCAAAAGTTTCTTCCTCATGAGGATAAAAATGTGATTGGCAGTGGGTTTTTGGCCAGGAAGTACCTCTATTTTTCTCATTCTACAAACACAGAATCATAGAATCATTTAGGTTGGAAGAGACTTAAAAGATCATGTAGTTTCAACATCCCTGCCAGGGGCAGGGGCATCTTTCACTAGACCAGATTGCTCAGAGATCCATCCAAACTGACCTTGAACACTCCCAGGGATGGAGCATCCACAGCTTTTCTGGGCAACCTGTGCCAGTGCCTCATCACCATCACAATAAAGAATTTTTTCCTCATATCTAATCCAAACTTACTCTTTTTCAGTTTTGAAACTGTTCCTCTTTGTCCTGTCACTACAGTCTCCTGTAAAAAATCTCTTGCCATCTTTCTCGTCAGCTCTCTTAAGGTACTTGAAGGCCACAATTAGGTCACCCAAAAGCCAAACAATCCCATTTTTCTCAGCCTTCCTTAATAGGAGAAGTGCTCGATCTGAAATGGTTGAAAGCTATTAGGCTTCAGGTGCTTTGCAGTTCACTGACAGATACCTGGTTTTGGGAATCAAGATACAACATCTAGTTTTGATTGGACATATTTCTGCAATAATTTAACTTATTGAATCATTTAGCCTGTATGAAACCAGAATTATATTACTCTAATATTTCCTTCCCTTGCGTATAATACTAAATTAAATACATTCTAACAAAAATATTCTTTTCTACAAGCGTAGTCTCCAGCATACTTTTTGAAAGTGAATATAAGAATATTTCCAGGTGAATTCTCCTTTTGTTTTAAAAATCTTGTCCTGACTTTGGTAATAAATCTGTGTGTATCATGATATCCTAAAAGAAGTTAATTCATAGATAATATGTTTTAAATTTGTTTTAAAAAATGTTATTTTCTCTTCTTTTAAATAAAAATTTGGAATATGGCACAGTGAAAATGCTTATTTAAAATGCTATTAAAAACATATTCAGTTATCAAATGAATAACTAGACTGGAAAAATTTTTTGGGAGCTGTGGATAAATGCCCTATACAATATCCAACTGAAATAATTTTAGTTCAATGAGACAACCAAGAAGTCACAAAATAATTTCATTTCATGTTTGAAGTCACATTCACATTACTGTTATGTAATAGCGCATTTGTGTTCAAGGTTCATTCAGAGAATTACCTTTAAAAGGTAATTTCACAGAGCTACAAACAATCTTTTATTTTTTTTCCTGTTTCCTTATTTTCTCCAAAATGTAAATTTATTGAAATGCATAAGATGTTCAGTTAATACTGGACATTAAAAGAACTGAAATGGGCAGTGAAGACTGTTAGGTCAAAATGTTCACTTTGCCTTTCACATTAATTGACCAATTGAAAACAAAATAATTGGACTATGTTAACATATAAATTTCTTTAGGAAATTCTAAAACATTTATTTCCAAAGCATTCAGAATGAACATAAAGTGTGGAGTCAAAAAGCTTTTCAGGCCCCAATTATATTATACACAGGATAGATCTCCTGCTGCAGTGATTAACCAAGGAGAAATGTTGGGATCATACAAAGACAGAAATTATGATGAAGATAAAGTCCTGAGAGCCATTGAGTTTCATTTTGCATCACTATAAGGTGAATATAATTGTATTTAGTCAGCACTGGTCTATAAAAGGAGCAGAGTAGGGCCAATGTTTTACTTCTGGCCTCTTTTCAACGTGCTACATATTTACAGATGCCAACTAATGTGATCTGTTATGTTGCATCTGCTATTTGTGAGGAATTCCTCATGGAAGCCTTTAATGGTGTAAATCTTTTATTTACATGGAAGTGACAGATCAAAGGATTGTATATATACTTATCTAATCGTAATATATATAACAGAGAGCAAAGAATAATCTCCCTACATATTTCTCATCAAATAATATTTCTATATATTTATAATGTAATATTCTTTATCTCAGTATTTCATTGCATGGTTTCTGTGACTTTGCCTTGGCTGCTGTACTTTTATTCCCTTATTACTTCTGGAAAATGCAGACTGTCTCAGCTTGCTCTCAGCATGTTCTGTTTCCCGATGCCTTTTTTGTGTTCCTGACAGCTTTCACTGATAGGTTATGAGTGGTCCAGTCTCCTACAGAGTCTTTAAAGTTTAGTAGTTCTGACATCACACCAGGCTCGTGGGAATAATGTAGTTCTCCTCCCCAACCTTGTTCCCTCAGCACTTCTTCCTTGCTGAGTCTGTTGCTTTCAGCCTTCTCTGTATCCATCTCACACAATCCCTAACAGGCACACAGTTTAGCTCCATGAAGAGAGACTTGCTTCATCCGTGGAATTCATGTCAAACTATGTATTTGTGCAATGTCTGATACTCTTACCATAAAAGATAGGGCATAAAAAAGGGCATAAAAGGGCATAAAAGATCAGAGAATAATCAAACAGTGGAAGGATATGGGTGTTTTTAACGCACCTCTGCACTTTGGAGGTGCTGTCTGCAGCTTGCAGAAGCCATACATAGCACTGAGGTATTACTGTGAGAGATTATGTAGATGTAAGCAACAGTCCAGCCTGTTTATTTTCCCTACAAAATGTAATTATGGAATTGGTGTACAAGATTATGAGGTCTTGAGAAGGAAGACTGCAGGAAAAATGCAAATACTAGAAAAGCTAGGTAAGAAATAACTTGAATTGCAGGTAGGACTGAAATGTTAGACTCAGAGATCAGAAGACAAAGCAAAGCAAACTCTTTCAATGGTTAATTCATATTAATGTCTCTAACTGATTTTCTGGGGCCCATCAAAATTTATTAACAAGACTCATCTATCAAATAGAAAATAACATAAATGACAAAGACAGTCGAGTGCTGTCTATTTTAATGAGAAATGCACATAAGAACCTGTCACTACAAATGCCAAGAAATTTTGACCCATAAGGAAATATTTTGGCAGAATATATAAAAATCACCATACAAAAACAAAAACAAAAAAAAAGGGCAAATTTATTAATTTTTGAGTTGACATACAAAACAGATTTCTATTTGCTGCATTCCTCCATGAACTAAAATTAGGAATTGCAGTTCAAACATTGGTTTATTTTTTTTTTTTTTAAGGTCAACTCTGATTAGAAAAAGTTACATTGCTGAATCCAGTCCTTAACTAGTTAGAGACAGTGCTAGAGTAAATGCTCTAGGCCATTGCCTTTCTCAGGATACTGCAACCTGAGTTCAAAATGTCTTAGATGAAGGATGATCTTCAAAAGCATCCTTAGATTCATAGGTTGCCTGACTTTTTTCTTCAAGCAGTCAAGCGTAGCTTGTCTAATGTAACACCACTAAAGAAAATACAGGAGGAAAAACAAGAAACAAAAGGTTTAGCAAAAAATAATAATACTTTTCCCTTAAACTTCACAGGGGAAATTGAAATCTTTCAAAGCCACTTCTCTTCTGGAGCACTCCCCCTGAGCTCTGCTACTGTGTATATCTATTTCTCCCATCCCACACAGCTCACCTGCTCCTGGATTTCTGTTGTGAATTTTCTACTTTCACTGGGTACAGACCTCTGTGCCAGTGTATTGCATTACAACTGCAGCAATCACTTACACCAGCGCCTCCTCTTCCTACCTTAACCCACAGCACATTTGATCCATCATTTTATAAACCATTTTGGTAAACCTGCGTCTCTTAAAGTAGGTGTTTCACCTAGGAAAATTTGCTCTGAACTCTGAGTAGTCATTACTCCAAGTAGCTCACTAAAAGCATGTAATTTTCCCAGTACCTGCAAATAAACATCCTTAGTAATAGTATGTTTTTCCCAGAAGTATTCTGTCTCCTTTGGCTAGGCTTATTTTCTGTCATTCTTTTAAAAAATGCAGTGGCAGCAACTCTGTAAGTAAAAAGGCTGAGGTAGATATTAGGATCAATGTATAAGGGTATAATAAATATATCCTATGAATTTTAAGATGTGATTTGTGTTGTTAATAATTTCTTCTTGTTCGGAAAAGGAAGTAGGAAAAAAATTAAAAATTAAGAATAAAAGGTGGGAACTCTTACAAGTTTTAATGCCTTTAAAATACAGCACTGTGCAAAGATAGTAATTGACATAAATTTTTAAACAGACAGGCTGTAATTTTTTTCATCTAAAAATTCCAAGTGTGTCATCACTGTCATTGACTTACTTTATGATGGTCTGAAAATGGATAAATACAATATCTGAGGAGCAAAAATATCATAAATCTTCATTCAGAAATCTCTTCTATCTCCCAGAATAACAAGAAAAGTGAAAGGAACAGATTGCATACAACTAGGCAGAGCTGTATTACTTCACAAAATTAAATGATCAGCATGGTATTATGTCAGTTCATGTTGTTGCAATTCACAGAACTATTGCAAAATGAGCAGGTGTGCCATCAATAAACTACCACGTTACATTTCCCTATGCTTATAAGGAAGTCTCTGCAAAGATCAAATTAAGAATCCTTTTCATGAAAACAGAAGCAGTTTAATGACTCCTTCCCCCCTCCCAACCCCCAAGAAAAGTGCTGTAGCGATCCACAATATTTTTTTACTTTGAAGGTGCCAGTCACTTTGAAACAAAATAATTTGCAACCTTTCACAAATTGGAAGTTTCAGATGGCACTTTTCCCTTTGTGATGCTTTTATAGTAGTTGTTGTTTCATACTCATTTGCAATAACAAGAATCACATTTTTCCTAGTGCAAAACATGCGGTGTGAGTGTATAGTTTTCTGCTAATTGATGATTGTCTGATTCTGATAGTCTAGGGAAGTTTTCTCAGGAAACAGAGGCATCCTATGCTGTTTTGAGATCAGTTCTTAATTGAGAGGTTTTACATGCTGCTTTTATTATGTAACATGTAGATTTAAAAACTGGACCATTTGATAAACTGCAAAATTCCAGTTTATTGAAACCAGTTAATTGGTCAATGGCTCCAACACTTGAATTGGTTTGATCAGACAATAAAAGTCTCTACCAGCTGATTCAACTCATCCCAGGGGATATAAAGAAAATAAACAAAGGGAAAAGTGCCAACTGACTCTTCAAATGCATAAAAGGCCCTGAATGATTCCATTTCAAGGTGACTGGCACCTTCAAGAAAAACACTATCGTGTATCACTATAGCACCTTTTTGATTAATTCTGTTGCACTTCCAATCACATATTTGAGCTTCAGAAATCCCTTGTAGGACATTGTATAAATATAGCCACCATAAAGGTAGAAAAGGAGACAGGCAGAAAAATGGTACAGTTGAACGGCTGATCTAACCTCTGATGAATATAAGACTAAATTATGAATTCATACAAATGAATAATAGACAATAAGGAAAGTAATTGAAAACATGAGGCCTCACAGAGGAGAAAAGAACAACATAGATAAAGAATAATATAAAATGTACAAGAACTATATATATACTGTCTGACCTCAAAAAAAAAAATCAAAATAAGGAATGCAGTAGTTAAAACCTTCCGAACTTTCCTTTCAAAGACACTTTATTATGTCAAAGGATGAAGAGTTCCTGAAAGCGTATGTATATGAAGCCATTAAATAAAAAATAGAAAAAAATCTAAAGGAAATATTTTACTTCACAATACCAGTGTAGAGATACTCTGATTTCTTTAATACATTTCTATGATTCTCTTCTCTCCCTCCATCCTCTGTCCTTTCTTCTTTCCATTTCCCAACTTCCTTGCTTCCCTACACACAGATTATGGCAAGGGACAAAGAAAGTAAAGAAAAGGAAAGGAAGAGTCCATGGTCCAAAATGGGATTAATCAGAAGTGCCAACCTTTTGAACTCAGTCTCCTTCTTCTATGCTCTCCTCTACCAATTCAAGATCCTTTAGATATTTCTTTTTGTTTGTTTTTTTTTTTTAACTTTTGATTATATTTTCCTATTCTCATTATTCTCTTTCAGAATTGCAATGAAGAGTAAACTCCTAGTTTATATTTTTTTTTCTTCAAATTATTCCTTATATTTGGTTTTTTTAGGTACGACATCACACCTTATGCTTTTTCCTAAGTGCCTGGAACAAAAAGGACAATGCCACATTTTTGATGGACTTTAGGGTACAAATTTATTTCTTTTCACTTTTCCCCCTGCTTCTCCTTTTTGGCTATTCAAATTTTCAGTTCCTACTCTTCCATTTGTCACAATAATTCTCAGATAATGATGGAAGACCATTATTATATCAGTGATTTTAAATAGCCGGCAAATATACTGAACTGATTTAGGTCAGATGATGAACTAATCGAGAGTGAAAAAAAAAAAAATCTTACTTAATTTCAAACTGACATATTTTAATAGCAGGGCAAAAAGACTAATTGTTATTTCACATAACATTGATAAAATATAATGACAGGGATGTCAGATACAGCAGAGAGATCATCACTGAAAAAAATTATTGTCTGACTGTAAACCTTGCCTTAAAGTTATTTCATGTGGATATTATCTTAGATAAATTGCTAAAAACAGTTATTTTGTATTCTAGAATAGACTGAATGTTCCTATATAATTTTTTTTTCTTAACAATTCCAGTTCCTTCTGTTTTCCAATCATCTTTCTAGGACCTTTCAAAACATAGGCGAATTTCACATTATACTGCAAACAGTAACAATCCAGCATGCCAAGATGAAAATCTGGCCAAGCCTTCAGTGCTTGCCTACAGTCTTGTTTAAGACTGAGAGAACTGGAATTGTTCAACCTGGAAAAGGGAAGGCTTCGGGCTAACCTAATTTGGCCTTCCAGTACCTGAAGGGAGCCGACAGAAAGGTGGAGAGAGACTATTTACAAGAGCTTGGAGTGACAAGACAAGAGGAAATGGCTTTAAAGTGAAGGAGAGCAGGCTTAGCTTCGAAATTAAAAAAAACAACAAAAAAACAACTCTTTACTGTGAGGGTGGTGGGGCCCTGGCATAGGTTTCCCAGAGAAGTTGTAGATCCCCCATCCCTGGCAGTGTTCAAGGCCAAGTTGGATGGGGCTCTGAGAAACCTGGTCTAGTTCAAGATGCCCCTGCCCATGGCAGAGGGGCTGGAATGGCATAATCTTTAAAGTGCCTTCTAAACCAGGAGGTCTATGATTTTCTGATTCTTTGAAACACACTTTTTGTCTAGCTTGGGTCAGTCATTACATCTCATCAATTAACAGTCATCCTTTATCCATTGATGGACAACAAATTACTGGTGATTGTAATATATTGTAACATAAGAAACCCATGAGTTTTTTATTTTCTGCAGCAAGGTGATGGACATGCACGTCAGACTCTTATGGTTGAGTTTTGGAATCACAGAGCCAGTTCTGTGAAAATATGCGGGAAATTTCTGTCTTCATTTTTCTGAAGAAATCAACCAAAAATGGAGTTTTGTGAAACATTAAGTCTAAGTCAAACTGTTCAGATAAGTTCACACTTATTAAGGAAGTCCTACATAAGCCTAAGGCAGGTAAAAAATGCCAGCTGTGAAATGCCAGGATGAAGTCACATACAGACATGTGTGGAAGCAGACTTCGGCAATGAATCCACACCATTCATTCTGAAATATTTTATGAACTGTTTTGCATTCAACAGAGCCTTATTTTTTTTCAGATACATGTCATATGTCTTAACAAAAAAACCCTACATATTTTCTATACATAACAGAATCTGTATCTAGTTTTTTAAATTTGATTTTCTAAATTCCTTCCATGGTAATTAATTTTATTTCTCTAAAAGTATAATCTCTTATGGTTAAAACTATGTGTTGAATCAAATAAAATAGCAGAAATACCCTTTTATAATATACTACATTATATTACCTTAACTGGATTTAGTAACAATCATTGTAATCAAACTGAATGCCATTAAACCATAGGCCAGAAAAGTTCAAATGTCGCTCTTTTTGATGACAAAGAAGAACAGTTCTAATAATTTTTTATTCAAGAGCAAGCAAACAAAGTTGGTACTTGTGTCTTCTGTAGGTTGACCTATAAATCACAACGATCAGAAAGAGTAGGATTTCAGTTAAATTGATCATTCAAAGGTTTCAAAACTAAAATATTTTCAAAATCTCAGACTTTACCTGTTAATATTATTTTATGAGTCAGTGATTAACAGATTTGTCCTTCAGAGATGTTGGCTTGTTCAGATCAAAATAGCTACATTGCAAATTAAAATGGAAGGGAAAAGCTAAGGAACATGAAAAAGGATTAGGGGACTGCTTTTCAAAAAAAGAATCTCTGAAGATTTATTTTAGAGTTTAATCTTCAGCTAATAACTTGTACTATTATTTGATATATAATATCATATGCTTAAAAAACTCAAAACTCAACAAACCACTTCAAAGACACCTGGGGAAAAGAAAATGGGTCATATGGGTTTTTAGGAATTTAAGCAACATTTTTAATTATTACTAGTTAGCAGATAGAAATATCTATTTCAGTCATCTCTCTACATCAGTAAGGTGAGCTATGTATGTAGTGCCTGATGTAATAAGATATTACATGACTGCTATGTAATTTTTTAGATACTAACAAAAAACCCAATGCAAAACCAGAATGATGTTAGTCTCTGGTCAATGATATAGTTAAATTAATAAGAATTATTATAAACTTACTCTTTCCCTTAAAACAAAGAAATAAAAACAAACTTCTAAACAAGTAAACAAAGCCATAAACCATAGTCTCTGGCCCAAATTATTGGATAAGATTTTGACAAAGAATTGTAATTTGATTGATCGTATATTTAAACTATTTAGGCTTAAATAATTATAAATACTTATCACATAAGCTGGTCAGTTTATAAAGGTAGATTTCATATGTCTGGAATATGAAACTGATATTAGAGAATGCAAGAGTGTGTTTACAGGAATGTCTACAATAATTGTTGTGTTACCTCTCATAGGCATTGTGTGCTAGCTGGGTAAATTCTTAACAATTTCAATATGTTTATGGATTTAATAATGCATATCGGTGTTTTGCTGTAGTGAATCCAAACAGCTATGGAAATAAGGTGCTTTAGTAGTTATCATTTCCTCTTATATCTTACTGAGAAATTTAAATAGGCAGCACAGTACTATTTAAACAAGAGTAAGGAGAAGAGTACAGGTATTAAAAACTGTAAAGTCCACTTTTCTTTATGATGTATTTTCTGGATTACAAACCAGATCCTTTATCTCCAACAAAGGTACATTTATGTACAATGGGGAAAAAAACCCTTAAATATAAATAGACATATGAGGAATAATAATACTACTATTAATAAAAAATAATAGTAATAATAATAATAATAAACCATCCTGCTTCAATAACAATAATAATCAACCACTTTTTTCATTGTTTTCTGTATCCTTTAATATTCATGCTGATAACTAATTATAGCCTGAATAACAAATGAAAAATGAAGGACTATATATATTTTAGCTTTTGTATAAAAATACAAAGCTGAATCTTTCTAAAACCCTGTTTGATCATTTGACAAATCCAGGAGATAAATGAAATTGGCATCTGAAAAATATCTAAAGTGCAAGACTGTGTTCATAATAATATACATACCAAGCCACAGACATAGAGGCTGATACAAAAATGTTTCCTTAACAAGGAAACTTTTTTTCAGAAACTACTTTCGGCAGCCTTTGTCCCATGAGATATAACTAAATCACTAAACAATATGGTCAAAACATTGACCATAATAGAACAAACACTTGTAATAAGTGTTAAAACTCTGAACCCATGTGATACAAAGACCAAGAACCAAACCGTGACTGAAGGCAAACAAAAAGGATTTCATGGCTAATGTTTCAGGCAGTTAATGTAGACAGCTTTTGTTTTCCATTGAAGTTAACTGGAAATAATCCAATCTTCTCAGAACTTCAGACAGTCCCCCTAACCTTTGTGTCCAGATTTCTCTTCATCCTCTGAGTAGCAGACCTTCCATTTGCTTCAGCACAACCTCTTCCAGTTCTGATCGTGTTCTACTTTAATTCTTCCCCAGCATCATAAATAAAGTGCTTTTAGGAGCAGTTCAGAAGACACAACTTCTCTCCTCAACTTTAGGAAGAAACTGGGTGATAGAATTCAGCATCACTCAGGCACGAGACCTCTGTGATGCCTTTTCTCCAAGATGACAATCCTGCAGGAAGTGTGATAAACATGGAGGACAAGAAGCCAAAAGACATAAGGCAGTGAGTGCTGGTTAAATCCTGACTTTCAGAAACCTAACCAGCTAATACTTTTCAAATTCTGTAATATTGAGCCATTTCTGCATAGCATAGCAATGTAATCTATAGTTACCTTGGTGCTAAATGTGCTTTTCCTGCCTATAACGCACACAGAACCTTATACACTCTAGAGAAAGAGCAGCTGGAGTCAGCCACCAGGAAAGTTACAGAAATATGTATTTGTTCTTGTCACTTCCTATTGTTCATGGTGCTCTGTAATGTGTTCTTTAGATGAACTGCAATACCAGTTATATCCTCTTTTTAACCTTGTGGTCATTCTACCCAGAGTAATCCACAGTGCTCTGTTAAACCAGCTCAGCTAAAAGCAAAGCCATGTGTAGCAATTAGCTGTCACCATGTAATTGTGTTTTCTCTATCTGAACTGAGAAGAAACAACCTGTAAAATCAAAGTTGGGTTTTTAATGTGAAAGAGAATACACTTTGTTGTCTCAGTCTAGTCTTCAGTCACCCGTGTGCAGCACAGTATAGACTTCAACAGCTCAACTGCTGCTGCTGCCCTTGATAGTGTCATTCAAACTGCTTTTGAGGTTCTCAACAAAGGAAACTGAGCTGTTTGACAATTAGACTTAAAAGACGTGGAGGAAATAACAGTCCATAAAAGTGAGTGACATTCTCAGACAGACTCAACTAGTATTTTCCTTCTCAATGGAGACACAAAAGGATGACTGTGGAGAGGAGAGTATAGCTGTAATTAGCTTGTCATTTGTATTAATAATTATATAGTTTCAAGACTGCATATTTTTACAGCTAAAGCCATAGACTAAAATGCAGGTTCAATTCTTGCTTCTCCCAGACTTCTCATGGGACACTGCACAATCAATTTATCTTTCAGTTCATTTATTGCTTTTAATGTGAAAAGGAATAGTAATTTTTATTTTCCCAACAGTCATTTATATGAATTTGTAGTTCTGTTTTAGTTGGAGTTTCTCTTTTTATAAATGAGATCTAATAAGTTTTAAAACACACTCTTTTAAAAATGGTCAAATTGGAATAGAAACATTTTAATAAGGCATTTAGTTTGCAATTTTCTCAATTTTACTAGAAAATATTTGTCCCAGTTCATTAAAATTCTCTATATGATATCCCATTTTAAGTTTAATTAAAATAAAATATACTTTTTTTTTCCTTAGAAAGAAAACATATTTTCCTTATTCTTAATTTCATATTCAGCTCTAGATATTTAGAAAGATTACCCAATAGTAATAATTTAAAATGTTTGAAAAAGGTTCTATATTAGGAAAAGCAATAGTAATAAAATATTTGGCACATATTGTGTATTTATTCATCTGTTTGAAGTGGAGGAAACTTTGCCCTCTGTCAGACATTACATACTTGTGTAACCTCTGACATCCCACTTGTTTAAGATGATTTATGTCTACTGAAGCACTAAATCCAGGCATCTGGGTTTTTATTCTGAATCTCAGAGGACAGACAAGATAGAGTCAGGGAAAATTAGTTTTTTACTATCTCGTTTACTTGTTTAAAATAGAAAAACTATTAAAATAATTGCTTAGTCTAAAACAAAGAGTATTTTTGCCTCACTCTTATAATTTTTTGCCAAGGATATTCATATGAAGAGTTATTCAATCCAACATATGATGTTTTAGACATTTTTAGAGTAGCACTTTTAAAATATTTTGGGAAGCCTATTTTCTATGAAAAATGCATATATAGTTTAGGAAGGATATGTTAAGCTTCAGTGAAACATCTTCATTAAGTATGGTTTGGTAAAGCAAATATATACACACATATATGTATATACTTATATATGTTTTTATTCACACAGGTGTCTGCTGCATAGGTCATGGAACCCTTTAGGTTGGAAAAGACCCTTACAATCATTGAGTCTAACCATTCCTCCAGCACTTCCAAGCCCACCTCTAAACCATGTCCCTAAGAGCCACGTGCACATGGCCTTTAAACTCCTTCAGGGACGCTGACTCAACCTCTTCCATGGACAATCAAAGCTTGTTAGACCTTCAGTGAATAAATTTTTAATAATATCCCAATATATATATAATTTTTAATAATATCCTATTTCTTCTTGCCCTATGGCTTGTTACTTGGAGAAGAGCCTTACCCCCATCTGACTTCACCCTCTTGTAGAAGGTGTAGAGATGAGCAGGTCCTTCTGAGCTTCCTTTTCTCCAGGTTAAACAACTGTATCTCCCACAGCTGCTCCTCATCAGACTTGTGCTCCAGACCCTTCCCCAGCTCCATTGCATGTTTTTTAGACACACTCTTTACCTGTTAAGGTTAGAATTTTAGATCAGGTAAGGGAATGGGGTAACTGATTTGAGTGTTGGAGATTTCATTTCGAGTATGTCTCATGGGAAGATTTCAGTTTCTTTAGTAGTCTAAAAGATAACCTCAATCTTGTCACTTCTGCTCGTATGTAACCATTGACATTGAGGGCATCTCTGAAAGCAAAAAAGGAATGGTTTAGATTTATCATCAGCTATACTGTCTAACATAATTTGACAGCATGAAACTATGAAATTGATAGAATGATTAAAGTTTAAATCCAGCTATACTCACAGCAGGTATTAAAGTCAATGCACTTTCTAAGCCAAAAGTCACTGGAAAGAGTTAAGGCAGAAGCACTGAATCTTTTGGGGTCCATCAATTTCAATTCATTTGCTCTAATTTTATGGATCAGTACTTGATCTCTTCACTCTAGTGTCTATGAAATGTCAGTTCTTCTAGTGACAGCTCCTGAATAAAATGACCTGCATGTGTAGCTATTATTTCTACACTTTTCCAGCATTCAAATATTTAATCACATAGTGTGTGTCTCCTAGAATTAGGTTGATGCAGTGGCAAAGCACAGCATGCTTTGTTTCCCTTGGCATTTCAAGTGGCATAAAATCCAGATTACTACAGTTTCATGGTACACTTCTAATAGTCTGGAGAGCTCTGTTTCTCCAAAATAGACATGACTTGCCAATTGCCATATATGCTTTTAAAAAGTATGTATTTATACATTATGTAAAGAGCTAAATTATGTAAAATACACAATAATTATATTTTTAAAGCAGCTGGAATTACTGTACAAATAATGTAAATGATAAACAAAAACATTGACATGAAAAGTTAATTGCCAAATTATATTTACTATTTGTTCTTCATAACAATTTGTTATTGCACCTGTAAACATCAACAATCCATAGGTGAAAGGGACCAGGGAGTGAAATCTCATCTATTTATCCTTGCTCATACTATTGGAACTTAATGTCACTTTCCTTGTGCATTTCTTTCTAGAAAGATATTTTCAGTAGTAATGATGAATGTCATATACTTACAGTAATTTTAAAAATAATTTGATGTTTGTATGAAAAGAAAATAGGAAACAATTGATTTAAAGTTTTTCAAAACTATGAGGATTTTAGAGGGATTGAGGGGATTGAGATTTTAAAAGAAAAAAATTAGAGCATTGTAAACAAAACTAACAAAATTAAAACCTTGCAGTTTTCTTTATTCCTTTTTTTAATTTTTTTTGGTCACAATCTGTAGAATCCAACTCTTAAATGGAAAGGCAAGTTGCCCATTCCTCTACCTCCAGTTCACTCATCATTTGATGTTTGATATTTATGTCTGTCATCTGCCATCAGTCAAAGCATTCCTTTATGAGCAATGAACTATTCCTGATGCACAAACATTAGCAGCAAAGTATGGAACCTTAACATCTAAAGGTTTTAGATGCTAAATACTTTAATTTTGCAATCTCATGATGACTTCCAAAAGTCACTTTGCTGCTCCCTCCACCCTATGCAGTTCAAGAGGGAGTAGAGGCATCCTAGGAATACAAATCAGTTTGCTTCATTCTGCACTAAAGGGGAAAAACTTTCCAGCCCTAGAGATGACCAAGATTACTCATCATAGCACTCAGGAATCAAGCTTGAGGGGTTCCAGGGGAGCTTGAGTCATCATTGTGCTCAGGGGTGGAGGAGGAAGAACCCTTAATATTTTTTTAATGACTTTTCATTGCAGTTGCCATTAATAATGTATCATAACCTTTAGCCTTGTGTATTAATTTTGTCCAAAATTTTAGAAGATATACTCTATAAAGTGTACATTCATGCTTTGTCAATATTTTTAGCCATCATGTGTATAATAGGAATTAAAGAAAACAGGCAAAGTAGTAGAAAAGCTCATCCAGCCATTATGCTCACTCTGGCACTAAAGTTCACTGACTAATGGATTTCTGATGCAGATGGAAGTTTTTGCACCATTGAGATATTGCTTTGACAGATCAGGCACGATAGCTGGGACTGTTATTCTTTCAAGCCTGAAGAGTTTTCTTTCATGGCTTCAAGAGAAGCCTTTCCAGAGTAGCAAGATATTCACAGCAGACACCATAATGAAGGACTTAACAAGCTTGCTTGAATGCTGCAAGAATCAATCAAGTTAATTACACAAAAGCAAAGAGAAGTTCTTAAGAAGAAATGAAGTTACTCCAGGTACACATCATGAAAAGTCATCTTGGAAGTGCTCTGGCAACTTGAGCTATAGTTCAAAAAATATTTTTAAAAACTAGGAAATACTAATAAATAATGTCACAAACTTTCTGAGATTATAAACTGTCATGTACCTTAGCTTGTTAGAAAAGAATAGACATGTATCTGAACACATTATACTTAAGAAAATTAAATAGAGCAATTAAAGGAATATGAATGACTACTAAGACATATATTTATAAAAAAGAAAAATTTATTTTATTGTCTGCAACCCTACTGTCTTCAGTGGACACTGAATTATGTTGTGAAGACCTTCCTTTGGTTACCAGCATCTTTTTTTACTCCTTTTTGTACTCTTTTTTGCTATTGTTTTAACATAATAAAAAGGTATTTATTATAAAATAAAGACATTGAAACCCAAAAGAGAAGTCAACTTCTAGTTGACTTAATGCATTTATTTAATTAATACACCTTTATGGCATCAACATGGAAAGCAAGTGCAATCAACTCTATTGCACTTTATCAGGTCAATGATCTTTGATCTAAAAGGGATTTATTTAGAGCCTCTAATGAAGTAGTAGCAGCTGTGTGGAGTTTTTTTACAGTACCTTTCTATCTCCTGTTTTTGGCAACAAAATATTAAGACCTCGAATTCAATTGAATATAGTCACTGACAAAGCAAAATGTGCCCAAAGGGCTCATCAAAATATAGCGGGAAAATAATATGTTTGCCAAATACACATTGATGCAGAATATTGCTTTGACTGAGTCTTCTTTGAGGGCAACAATATCACAAGAATATGCTGCAGTCAAATTTTTGGAATATGCTAGTTACTTATTTTACTGAAATGCCAAAAAAACCCACCTGAATAGAAATACACAGGCTTGCTACATTTCAATAACTGTTACCCAAGACAAAAATCTGCGCTGGAAAATCCTAGATCCAAACCAGAGAAAGCAGAGTGAGAGGAGATTGTGAATTCCTTAACAGTACATTTAATTTAAAATACTAACGTAGAAGATGCATAATGGATGTTGAAGTATAAACCCAACATAGACTTTACCACATAATTTAAAAGCCATGTCAATTGTCACAGCACTAAAGCGAGGAAAAGGTCAGATTATTCATCTATATTTTTCTTTATGTAACAATACTGTCATTGAATAAAAGTACTAAAAAAAAAAGCTTCTATCCATCTGTAGTATGCACTAGATCAAAAGGTCTCTGCATCATACCCTGCATTACAATGACCACTTTATTATAAAATCACCTGTATTTTTATCTATTGTTATTACAGGATCAATTCCAGAGCTCTTCTCACAAATTGAATTCTTATGTTGAAACACAAGCATGACAGTACCAATAGGGTCAAATTGACATGTGATGTTTTGTATCTAACCTAAGGAGAAGTCTTACATCTTTGAGATTTTACCATCACTGTTCATGTCTTTATGGATACTTTGGTATAGGTTTCTTCTTTCTAATTTTTTTTCTTTCGTTGAGTGAAGGTAAGAAAATAGAGATTCTGACGTAATAACAGAAGTCCCAGTTGATTTGAGAAGACTCAAATTATGGAAGTGACTGTAGAATTGAAAGATCTAGCAACAATGTTGGGGTAGATCCTCCTGCAATGTGTGAAGGGTGGTCACTGAGTGGTCTTCTGGATAATTTTACAGCTTCAGCTTCAATTCAATTCCATTTTTCTCATCTGTCCTGAGCCTGAGTAGATTTCTGTCAAAACCAGCACTCCAAACTGTTGCCAATTTAGATTTTTCAACTTACTGTTTACTATAGATGTGATTCTGAGCAGCTATTTTTCTCCAAAATAAGGTGTCACAAATGGAAGACTTGTAAATATAAGTCTTCTCTATAGTGGTGACAAGCCTTGTTTTCTTGCTAGCAGGATATTTAAATTGTGCTGCTTGGCTGCAGAATCTCACGCTGTGCTGTTACTTTCAGAAACCATTATCACTGTAGGAAATAATAGCAAATAGATATATTAATTAGAAGTTTTGAAAAGTAATGATGAAGATAAGATTTATCTACATCTCTGTGATTCAAAGCTATGTGAAACAGAATAGCTAAAAATGACATAGTAATTCAAGTAGTTGCATTTTATTGTAAATAAATTCATCTAGTAATAATGTGGGCTAGGAAGAAGTACCTAGAAAGATAAAGTTAAACAAGGTTGTTTGACAATGAAGTTCATATGAGAGACTTACCATAGGCCTTGGACAAACCACTGGAATTTGTTTCTGTGTCTCCAAAACAGCATCAGGGTCAGCAGTTAATAGCTTCTCGGAGGAAAATGATTAAAGAAGGCAAAGCTGTTGTGATGTCTAACCATTAGCATTGTTACCACTCAAGTTTGAAGAATTAATTAAAAATATAAAGGGTTTAGATTGTATTTTAACAAAAATTTCTTCAACAAAGAGGTTGTCAAACACTTCAACAAGCTTCCCAGGGAAGGGATAGACTTATGATCCCTATAGGTATTTAAAAGATACATAGATGTATGTGCCACTTAGTGACATGGTTTAGTGATGGACATACGCTTGGACTTGATGATTTTAAAGGTCTTTTTCAACCTCAATTATTTTAAGATGTTATTTAAAAGAAAATAAAATGATCTATGGCTATTAAACATTAACAGCTGAAAGAAACCTTAGCTGTTTCTATCAATTTTAAAAATCTACTGCTAAAGAAATGAAAAGATAGAAGAAAAGGAGGGGTATGTAAATTTTCAGCATTGCTAGGCTATGATGGATATAATTCAGAAAGCCTCATTTTTTTTCCAGTCCTCAAAGCTCCATTCAGCTTCCTGAAATACCTACCTCATCCTTGTTATTGGATGACTTGTACAATGAAGCAAACAAAAAACATAATTATCAAGATAAATACTTCCACCTTTGGTAATAAGTATTGTTGCAATGGCAATTGAAAACCAAAATCTTTCCTCATATGTAAAGTCTAAATGAAGTCAATATCACTGTGCTTATAGTTCATTTGAATCCAGCCATCAGTTCTTGTCTAAAACAGAAAAGAGATTCAGTTGTGTGGAAAGAAACAAGCAAAAAATCTCAAATATAGCTTGGGATAAACTTTCGACTTTTACAAAATATTTGGAGTTTTACAAGGAGAATACAAAAGAAAAAGTCTCTTCAAGGGACTAGTTATTGGAGCATTGCTTCAAATCAAAAGAGAGTAGGTTTAGATTAGCTCTTAGAAAAAAGTTCTTTACTGTGAGGGTGGTGAGGCCCTGGCACAAGTTACCTGGAGAAGCTGTGGAAGCATTCAAGGCCAGTTTGGACCGGCACCTGAACAACCTGATCTAATGGAAAATGTCCCTGCTTATGGCAAGTGATTGGAAAGAGAAGGTCTTTAACGTCTCTTCAAATCCAAAGCATTCTATGATTCTTTATTGTTGGATATAAATTCAATTTGAAATACTGCCATAGTTGCACTGTCCTTTCTAAATACATACACGTGTAAATGCACCTCTGTGGGGTTTGTGCGTGTGTGTGTGTATGTAGGAGTTTTCCTCAGTTATGTCATGTCTGTATATGTGGCAAAATCCAGGCACAGCTTTCCCTCCTGGCTCACCCCATGTTTAGTTTAGAAAAATAAAGTGCAATTACTATGAGAGACAGGCAATGCCTGTCATATTGCCACTCTGGATAGTCAACAGATTGCTATGACTGGAGCTCTGCTGCTCCACAGTAGCTTTTGTAAAAGTCTGGTGATGAACAAGGAAGGAAATTGCAGATGGCTGTGATTGACTGTGATTGGAACAAGCATTGCAGAAGAAATGCAAGAAAGTCTAAAGGTGAGCTCAAATACAAGGCTGGAGCACAAGAGTGGAGTGAGATACTCAACAGAAATGACCTGAGTGAATATCATTTTTTAATAGCACACATACAACTCTTAGTGTCTATCCCAGAATTTAGGAACACCTGATTTATCTGTTTCCTTCCCTTTAAGGAATGTTATAAAATAAAAGAATTGTCATGCTTTTCTTATAACAGTAATGAAAAATAATTCTTTCTAGCAATACTAGGCTTTAGGACATAAAGTTAATTCTTATTTGGTGATTATGCTGAGTCAATATTTATGCTCCACAAAGTATAGTATGTAATCCTGTGAGTTCTAAGTAAATAGCATTATGAGTTTAAATGTCAATTGTCTCTTTCAGACCTCACCTATTATCCTGAATGATAAATTAGACAACAAACTTTGCTGAGAAAAACATTTAATTGTTTTTAGAATTGCTAAAGAAATTATGAAACTTAAATTACTTTCCTTTAGAAGAGTTTCACACTGAACCAATGTCCATAATTTACACTTAACAATGTTTTTTTGTATTGAGTCTCAATCTTACAAACTCTTATGCAGGCGCTTAACTTCATTCACTAGAGTCAGAGAGTTGATTTTACTTCAAGGTGGGCTATGTTGCTACTCCTTACAGTTTAAGTTACTGCTACTCCTTGCAGTTGCCAGGCATTCGGTTCAGCTTATACAAATATCCATATGAACAAAAATGCAATGTATTTGCAACATTATCTAACACAAGGAATAAAAAATGGTGAAGTCTTTGTACAGATTGCTTGCTTCCTGATTTACATAAACATTGCAATGTATAAATGTTGGCTCAAGAGAATTGAAAAGCCTCTGAAAATATTTTTAATCCTTCTGTGAATAAAAAATAAAAAAAAAAAAAAAGAAAAGAGAGATCCATGAAAATCCAAAGCATTGGTGCTAGCTAAGGTATTTTAGATATTTTAGACAATGCATTGGATAAGAATATTACACAGAAGATCCAAGAGGACATCTATAATTTCCTGTCCTTTACTATGCACATTTTGCAGTAATCCCACAGTGAATAATTCACATTTATCATAGAGTCCTTCATGAAGACATTTCCACATTGGAGCTTGATGTTATATAGTCATGAAAATCTGAGATGTTTAAAATGTGCGGGAGTGGCAGTTGGGAATGCATTGTAGGAACATTCAATTAAGGGTCTATATAGATTACCCTGCTGCTCTGATGTTTCCCCCTTTTTACTAAACCATCAGTGTAGTAGAGGCTGGACTAAGGAGTCTTCTGTCCTAGCAGATAATCTGTATGCATATCATCTGGCTGGATGTTAAAACAATCTTCCCCTGTCTTTTTATTATTCCAGGGAAATTGTTTCATTTCTGCTTTATCATTCCTGGAACTCACTATCAATTGATCTTTACATCTTGCTCCTACAAGAAATGGAGGTCAAATCCCCACAATCATTTGTGCAAATGGGGATAAACTTCTAGCCATTCATGACAGCCTGAATCCTCCCCAGCTCTGATGGAGATTAAAAGACAGTAAGAATTATAGAGGCAAGAGCAAAAGCAGAACTTTAGGTGCCAGTTTCAGCATCAATAAAGCATCATTAGTCTCTGAAATTAGAGTTCAGCACAGACCAAACTGTGTGCAGATTTAATTCTAATAGTATTGAACTTTGTGATATTATTGAAATCTGATGGGAGAAATGAAAGCTAACTTTTTCTCATATGTGATATGCTGTCTGTCTTACATGAAGTTAAGCTTCACACACACAGATAAGAGAAGAGGTTTTCTTGTGTATTCAGATCTTCATGCTGAAGCCCATATTTACACCATCAGTCAGGAAATTGCAACTTCAGGAGGATATAAATATAAAATAGAGTTTCAAACATCCAGCTTCTACTGCAGCTCTTTCATTGTGTCACTGATAAATCTGTTTAATTGTGGGCTCCTGGCTTCATTTTAACAATGAAAAGAATTATTATTCAGGACTGTCACTGTCAAGTTATATGTATAATTGGATCTTTGTATGGTTTTGTGCAAAAAAATTTATTGCCATTTTGTTTCCCAAAATTTCTTTGTTTTGCTGGGATTTTATATTTGTTTATTTTGTTTTGTTTAATGAAATAAAAGCAGTTCTATAGTAACTCAGCTACTAATAGTAATTTAAATTTTATTCTAATTATTTTTGTGCTACATTAATTTTGCAATTAAGAGTGTGAATGGAGATCATGGCTGACAACATTCACAAGACAGGCTTCTAATTCATTGATTAGCTCCTGGCAGCAGAATTGAAAAGAGACAACTTGATTTGTTTTCCCTGTGGGAATGGAACAGGCATGAAGAGAAGTTAGCAGAAAAAAAATGAAAAACTAAATCCTAAATGTCCACCTGTGGCCCAAAATATTAAAGCAGTTAAATCTAGTTTCTAATATAATAGACCTTGGTGTGAATTCGCGAGTATTATTTACTAAATATTGCAAGAAAAATGCAAGATTTCTTCATGCATTACATTATTTTATGGGAAAAATTTGTGTTTAGGCTTGGAAAAAAGAATTATGCATATTCTGAATATTTTGAGTAATATTTCCTAGGTAAGGACAATATACTTGCACCAGTTTCCACAGAAATCAGTGCTCACCTCTTTTGAATTTATGTGACTCAACTTCAGATGCAGTTCAAGATTTAATTTTGTTATGTCACTCCAAAGTTAAATAGATTCTTCACAGTGGAAAGACTCCTTTAGCCTTAGATGATATGAGAGGAGTGACATGGAAATGGAAAGAAAATTAAAATTACATTAGTTCTTTTAGCCCATAAAATTTGTTGTTTGGAAAATAAATAGATCTCTGTGGTTCATGGGATCGACACTAAATAACAAGATAGAGATTTGCTTTCTCAAATTTTGAAGATATGACCTTTATAGTTTTTCCACAAAAGCCCTCAATATAATTTCTTCCAGATTTTATTGAATCAAGTTTCTGTCTGTGCTCAAATAAGATTTCTTGAATCCTGCAACTCAAGGAGTTAGAACTGAGCATTTCACACATTAATAAATGATAGTTTGTCTTGGTTAGTGTGGAGAAAAGTCAGGTAGTCATAAATTCCCAAACTAAGTACCGTATGTATTCTACCACATTGAAGTCCAGGATAACATGAAATTCAATATTCATTCAGAAATGACAGAAGTGTTTATAAAATATTGAGTCATGTAATTTTAAATGCCATAATTTCTGTGAGCCAGAGAGAGAAATTATTTATTTTTCTGTGCATACATTTGAAAACTTCATTATTCGTTGTGAACAGAAAGGGGGAAAGGTATATGACTGTTTGGAGGTATAAATTCTACAACCATGCTGCACAAATTCTAAATTGTTCACACTAGTTGTTGTCTACAGATCTGCATTTACATTACTTAGAATGATGACAATTCAGTCGGTGCTTTGGCACTTCTGTAGTAAATATGCTTTAATTACAACAGGAGTGTATAGAGACATAAAAAATATGCTCTGACTGCTCGCAAAAAAAAAAAAATCCCATGGACAAGGATTTTACAAAGTAGCCCTTGGGTAAAATCAGCATTATGGCTGAGAGGAAAAGAATACCATCAGGTTCCTGCTTCCAGATGTTAATCTTCATCTACAGGGACAGCAGACTCAAAACCTACCTAAGTAATTTCTTCAGTGTCCCATTTCTCCATTCTGTGAGGAAAGGCAACACATGGCTTTTATCCTGGCTAACTCATAACGCTCAAGGGAGTTGCTGATTTTCCTCACACTGTGATTATTTGCATGTCAGTTACAGAATCACAAAGTGGTTGAAGTTTAAAGAAAGCTCTGGACATCATCTGGTCCAATCCTCTTGCTTTAGAAGCTTTATCTATATTGTCTAGAACTACATCCAAATACCTTTTGAATATCTCCAATACTCCTCAATCTCCCTGAGGAATGCACAGTCAATCTCACAGTAAAAAATTACTATTCCTACAGTTCCTGTGTTTCAGTTTCTGTTTATTGCCTCTTGTCCTGTCACTAGACACTACTGTAAAGAGTCTTGCTGCTTCTAGACCCACTTGTCATGTATTTAAATTAATTGATAAATCTCCTCTGAGATTATACAGTTTCAGCCTTTATTAATCAGAGAGATGCTTCAGTTTCTTAGTTATTTTACTGGCCCCTCACTGAGCTCTGTCCAGAAACTCCATGTATTTCTTGTGCTGGGGAGACCAGAACTCATAAGCACGGCAACATATTTGGAAAATACACTGTACTCCAAGTATGAACTCATCATTCCTGAGTACAGGAGAAGGATCCTCTCCCTCCACCTGCCAGTAACACTGTTCCTACTATTCCAAATTCAGCCCAGGATACCATCTGCCATCTTTGTCTTGAGGGAAGGTTCGTGGCTCATGGTCATCATGGTATCCATAAGCCCCCATGGGCCTTTCTGTAAAGCTGTTTCCTGTCTGGGTGGCCCCCAGCACATATTACTGCAAAGGGTTTGTAATGCCCCTGCATGGAGTTCCATGAGGTTCCTCATCTTATTTCTCCAGTTTCTCAAGGTCCCACTCAGTGGCAGCAGGAATTTATGGTGTAGCAGCTACTCCTCTCAGCTTTGCATTATCAGCAAAGTTGCTGAGGGTAAATTCTGCCCCATCATCCAGATCATTACAGAAAATGTTAAACAGGATCTGACCTAGCATGGACTTCTGGTTACTGCCCCCTGACTGGACTTCATGTCACTGATCACCACCCTCTGGATCTGACCATTCAGACATTTTCCAATAGACTTGCACTGTCTGCTCATCCAGCTCATACTTGTCTAACTTCTCTGTGAGAATCTTAATGGGGAAAATATAAAACTCTTACCAAAGTCATCCACAGCTCTCTCTTCATCTAATGAAACAGCCAATTTATTGTTGAAGGTCTTAAGATTGGTAAAGAATGACTTCTTGGTGAATTAATGTTGACTACTCCTGTTGGACTTGTATTTCACATGTCTAGAAATGGTTCTCAGGATTAGATGGCCCATTACCTTCCCAGGCTTTGAGGTTAGGCTGAATTCTCAAGAGTTCCAAGTTCTCCTTTCTGCCTTTTCAGAAGGTAGGAGTAAAACTTCCTTTCCTCTCTTCTTCAGGCACCTCTCTCAACTGCCACGATCATTCAGAGATTGCCAAAAATTGCCTCTTAAGGACATCAATCAGCTCCCTCAGCACTCATCCCATCAGGCCCCCATCAGGATCAATATATGAATAATTTGATTATTTGTAACCTGATCCTCTTTCACCAAGGGCATGCATTTCTTGTTCCAGATCTTCTCTGTGGTTTCTGAGGTCTGGATCCCTGAAGACTGGTCTTGCTGGTAAGGACTGATGTGAAGAAGATATTCAATACCTCAGCCTTTGCTATGCTCTGTGCAACCAAGTCACCTGCCTCATTCAGCTGTGCACTGACATCTTCTCTAGTCTTCTTTTTATCACCTGGTGACGTAAAAAATCTCTTCTTCTTGTCTTAGACATCCTTTGACAGACTCAATTCCATCTGGATTTTGTCCTTCCTAATCCCCTGCCTGCATGCTCACTCTCAGCATTCCTCCAGGGGTAATTGTCCATACTTCCACCTTTAATATACTTTCACCCTGCTTCCACTTTCTGTTTGTATCAAAGGATTAATTTCAAACCATTTTTCTGTGTATCACTGCCTACTTTGAGATTGGAGCTGGATAGAAACTTAGAAAGTTAAGATTAGTCAGGAAGATTAATTTTAAAGGAAGAGCATCACTCTAAAATCAATGAGAAGAGGAGGAGAATATCAGTTTCATCACTTCTTTTCTCAAAAAAAATTTGAAAGTCTTAAATAATTTTTCCAGATCCATCCAAGCATCTCATAAATGTAAGAACTCTACTTCCTATAAATCCAAATTGGGCAAGTGACACAAAAATTTTACAATATGCTTATTCATCAGTGCCAGTGATCTAAGATTTTTTTTTAGGAGAGAAACACTGCAGAAAACATACCAATTATTTTTTATGGTTATAATTTTCTTTTTATATAATCTACCTCTCTTAATTGGTAACTAGATGTTCTAGTTATTTGATTGCACAAAAAAACTACTCATAGACATTTCTAGTCCTCAAGGTTAGAGAGAAAGATACTTTAAAAATTAATTTTGACTCTTCCAATGAATATGAAAAGCAGAAAAAATGCAAGGTTTTGTTCTGTTTTGTTTTGTTTTATTAATTACTCTGCGGTAATGTTATTTTTAAAATTATTATTAATTTTATTCAAGGGCCCTGATTTGTATTACTGGAATGCTTTGTGTTTACAACAGTGTCTATGTCTGTTTGGTCTTTATGTTTTATTGGCTGAATATTACGCCTAAAAATAGCCAGCATCAGAATGGAAAGACAGAAGATTGATTTCATTGGTATTCATCTGACACTAAAATGTCATGTATCCATGTCTAAAAGTCCTAAAGCTGCCATCAGATTGGATTATAAAAAGAAGAGAATGTAATCAATGAGAATTGAATTTTAAAGACTTTATTAATAGCTTAGATGAAAATCAAATTTGAGTATTTATACTGTAATTATATTGTTCTCAACTTCTAGCCACTGTTAGCTTAAAGTTGACGTTTTAAAATTATATAACTGAATTCTTCCAGAACTAATTGCCCTTAATCAATACCAACTGCTTGATTTTGTCACATTGCTTCCCAAATGTACAATAAGCAAAAATACATGGTGTAATCTGTTTTGAAAAAGAACCCTGTAGTCATAAAGTGCATTCTGATAAAAAAAACCTCTCTCCTTATTTGCATGTGCAGTCAGAGGTAAGTGTAGGTTGTTAATGGCAAAGTCACTTTGAAAAACAAAATTCTGTATTATAAACTTTTGTTAAATGTTAAGAGGCTTTTCATGCCTTGACTTATTCTCAGAAGAACATCAGCTGGAAACATGCATTCTAACTCCACTGAAGCATTTTGCTATATTAAGTAGCCTCAAATATAACAGAGAAAAAAGGCCACTAAACACTGCAGGGCAGCCAATGTCTTCTTATACTGCAAAAATTTTAATAATGATGACTGAAATACGTTTTCATATTTAGCCCACGGTTTGTCAAAATGATCTCAAAGGTAGCTTGATAATGTGATGTGAAATTTATCTTACCTTCCTAGCTTTTTGTCAATCTATGTGGTCTTGCTTGAAAAGCTGAATTGCTGAAATCACTTCTGGTAGAAAAGGAAGCAGAGATTAAAGCATATGGAGACTGGAATGATTAACACTACAATGTTATGTAAACATTAAGGGTTTATCTGCAATGGGGATATCAGGGGCCGAGTGAGCACCAGTCACACTTCCTAAGATGCAATCTGTAAAAGATATGGCTCACTACATTTTATTGTCATTCCAGCACTCCAGATTTGCAATTCTATCAGTGACTAGAAATCCTGGAAGAGAACTTTCCTGCAGGTAGCCTACAGACATGGAGATAAATCTATGAGTCCGAAATCCATCTTAGGTACTATTAATATGAGATGATATCATGTGAAAAAGTGGGGTTACAAAAGTGGTTGCAAAACTGATCAATGGAATTAAATACTGCTCATGTAAGGGTAAGGACAAAAATTATACATAAGCCCAGGATTGTTCCTTTGCCTTCATCAGGACTTCTCTAAGTGACTATGAATCAAGGACCATGCTTTGTGATATCTTTGAGCAGAGAGAAGAGTAAACCTTTGAGTGATAACTTACTGCCAGTTAAAGGAGTTTTTGGGGAAGTGTCACCACATGCTTGTTTTTCCACTCTTCCCTAGGCCTCTAATCTTGACCACTATCAATAGGAAAACACAAAATTAGATGGATCTTTGGGCTATTCTTATGTTCCCATCTTACAGTCAAGGGCAGCATGAACAAAGTGACATGTGATAAATAAGTCACTTGCCAAATCTTAGACAACCAATAAGCACAGTAAGAATAGGGCTGTCTGCATCTTGATGAACTGGTTCATGCTCCAAAACAGAGTCCACCTGACTGCTTCATCTAAACACACTCACAAATGGCCAAGGCATGTGTTTAAGAACAATTTTCTCACATTCCTGGAATACCTAGGTAAACTTTCAGTAAATAGAAAATACATAGGTACATTTTCAGTAAAACTAGAAAATTACTGCCACAGATGTTTAACAAAGGACAAGAGAAAAGCCCCTTAGCACAGAATTTCATTTCTTGATAGTTTATTGAATCTCTTCTATATTTCAGCATGGCTTGCTGCAAACCGCAAATAAAATTAATCTCAGACACCTTGTTCTCAGGGCTTTCCTTCTCTCTGATTATTGAATACTATGGATTTATTTTTCCATGAGACATTGAGTTTGCCCAGGGTGAGTTGTATCATTACAGAGTGTGTGGTACATTGACCTACCCCTAAGCAGAAGGCTATAATAACATGTGGATATTCAATGCATCATGAACAAAAAGAAAAACACATTTTACTTTCAATTTATAAATAAAGATTAATTATCTTTATTTTATAAATAAAGACCATTTATCAATGAAACGGTCATGTTTTTCAGCAGCATTTTCAAAAAAACATCTCAAAAGTAGATAACTGTTTATTGAATTAGAATGGACAATCATTTATAATTTCTTTTTGGCCTTTTATTATGACTTCTTTTTAATGAAACCATCACTATTTCTTTACTTGGGAACTAAACAAAATTATAACACCTATGGAAAATGTGTGGGTTTGCCCTAGGACTTAAATTTACCAAAATAAACAGTTTTACTCATATTGTTCATATCAGAATATCCCATTCTATAATCACGTATTTAGAGATACGTTACATTTGCTGAAAATGTTAAGTGTAAAAAAGATAAAATAGTAAAAAAACACATCTAAATATGTTGTTTTAAAGTTCAGCTATCTGTACATTGCAGACAGTAATCAAATAAATCACTAACAGATATAAGCTGAAACTCTGCTTACATAGTCTTTTTCTAACTGCTAGAAGCCTAGAAAAATATATGAATACAAATTTACTTTTTAAAATAAGCACTTCAGAACTTTTCTGTCCCAAAGCTTTGTGGTATTTAGAAAACAACTGAGGATTCAGGACAATTTTAGTTCCAGTTAAGAAACTGCAAGTTGAACAATCACGTGGAAAAAAATGTCTTTTAAGAGGTATGGAGAAGCTAATGTGGATTTGTCAAGAAAAAAGCTCTGTCAGACCAATTTAATTTCCTTCTCCAATATGGCAATAAGATTCAGGAATAGAAAAGAAGTTTCAAATGTCATTTTTACATGCTAGTAAGGCTTTTGACACAACATTCTTATGTGCAAATGAGGAAGCATAGTCTAGCTGAAAATAATATACTGGGCTGTGAACTCATTGCAAATCTGAGCACCTCTCAGTGCTTTGCTATTCACAATGAAAGGTTATCAAGCAGGATCAGACTTTTGCTGTTTTCAACATTTTCATTAACAATCAGAATGAAGAAATCTGCTTATTCAAATCACAGATTACATCACTTTGAAAGAGATTGCTCATACACTGGAGATGGAATTTGGGACTCAAAATTATCTTGAAAAATGGATGATGTGTGATATGAAAGATGCATGATGCTCTCTGACAGAGCTGCTGCCACTCAGGCAAATTCATGTGGCAATGCAGAACTTTGTAGGCAGCAGCTATTCAGTAAAGACATCAAGATGCATCATTGAATCTCAAGCTGAAGGTGAATCAAGAACATCCCAATGTCCTGAAAGGGAGTGATGTAGTCTAGCTGGTGGCTGATAGAGGACCAAAATGGTCAAGCATTGAAGAGAGGAACAATAATTGGAATGGTTGTGAATAAACAAATGCATCCTACACTTTTCTGGGCTTCTTGACTGCATGCTAAACTCCGAACAAAAGTGAGAAAAAAGAGTGGTTAGTCACCAATTAAATATGTCCTTATTTAGATGTTCTAGTCAAAAGAAATGACTACTGGGAATTAACACAATGCCTACATGTTACAGGTGTCCAAACTTTTAACTTTTTACAGGCGTTAAACTTTTTCTGAAAGAAAGAGCTATAAAGATAGTATTTGCATGTCCTTACCCATAGGAAACTTAAGAATAGAGTAGAAAATGACCCTGGCAATAAGACTATCATCTAAGTTATCATGTCTTAGGGCAGGGAAACAGATTTGATGATCTCTCACAGGTCAATGATTCTGTAACTTCAAAATCTTTCTCTTGCATTTGCTTTATGGATTGAAAATTACATTTTGTAGCTAAATGCAGTCTTTTTGCTTCAATTAATTTTTCTCAGTGTATCTTTGTCATTACCAGTGGAAGCCATTTCTGTTTATACTCACCTAAAATAGATATGTTGAGACCAGATTACCTATTTAGACTATTTACCCAAGGTACAGTAGGGACCTTTACTGGAAAATTGCTTCATCTCTTTTTGACAAAAGATTCAGGTAGAAATTTATTTTTGCACTGGCTGTAGGAGAAGCCAGGACTAGTATAAACTAGATATCTAATTTTGATGGCAAACATTTATTGAAAAGTTGCTATTCCCCAACAGATATTTATTATTCTTTCCAATTACTACAGAAAGAGATTAGTAATATTAATCTCTCTATATATAAATTAGTTCTGTGTTTTAGTTAATTAAATCTGGGGAAAGGCAGGAAAATACTCTGATTTTTAAAGGAGGACAATCTCTCAAGGTATCTTTCTGTATCATTTGAACTATCTGCACAGTCAGGTGAAATCATTAACATTTGCCCATATAGCACTTGTATCTTATATACACATGGGCAAAAAACCTGAAACAGGACAGTAAATATAGCTGTGTTTTCCTTTCAGAGTTCTTGTATGATTGAGAAATTGGGTTTTAGTTACTTTCTAACTTTATCTAAAACAAGTGATAAAATGTGATTCTCTTTATTTACACCATGTTCTCTTCAAAATCCATTCTTGCTCAGAAAATCTATAAGAAAAATACCCTAATGTTCAAATCTTAGTTCTTTGAGAAAATGGTTGTCCTTTGTAAGCAAAAGTGATAGAATCTCCAATAAAGAAAACACTCCTTGACAAATTCACAGAAGCTATTACTGGCAGGCGGGAAAAAAAACAAACAAAAGAGATATAAGAGATAAAACTTGAACATTCTTGTGCCAGCTTTTTGGGACAATGCTTTACAGTCTCTATTTGGAGGTAATTAGGTGTTGATAATATGCTGGCATGAGAGAAGAGAGAGGAAGAGAATTCAGCCATGCTGGTTTTGGTTTATAGCTAGTTAGCTTTGAATGGTATGTTTCATTCATTCATTTAATTAGCAGTAGATCACATTTCTTCTTATGGCAGGTGCTGTTTTGCAATCCCAGTAATTCTGCCCAGAAGCCCCAGAATAACCAGCTCCAGAATCAACCCATGCAGAAGTTCTTCAAGTCTATTTCTCCCAAATCCACACCCAAGGCACACTCCACAGTTATGAAATTAGGTTAGTTTGTTCAATACTTAAACTTCAAATGAGTCTGAAATGGTGAAACTTCCTAACAGGATATTACCTTGCATCTTTCATCATTACCAGGACCTTTACCATGGTTAATCCTCTTAGCAACTCTTCACTTCAAAGAAATTACATGATGTTTTGCATAAAAAAATAAAAAAATTACACATCCCTGCTCACCATTTAAGAGGAACCAATTTAATTTTTATTTATGCCTCAACATTGTCCAGATTTTATGTTACAAACCCATTTTCTGACACAGGATGAAGAATTACCACAGGGGCTGTACGTGTCCAGGGAGCCTTGACGTGTACAGGGGACAGCTCAGACTCATGAGGAGGGCAGAGACCATGGACAGAACAGGCTCTAAGCAGACAACTCCTTTAGAAAATGCAGGCAAGTTCTGTCTCTGCAGGAACTTCACCTGGCAGCCAGTCAGGGCAGAGAAAACTTCCACCACTGAGCTGCAGGCAGCAAACACCTTGCCAGCGGTGTAGACCCCTGGATGCCTGGGAAAGAACGCCTGGGAAATTAGGCTATGAGCACATAAAATTCAGGACCATACTCTTTCTTTATCAGTAAACAGTTCTCAGAAGTAAAATTTTCCATGTCTGCATTTTATTTTTGTCCAAAAAATTTATCAAAAAGAATCTTCTTCAACTCCTCTTACAGTTGAACAGGGCACTATCATCAATCTCTCCATTGATATGGAAGGAATTTTAAAAAGCATGTAATAATCTTATTAAGTGATCAAGGTATCTGCTCTGTGGGAGGATTCTTTTTTGGAGCTGAGATTGATATCTTGCGGTAGAAAAAGGTTATTTCTAGCTTTTTCACAATTTTGCAAAGGTACAGCAATATAAGTGAACATTCAGGAATGGAGTGGTTTCCAAAAGTTGTCCAAATATAAATTTGGAAGAGATGGAGACTTTTACTAAAAATACCTTCTGCCTTCTAAATCTAGAAACCCTTTTCCCCCTAACTAATGAACTCTAACAAACTGCATGAAAGAAAAATGCTCTGTATTTCATGGACATGAGAGTCTATGATTTCATGGATAAAAAGTCTTAAAAGCTTACTGTCAGAGAAGCTGCAGAATGAGGAACTCTGGAAGTCATTAGACTACAAAATTTATATGAAAATGTGTTTACCTCCTGGAGCCTTTGTTTTATCACACATAAGTAGGTGTTCACTTCCTCTTAAGCAGGTTTGCATTATAAGTTTCTCTTTCCTTTTGTTCTGATTATCCTATGCTTTAAACCCCATGGAGAAGAGGTTCTACAGGACCAACAGTACAAAAAATCCTGCAATAGGTTTTAGAAATCTGGGAGTTTGAAGTAATGGGTCTTTAAGGCAAGCCCAGATTAATACGTTCCAATTAATATTTGAATTTTCAGTAATTAAAACCAAAGTAATCATTGCTCCATTGCAAAAGTAAAATTAATAAACATTAGATGAATATTTAATTTATATCTCTTGTTTTAAAAATCTATTTCATGAATTATGAACTGAAGAAATTAAGAATAAATACAAGTTACATAACTGATACTTTCCTTCATTTTTTCACTAAAAAAAGTCAACCACAATGCTATAATCTCCTTCATAACTGGAGTTTTGCTTTGCTTAAAATATCTTTTATAAAATATTAATTTGTGAGGTGAACATTGAGCTGTGTCCTATCTTCATGTCATCTGGGGATTCACATATTCTCCAAGTGCTTTAAGAGCAATACTAGAGCTCATTTTCAGGAGTACAGTTTCTCCCACATGGCCATTTAATCTGATCAACAACAAGAAGTGGGGAAAGATTGGGAAGGCAAGACCAAAAGAAAAGGAGACCATGTTGTTTTCTATTAACAGATGTTGTGTGCAGAAACACCTGGTACAGGCAGGACCCTGCCCTCACCCTCTGGCCCTGGACGTGTGTTTGCTACAAAATCCTTTGTTAATCTTTAGACTTGTTACCATCCAAATAAACACAGAAGACCAAGGAAAACTAAATGTCTGTGAATAAAACAGACTGAATCCAGAAAGGTTCGAAATATGGATTCAAAAATGGATTAAAACCAGACAAGGTTAGATGTTGATGCCAAAAAGGTTGTTACATTTTATTTAGTAGTAAAAGAGGCAAAAAGAAAGATAGAAGAAAGTTAAGATAGAGAGG
>JANRGV010000051.1:12888693-12901450 GCA_024734035.1 Alethe castanea
AGGTTCAACAAGGCCAAGTACCACGTCCTATCCTTAGGTCACAACAATCCCCTGCAGTGCTATAGGCTGGAGAGACAGTAGTTGGAAAGCTGCCCAGAGGAAAAGGACCTGGGGATTCTGGTGGATAGCAGCTGACCAGGAGCCCAGGAGTGCCCAGGTAGCCAAGAAGGCCAATGGCCCCTGGCCTGTATCAGCACTAGCGTGGCAGCAGGAGCAGGGCAGGGACTGTCCCTCTGTCCTGGGCACCAGTGAGGCCACACCTCAAGTGCTGTGTCCAGTTCTGGGCTCCTCCCTTAAACAAAGACATTTAGGGGCTGGAGCTTGTCCAGAGGAGGAAGTGGAGTGGGAAAGGTGTGAAGCACAAGTCCTGTGAGGAGAAGCTGAGGGAGATGAGGGTGTTTGCTCTGGAGAAAAGGAGGCTTAGGGGGAATGTCTGAAGGGAAAGGAAGTTGTAGCCAGGAGGCAGTCAGTGTCTTCTCCCGATTTACAAGTGATGGGATGAGAGGAAATGGTCTTGAGTTGTGCCAGGAGCGGTGTAGATTTGGCATTTGAAAAAAGCTCCTCACAGAAAGCATTTTCAAGGAAAGGGCTGCCCAGGGGAGTGATAGAGTCACCATCTCAGAAGATATTTTTAAAATGTGCAGATGTGGCAGTGAAGGATGTGGTTTAATGCTGGACTTGGCAGTGCTGGGTTAGTGGTCGTAAAGTTCTCAGAGTTCTTTTCCAACTCAAAGGATTCTATGATTCAGTGATTTCATGGACAATTTGGTCTGCCTTGATAATCAGTAAGTCAAGAAAATGCATAGTTAGGAATTATACTATATTTTTGTGAAATAACACTTCAGAATGAGTCTTTCTGAACATGGTGATTTTTTGATGACATGATGAAACAGGAAAGAAAAGCTGCACTGACAATTCCAGAAGTGTAGACATCTGCCAACACACACAAAAAAAGCAGGACTAATCAAAGATGTATAGTAGGAAAATTTTTATCCTGAAGATCAGAAAAAATAACACAATGAAGTGAGAATATGATAAATTCATGAGGCAAGAGAGGAAGACAAGAAAGCATTAAAAAAAGTAAAAAAAAAAAATTATGGAAAATAGGAATTATAACCTGAAAGAGAATGATACTGATGTTGTACCAAAGGCTTACCAAATACAGATATTGCTCACATCTAAAGAAGCAGGAGATGGGTGATTTGCAGGGTTTTAAGAAGGATGGAAGACCTTAAGACCATTAGAGACACCAGAATTAGATAGTTTGATGGTTGGGAATATTTTGACAGGATAGCTGGAGAAGCCAGTCACTCAAGGAGAAGATCAACCATTCTCAGGACCAAATAATCTCCATACATAACTCAAATTTGGTCTGGAAGTGTTACCTCTTTTAAGTGTTTTCTCCACTTGAGCAAAATGAAAATTTTGCTTGCTGACATAGTCCTGAGGTTATTTATCTTCTAAAGAAAGAATTCTGCTTCATTAAATGTGCTGCCTTCCGTCCAGCAAAGCATTAATTCTTGTTCTGGTAATACCAAGAATTCCTACAAGCAAGCCAATTCTTCATTGTTATTATGCTCAAAATCTTATTTATATACAAAGAGAAAGGCATACATTATTTATCTAAAAATATGCGTATCAGGCCGAGAATTCATTGTTAGTATGACTGAAATATTATTAGTATAAATCAAGGAGTATGAGTCTAATGAAATTGCTACCACAAAGAAAAAATAAAAGTAAACAAATCAATGCAGTTAAAACTGTTATACACTTCTTATTTTTCACTCCTACTGACCTATGCTCACCCTGCCACTGCTCCTCTATGTCCTAAGGCCAGGAGGGTTCATGCTGTGCTGAGAGATGGCATGTGCAGAGTTTTCAGCATCCTTTGCTAGCAGAATTATGATGTTCAAGTTGATCACTTTGTCTAGGTTTCACTTTAGGTTATTTTTCATGTGTTTGATAATACACTTTATACCTTTCTTCTCCTGAACTAGTCTGCAGTTCCATAAGTTAAATTCTATTTCTGTGTTGCCCTTGTCACTTCTAAACTACATTTTGTGCAGGTCTGCTTTTCATTGAGGGATCAGGGGTGAGCTGTGTTCAGCTTCCAGGACAATCCTCCATCCCATTTCCCGCGGCTGTACTCCTCCAAGACACATTCTGGGCTCCACCTGGCAAAGTCTCTGCTCTTACACCAGGGCTATCTTTCCCTACACTGTGTCTTCATGTTCATCATAAATATCTTCTGTGCAGAGCAACTGCCTCTTGCTGCTCTCTCTTTTGAACTGTGCTTGTATCACACAAATGCAAACAGAAGCAATGCATATAGCCATGGACACCTGGTCAGTTAAAGAAACTGCTGTCACAGCTCAGCCAGGAAAAATGAAGCTTCAAGCAGGTCAAGAAAAGTTAATACAGAAGATGGATAAACCCCAGACCTGAGGCCCTGGAAACTCAGTGCAGTGCTTCTGGCCCATTGCCAGCAGTAGCAATGCTCTGCTAGAGAGCTCCAGGTTTATTTTATGCAGGCAGCAAGTACAGGGAACCTAATGATGATCCCCAGGTGCTGGGCTTCCTGACTAAATCATGCACTTAAATTTAAGTGCATAAAGGAGTGTTGCTTATTTCAGTTCTGGCAGTGAAGTGTTTGCTGTCATCATGCCATTAGTGAGCAGCAGTAAACCCTGATATTACAGCAATGAGTTCCACTACAGTACTGAATTGAAACCAGAAACTTATATTTAAGCATATCCTTTAAAGACTTTTTGAAGTAAAAATAAAGTGTTCAGTATAGTGCGGCACTGAAAATAATGAAAAATAATGTCCTCAGAGCTTCTCATCACAACAGGATTACAGTACTGATTTTTGTGAACATGTTAAGTACCGTTGGTTGAGGATGAAAAAAGAGTTTTGAGGTTGCAAAAGTGAAAAAACACCTTTTTTTCAAAGGAGATTTATTTTTGAAATGCAATTTTGGAACAATACTTCCCTGAAAGACTGGTGTGAGTCTTTTTTTCCCCCTGCTTTCTATTTGCATTCTTTCAAGATCATTTTGTCTAAGAGTTGTGGGGTTTGGGAATTTTTTTATTATTCTCCTGCAAATTAGAAAGCAAGAGGTAAAGCACAAGTAAGTAAAAAGTTAGAAAAGTAAAAATTTTAAGAATCATTATGTCTTTCTTTTCTTATTAAATAAAAAACAAGCTGAAAAAGAAAATATATTTAAGATACTGTAAAAATACTGTTTTAAGATACTGTAAAAAACATTTAGTCTGCTAGAACATTTAAAACTGCTCTTATGCAGTTTTGAGAAATCTGATTTCTCTTTTATTATAAATTAATTGTTTAAGTGACAGACAGTACTTCAGATAGTGTAAAACAAAGGTCATTATAACCATTGGACTTCAGTTATAAAAAATAAATATGGTATAAATTTGAATACATTTATAGTATTTAAGGACTAGCCTATATTATCTGAACATTTACTTTTTGATGCACATGTAAAAAAAACTGTAGTGTCTATATACACATATATGAATAATATCATATGCATGTGTAAGGTGAGAGAGAAGATGGGGAAGAGACTGAGGTTGCACAGATGTCACGTGCCCTTTTGAGGAGCTTTCCAATCTTTCCACAAGCTGTTATAAAACAATGGGGGGAGCACCTTCAGTTTCAGTTCTCCTCTTGTTCTATACATGTGGGAAAAATTAGGATGAGCAATTAAAATCAGCGTGAGCTATTTAGGAAAATGAGCCAATGACACTACAAGGCAGCAAAAGTATTCACAGTTAAACAGAAGGTAAACCAAGGTATTTTATTTTCTTTTTTAAAACTGCCTGGTAGCTTGTTCTTAAATTTTAACCAGCTGAGATTAGAGCTACTTGTATAGAGTCAACTGCTGTTTAGCAGGAAGCTTAAAAAGACAAAGATGATTAACAACTGGTAACAAACATTCACTGCTGTCCATGGCAACTCTAATGCAAATGCTGAAAGAGGAAGTTCTCTGAAGAATGCCAAGGAGTTCTGTTGCATTCACTTAGGAAGAGTAATTAGACAGTTCCACTTAGCTCACAAAAAAAATTCTGGTTTACTCTGCAATTTGTGATTTAAATAAGCTCATAACGGAGCCTACTAAGCAGTTGTTGACATTAACCAGAATGTGTTTTTCAGTGAGTTATACTTCATTTATCTGTTCATACATTCAATGAAAGACTGAAGTTTATTATGGCACTTATTAAGCACAACTCTACAATTTGACTAACACAAAACCGCTGAAAAATATTTGCAGGTTAAGAAAATTTGCCACTAAAATTACTGAAGCCTACCTTAAACTAGACTGACATTAGAAAATATAAAATTATGTAAAACCTGAATTCTCTAGAGAAAAATAATAAATTCTGCCGTTTAAAACAGAATCTGATAGCTGTTTTACTGCTTGATTTTTTAAATTTCTGTCAATCAATATATCATGTATTTTGCATGCTGTTTTTATCATAACTTTTTAAAGAAAAATCCCACCCAGAATCTTGTGAGGTGTTTTAGTAGTTAATCTGTTGGTGTTTTTTTTTTCTCAGAATCTAATCCAGAATCTGTAATTCTTGGGGAGTATCCTAATGCTAAGGGAAAACAGGTGAAAATCCTTAGCAGTGACATAGTTGAAAAGGTGACTCAAGTTAAAGGGACTGGATTGAATCATTGGAATATTATTATTATTTATAATTAGATCTATATCCAGATATGTTGAGTGTTTGGATGCTCACATCCTATCCTAATGGTCTTAATGGTGTAGGAATTATTCAGGAACCATAAAAGACAAGAGGGAAAGATAATATTTCTCCTAAAAACTGGAAGTCCCTACTCTCTTTCTCAAAATCTGACACTTCAAGGCTACCTGACAAATTTCTGAAGTGGTCTGGACCTTGACTGTTGCTAAAGCCTGCTCCATTCTTACTTTTCAGGTTCTGTCATTGACAATGGAGTGTATAAGGTTTCTGCATCACATCACATACGACTGCTCTGACTGCCACCAAAATACCTCATTAATACAATACAGCTTGATGTCAAATCCTCAGACTCAGTCCACAGACATGTGCCACTTCCTATGAACCCATTTGTCTATTTTCTTTCCTCAAGTATAAACACACTGCCGGTGAAGTTTGTGAAATCACATAATTGTACAAATCAACTGTTTTGATGACGTGTTCCAGCCATCTGCTGTAACACTCAGCCCACACTGGCTGCATTGTGGGCAGTTTAAAACACCACAGAGCAAAGAGCAAGATGACACTTCACTATTTCTTTTCCCAGTTTTTTTACCAGACACTTTTCAAGGTTGGTCTCCTGCATTTGAGCAAACAAGATATTGGCCGCTGTTTCTTGATTAACCGGAAATATTTATAATTGAATGAGGGGATCCCAGAGACCACAAAAAAATACAGTTGGACCAACCACTCACAGTCTTGGACATGCCTAAAAAAAGTACTGAACTTACATCAGAAAAGAGATGCAAGAACCGATGAGACATTATGTACAATACTGGGACCTTGCTAATGAGCTGATTTTTGCAACTTCCTCATCTGAGTAGCAATGGGTGCAAGGAATCTGCACTCTGAATTCCGAAATGTCCATAAATTTGGATATAAAATTTTTATGAACATTGAACACTTTGTTTGTAATACATGCCGTCAATTTAATTAGCATTGTGAGCTAGTGATCAAAATAATCTATTCACCTATTTTTAAATTCTCTGTACCAGATGAATAAAAATTACCCAAAGCATTATATACTGAATAATATCAGTGCTCACTCAGGTTTCTTGGTCATCTTTCAGGACAGTACCAAACTTTTAATTTGCACCTCAAATTCCAACTCCACTGCATTCCCTCCTAAATTTATAATTTTGCAGTGCAAGCACACAGTGTCTGAAGAAGAAAATCCAGATTTCCAAGTCATATCTCACATGTTTATTTGCTCTTTCATTTTTGTGCACTGTTTCCAGTCACAGAAACGGCCACACCTCCTGGTTCAAAATAGTCATCCTGGTGATTTTTTCTTTAGAACATGCATGCCTAAGTAGCACTCAAGTAAAATACATTAAAAGTTTCTCCCTTATCAAGTTGCTCAAAGACTGGAAAAAGTAATCTTCGCTTCCTTTAGAAGGTGCAGTTGAAATTTGCTGTTCTACTTTTGTCTGAACTTCAACATTTTATCCTCTAGAGATTCTCTCTCTATGTCTATATTAATGCCACTGAGGAGATACAAAGCATTCTAGATTATGGATTTCTATTGATATGACTGAAAGGGCAGCAGGCATTCATTGACTGGAGAAGAGGAACTGTATAAATTGGTTATTATTATTTGGTGCTGTTTGAAAATATCATGAAACAATTGAGTCAGTAAGTGACATTCTGTAAGGGAAACTAAAATACCACAGTTTGCTTTTTTCTTTTTTTAAACATTGTTTTAAAGGATAGAAGGAAGATGGAAGTCATTAAGAAATGCATGCTAAATATAACATTCTATCTAGTACACCTACTCTGAAAACAAGGAACTTCATATTAGCCCAAATGTGTTCTGTTCATGAATCTCAATTAATTTTCTGCCAGTGAAAATTAAATTATATGGATTATATATGGAGAATTCAACAAAGCAACCGCCCAAATAGAAAATTACAGGAATAAATAATCTTTTCAGATACAAGGAGGACAAGTGCTGGGTTACATATTTTGTTTCAATAACAGCCAGATCTGTAAAGTGAAAGACTTTTTAGTAGGGGAGTTCTGTTATAGCAAAACTGGGTGACATCTCCTAAAGGTGATGCTTTTCAAACCTTGCCGGAGGGAAGAGATCTTGAGAAGAGAAAGTGCTCTCTGCTAATTGCCCCAAGAAATAAAAACAAGCACTTCCAGAAAATTAATGCCATTTCTAAATCAGTTCATGGAGACTCTCCAATTTTTTCCTCAGTGTGGCAGACTGATGTTACTTTATCTGTCACTGTCAGTGGAAGGGACATACCTGTTAGTAAATGCTGACAAAAAGGCTAAGCATCCCTCTTGTCTTCATGAGCTGTATTTCCCAGAGCTGTGTTCAGCTGCTGATCTGACTTTGGACATTTCAAATGTAGGGCTGGTGGACACTGTAAAAGACAGTATAAATCACTTGAAAGAATCTAGCTGTTCTGCTTGACCAGGGTAGAAATTTTTCTTTCAGTACCTGCAACCTGTTCCCATAATAAGTGCAGCATCCTAAAACTTTCTTAGTAGTGCCATCTTCCTTCACAATAAATTTACCTGGTGCAGACCAAGTGATGTGGGCAAGATAAGGACACAAGCTCCATGCAGAGGCAATGGAGCCAAATCAGGTGCTAGTTTCAATACAGCTCCAGGCTTGTACCACAAGATGTTTCTGAGGAGTGCATATTTTAACAAATGCATTATGTTGGGCCTTGTATGATGTGATACCAAGTCTAAGGAAGGACTTTCCCTCTGGCAGGCAGTAGCATACGTCCCTACTACAAGGAAAAAAAAAAAACCAGCTGAAAGACAATTTCCAGCTTCAGGCAGAGGTTGAACAGAGCTGTACCAGGGGCATCCCTCCACTCTGGATGAAATAATCATGCCTTACAAAAATGCCATATGGGTATTTTGTCTTCCTCACTTTAAGTCTGGTTGGTTGACAAACATTTTAACTAACAGAATGAGGACGATTGACATAATTATGCTGTAATTTTAACAACTATGCAAGAAATATGCAAATTCTGGGTTGGCTTCTACTACTATAACTTTGCTTTTATAGGCTTATCTTTTTATATCTCCCAGGCTGTTGCTCAGCAACAAAAATGACACAGAAGTTATCCACATCCATCTAGTGAAAAACTCTGTCCAAAAGGAGACAAAAATAAGTCATCCAAAAAAATCTGAAAAATCCCATTCTAAAGAAACTGTCCATCTATCTTCAGATGTTACCATTCTTTTTCTTTTCTCACATCAGCTGTGCTCACCGTTTTTCACTTCAACAACTGGATACACTTACAGGAGAGGAAAACCTCTCTGCCCAGGAGGAAAATAATGTTCTTAATTTTATTTGTTGTATTATTTCATGAAAGTGGATTTGAAGACAAAAGGGAAAGAGGTTTGGTTCTATGAGTAGCACTGTAATGAAAGAAAGCTTTTCCTTTTCGTGTCCCAATCCAGACAATTTTCATACATGAAAATTTGAACTTCAGTATCACATACAAAGTCTCATTGGGAAATGTCAATAATTTGAGTTACTGTTTTTTAGTGGTGGCTTCACATCAGAAAAGAATGAAAACCACTGGACTTAATGTCTCCTTTAATAAACAAGTACATACATTAAAGAAACCCACAACAAAACTTGCAGTTGCCATCAAGGCAGAAAGCATGACAGGAAAACCCTAAAATCTTCTAACAATCAAAATTTTTATTTTACATTTTCAAAAAACATGTCATAATAAATCCTGTTTAAGTTCAAAAATTCTGCAGCAAAACATTTTTCACAGTAAATTTTATGTGTTCTTTCAAATAAGATAATCATAGCATCTTTAACATTTTTTTTTAGCATAAAACCTTTTTTTGCTGTAGATCCTTCTGTTCTCTTTTCATATAAGAAACAAATAAGGAAACTTTTCTTAAATGTATAGAGTGAAAATAATGTAAATTGTAAGGTCCAGAGGTCACCTACTCCAAACCTGTGCTCAGAGCATGTTGGTGGGTTTTTTAATCTAAAACTTATGTCTCTAAGGAGCATGTAGTTAACTGAAAATTCAAAAAATGAGAGCCAAAATTGGGAACCAAAGAATAGTATGAGACTTCAAATTTTTTTGTATTCATTTTACTTTTTTTTTTCCCATTTCATATTTTTATATTTCATTTTATTTTCTTCTTTTTTTTTAATACTTTTAAGTAACCAATCTCATGGTGGATAGAAGAGGTGGAGCACACTACATTTGGCTTCCTACTTAACATGAATGATGTTCCAATGACCAGGAGACCTTCAGACTGCACTGATTGCACTGGCATGCTAAAGGCCTTGATCCAGGCAGAAACCCTGAGGCATTTGCATCATTGCAAATAATGCAATCATTTAAGCCTGCCCTACCTTGTGCAGAAGATAAGAGAAGATGACCTGCAAAGATTCTTTCATAAATAAAATACTCTATGACTCTTAAAATGTAGTGGTTTTCACCAAAAAAAGAGATTTTATCCTCTTTCACAGGTGTAATTTCTCCAGCAGCTGAGATTTTTAAGATATGATTGAGATTAATTGAAGGTGCAAGAAAAATGCTGCAGTCTTTTAAACATGATAGTGTCAAATAATTATATTAACCTCTGGAGTCATGGCATCAATAATGTTTTGCTCAAAAAAAAAATTAAGCTACTAAGATATTTACATTTGATATTTTGCAAATATTTGACATAACAAAACAACTGAAACTTACAGGTCAGATCTAATTATATACATACATAGAGCTATATATGAATAAATCCTATACTAAAAACAAAATGGATGGCTTATTCTCTTAATTCTGTGTGTCATGTGCATGTTCAAGGTTTCATCTCAGTTGAAATGCCACAAAGGGCAGGGTCACATACCACTGCTGTCAAACATCTACTATGGGGAAGTGATGTTCATGTTATTAAAAACATCAATAAGTATAAAATCACTCTACATAAATTAAGAGGGTGTCTTAGGTTTCCTAGAGTATTACCACATGGTGCTCAATGACTATGAGTTCTCTTTGGTCACAGGTAGTTTGCTAACTTCATTTATTGTTTGAGGTTTTGGTTCAGCTGGCAAAAACCAAGTTTAACACAAAAAGTCTTGCAACGACTGATTAGTGTGAAAGTCTGAGGCTGTACAGACTGTAATCTTTTATTGTACCTCATATGATGAAGAGGTGTCACCCCAGCCACCCCTCACAGGCACTTGATGACTCCCCCACAGTGAAGAGTAAAACTGAGAAAACTCGTGGCTTGAGATAAAGACAGAGATAAAAACAGTTTAATAGGGAAAGCAAAAGCTGTGCATGAAAGCAAAGCGAAACAAGGAATTAAGTCACCACTTCCCATGGGCAGGCAGGTGTTCAGCCATTCCCAGCAGAGCAGGGCTCCACCACACATAATGGTGACTTGAGAAGACAAATGTCAAATGTCCCCCCTCCCTTCTTCCCCCAGCTTTGTAAGCTGATATTCCTATGGTCAGTTGGAGTTCTGGCTGAGTCCCCTCCCAGCTTCTCATTCTTCCCCAGCCCACTACCTAGTGGGGTGGTGTGAGGAGAAGCAAAGGTCTTAACCATGTCCAAGCCCTGCTCAGCAGTAGCTAAAAAACCCCTGTGGTATCAACCCTATTTTCAGCATGAACGCAAAACACAGCCCCATAGTAGGGGGAAAAAACCTTTGGTCATTCCTCTCCTGTATGCATACACAAAATTTACTTTTTAAACTTGACTGATCATCACCACACACTGAAATATCTGATAGACCCTTTTGCCAGAGCAACCTGCTGTTCCTGCATTTGTATGGCATTTTCAAGCCGGAAAACAATTTGCTGTGAAAAGGAAATGCTTAGACACGAAATGTGTGCATTTGCAATTTATGTGATTGCATCCTTCAGAATACCTATTTCCAGTTTTCCATTGAAATGTAAATGGACTGCACAAAATTGCAGCACAGTATATCAGTACTAATTTGATTCTATTGTCCTGTTGTGTTTGATACTGGAAGTTAATTTATAAAGACTTTAATATTAGTCCTAGTTAAACTATGGCCACTGCTTCACCTATGTCCTTTACTTTCCAAAATCACAACTTAGAGGTTCTTTGTAATGCTTTAAAAAGGATACATGATGGTGCTCTTATGAGGTTGTGCTTCTCTGAGTGGTCTTCTTAAATTACTCCCTAGAAGAAACACAAGACAGCAACCACCATCTCATCTTTCCTGCAGGATCTTTTCTTGAACAGAAGAAGGAGCAAAAGACAATGGAGGGGTAATGGAAAAGAAAAGGATGAAGCAGAACAAAAAAATGTTGATTTTAAAAGCAAAATTATGTGTAAAGTCAGTACTAATTAGAAGATTCTCAAAGCTGTGGTTTAATATAATTAATGATTTTTCCAGTAGACTTAACTAACAATTGTGTCCCTGCCTTGACAAATGAACATGAATATTTATATGCACTGTTACAACCTGTCATCAGCCGTTCTTCCTATCCCACAGGCATCTTGTACCACATGATATTCCATAAAGTAGGTATAAAAAAGAAGTTACTTTTAACAGAAAGTATTTGTTCCTAGTTCTCCCTTTCCCTGCTGGCTGTTTCAGCTCCCCTAATTTAATCACACTTTTCTGCAATAAGGTTGGCAACACCCACAAACTTCTGAGGTGTCAGCACAAGGTAGCAACTCCCTGGAACATCCTGCTCTTGCAGGGAAGCAGCTCTTGTGTTCACCTGAGCCATGAGGCCAGGCTTCTGGAGTGTTAAAATTCCGTTCTGTACCTTGATATACACTAAGGATGCTGTAACTTAAATTGTGAGGAAAAAAAATAAATGAAATTGCAACAGTGGAGTATCTCTCTCCTGGGTTTTTTTATTTGTTTGTTCCCTTTTTTATCTTTTTTCCAAAATCAAAGAAATGTACAGCTGTATTGCTCAGCTCAAATGATAGTCGTTCCTGATTGTCTCAGTATGAGGTCTCACAGTCTTAAGTAAACTTTTCACCTTAGTACACCAGCAAAGACATCAAATAACACTAAAAAGTAAATTGTAGACTGAATGGTTCAATGCAGATGTAAATTTATGATGTTCAGGATTCTTTTGGAGGTAACATAATGCTGATATTCTGTCTTACTAAGTGATGCCAAGTACTAAACTGATATGGTTCTTTTCCAAAGCTTTAAAGTCAGAGATCTCTTTGCATTCCATTACAACTTCTGTCTTAGCTGAGCTACTGCCATTTTTAAATATCGATTAAATTTCATCTTAGCACAGATATCCATTTGTATTCATTGGCATTTTAGTCAGCTGTCTGGTACAAATTTGCAGCTCTTATCCAGCTGTGTATTTAAAACAAAATAGCTTAAAATATCTTTCAGTGTGATCCACCAATTAAAAAAAAACAACTATCCCTTTTTCAAAACATTGTCACAATATTTATAACTTATGCTATCTGAAAGCTGAGTATTGGGTTATGGATGTATATATAAAATCCTAAACCTTGTGTTATTCTGTTTTCACAGAACCACAGAATGATTGGGATTGGAAGGGATCTCTGGAGAGTATCCATTCCAATCCATCTTGCAGGAGACTGAAATGTTATGGTTTATGGCTTAAACGTCTTTATGAAGGACTTTTTGCCTATTGTAGCAAAGGTGTATAACAACACTGCACCACTGAAGCCTACCCTGGCTGAGTCCTCTGAAATCTGAACTGTGAGTTAAACCACCTAAGGCAAATTGGAACAAAATGACATTATTGTTTGAAGCATCTGGAAGAGCATCCATGACAGGGCCCAGCCCAGGTCCTTTGGAGTGGAAGCCACCAAGAAGACCAGATGGAGGAAACAGTGAAATGCCGTTGGGAACCTTGGAAGGGTGATATGTTTCTACTTCAGCTCTGTCACTCTCTCTGTCCTCACACTTTCATTCTTTCTCTTTCTTTCTCTCTTTCTCTTTCTTTCTTTCTCTTTCTTTCTTTCTCTTTCTTTCTTTCTTTCTTTCTTTTTCTTTCTTTCTTTATTTAT
>JANRGV010000051.1:12902038-12922826 GCA_024734035.1 Alethe castanea
TTTCTTTCTTTCTTTCTTTCTTTCTTTCTTTCTTTCTTTCTTTCTTTCTTTCTTTCTTTCTTTCTTTCTTTTTTCTTCAGCACTTCAGGAGTTTTCTACAGTTTAAATGAAGGACTCATTTTCCAATAATTACATCACTACAATAAAAGTGAGTGTCTGACATTGATAGCTACTGTGCTCAATTTCCATTCACTCTATGATTTTCAGGGGCCCCTGAAAGTGTTCAACAAATTTCAGCAGCCTAGGTTATAGTCCAACTTGTTGGACTAAGCAAGACCCTTAGTAATATTCACTTCATCTTGAACTATCTAATGCAACCAAGGGACCACTTCATGAGGACGTCCAACTTTCTCTCCATAGTATTAATAAATTATGCTATCATAAATTAAACTTTTAAAATGTATGTGATTATAAGAAGTAGGACTCCTTTTGAAAGGAGTGGTAAAGTGACTCAAAGGAGAATTTTTGATGCACGTTTTCTCCCTTAAGTGTTCTCACTGAACCACTGAACCTTCCTATGCACATTCAGCTACATGTCATTGTCACTGTCATTCCTAAGAGAAGGTTATAAAGAAATCCTCTTAGGAAAGCTTCTGATACAAAAAAAATTTGAACAGTTTATAAAATGATATTGAAACCAAGTGATAAATATGCAAATTAAACTTGCCAGGTGGCAGGAACTTTTTCAATGTTCCTTTTCACCTTTAGATAGAGTCTGAAAGTCTTCTGCCAGTCTCTCAGTCTCAAAGTGGTTTTAAGGAATACCTGATGAGCAAATTTTAAATTGAAAATTTAATTTACAAGGTGATTCTTATACATGAAATGAAATACTTCAAGGAAAAAGTAAAAATCAGGTATGAACACTGGTAATGAAGAGAACACAAAGAGCAAATGGAAAAAAATTCTATGCAAGGCTAGAAGTAAAGGCCAGAACTCAATTAAAAAAAAAAAAATTACAATAATTACATCTACACAAAATCTTAAGAGTGTTCATAACAAGTCAGAAGGGTTGTTGTTGACCTGTTTCAATGTGTATCCTTCCCTGACCATGCCCTGGAGCAAGACAGAGAATTCAGAAAAACCTTCAACTACTCAACAACTTCTTTATATAGGTTAAGGTTTTTAACAGCTGACAGTAGAAAGTGAAACAGTCTATAGGCAAGCTAAGTTTTTAAAATAATATAAAATAATGTTTGAAATAGTTTCAATAGTGTCACCTGTGGCAGGTGACAGTGTTACATCATAGTGGTAGTTTACAGGAAGTTCTGAGAAAACAAATGCAATGTTTAAAGAAGACTGTGACTTTCATTTCATCTGATGAAGTTAAAGATAAATGAAACAAGCTAAGCTGAGAAATGTTTTGCTGATATTCTCATTATTATTATTACTGCCCTGCTCTCAAAAACATCATTTCAATTGACTCTGTATAATGTAAAAGATGATGTGACTTTAAATTGTGTTATTAAGGTCTATTTGATTTGTTCAGTGCTAGACAATACAGAAATAAAATCAGAGCAATGTTAGTATAAATTAGCTATTTGTTTTCCTTTTTGGTCAGCATGGGAAAGTAAACCTGAAACATACATATATCTTAAGTGAAGAAAAAATTGAACTAATTCTGTATTACATTTAAACATCTAAGACTTGAAGAATATTCTAATATATGGTTTCAATATGTCTTTCTTCTAGAGCAAAAATTTTGCTAAATTAATATTCTAGACATGATCTAAAAATATTTTGAGTGTGTTATACTGATTCCTTTTCCTAGTCTTCTTAATTCTCATCTTAAATGAAAAGAATGTCTTCAGATGTAACTGAGCAATAAGGATCCATGATGAGAAAAAATCCAATATCCTTATGTTTTTAATAAGGGCTTATCTTTATGGAATTATCTGTTTTCAGGGGTCAGGATTAATTTCCTGTCAAATATATCATACAAGCATTAACGGCAGTGCCTATTTATTCCTGTTTCTTATTTTTTCTTGGAATAGGATTTTTCAATATTAGATACCAGTTGATGCATCTAATTAGAGCTTTGAGAAATTTTTGCATTTCTTAATTAATAAAACTAATTTTTCCAAGGATATGGCCTGTTTGAATTGTGATTTAGATAAAAGTTTCCAACTGTTTTCCTGCCTAACTCATAGTTTGGTTCAGCACTTGGCAACTTTTTCATGCTTTTGCTGAAGTTAATTTTGCTTCTTTACAATCAGGTTTCACATAACTTGCTCTCACTCTAGGAAACTGGAAAATAACTAGTTTGTTTCCTGAAGAAAATGTGAAAGTTTGCCAAGAAGATACAATTTTTTTAGTTCATTTCAAGTTTCAGAACCTAAATGTTACTATTTCCTGTCAACCTCAATTCATGGGGACATGGTTTATATCCTTTGACTAAATCTGAGTTATTAGTTTAACAATTCTTGGTTTTCCCCATGAAATGAGATTATAAACACTTATATGCTTCTTTACTACATAGTGTGTGCCTCTGCTTCGTATACATAGGTGTTCATGTGCATATGGAGTGTAAGACCTGTTGTTTGGGGTTTTTTTTCCCTTGCTTGCATGAAACTTCTACTTACCAACAATTAATCTCTTTTATTCTTTATCACATTTCTAACACTTCTTTGGCTATACTAAAAGAAGGGACATGTTTATTTAGACATCCAGACATGCTGTGCTGATATATTCCTCCCAGTTTGGTAAACTGAGCAATGTACTCCAGTGGAACACATTTTGCTGTGAATACCTCTTAATTCCAAGAGAATCTACAAAGGGACATCAGTTGGGCCTTTAAGGAAATTAAATTATTTGATGTCAAAGCAATAATTTTATTGGAAAAATTATTTTACTAGAGTATTATTGAACTTGTAGAAAAAAAACTGAAAGAAACTCAAAGAAAACAAGTGTCCCCAGCGCAGCAAGGACAGGGAGCTGCTGGAGCCAGCCCAGAGCAGGCACCAAGGGGAGCAGAGGGATGGAGCAGCTCTGCTGGGAGGGAAGGCTGCGAGAGCTGGGATTGTCCAGCCTGGAACAGAGAAGGCTCTGGGGTGACCTCATTGTGGCCTTTCAGTACCTGAAGGGAACCCACAGGAAAGATGGAGAGAAAGTATTTATAAGGGCCTGGAGTGACAGGGCAAGGAGGAATGGCTTCAAACCGAAGGAGAGCAGGATTTAGACTGGATATTAGGAAGAAATTCTTTGTTGTGAGGGTGATGAGGCCCTGGGACATGTTTCTCAGGGAAGTTGTGGCTTCCCCATCTCTGGAAATGTTCAAGGCCAGGATGAATGGATCTCTAAGCAACCTGGTCTAGTGGAAAGGTGTCCTGCCCATGGCAGGGGGTTTGGATCTAGATGGTATTAAACATTTCTTCCAACCCAGGTCATTCTCTGATTTTCTGATTCATTCTAGGATTTCAAAGAAAGGCTTTGCAAGGGGGTGTCATCTAAATTAGTTATGCAAGCAATTATGAAGTAAAAACTGGTAAATGTAATAGGAATATAAGAATTGAATAATTATAAAAATAGATAATCCATAAGAGTTAGTGAAAAACTACGTTCATAAAAGAGACATTTCACTAATCCATATATGCTGGTAGGTGACAATCTGTACTACTCTCAGTTCACTTTTAAGTCTTTTCTGAAAAGAAGTAAGGAGTTGGAACTTTGCTTTCATGTAAAAGAAAAGGGTAGAGCAGAACTCATGTCTGACAGGAGTCATGTATGTCAAACACTGCATCTCTAGCAATGCTGCCTGCCTTAATAAATGTGATAAATAGAGCAGCAGCCTCACTAGAAGCTTAGAATTTACTACACTAACTCTTAGGTCATCACTGTTCTTAAAAACTATTTATCTTGGAAAAAGAAAAATTGGGTTTGGGGTTTACTGTGTATGCCTTTCACGGAGTAACTTATGGTCTTCTCGAGGGTCACTTCTGAACCTTTTGATTATAACAGTTCCATTCTGTTATACTTTAGATTGAAAATCCATCTCTCTGTAAATGTTGACCGTTAAGTGCTCTAAAAGCCATGTAGACCCTGAATAGTGATGTAGAATACCATTATTGCCCCAAAATGATGAACATTTCCCAAAGCATAGTCCATTCCACTGACCTCAAAAATTCCATTTGTAAAAACCATACCTTAAAGTTGTGTCCAAAAACAGAATAACTGGATGTTTTCTATTTTAGACATAAAATATGTGCTATCTTTTGTGTTATATAAAATATAACCATACCTGCGAGTACTTGGATCTCATGAGTGAAATAGATAATACTGAATCAATTTGGCATTAAAAAAAAAAAAAAAAGAGTTGATTTCTCCTAAATTTATGATCTCTGTAGACTGCAGGGATAAATGACAGAAATGACAGATGCATCTCCTGTTTGTGGCTGTTTTCATTTGCTGGAGTTTTGCTCAGCAGTTCTGACAGCTTTACTGCAACCACCAGCTCTGAGAAAGCCAACATGTGGGCCAAAACAGCAGTTTGCCATGTTATGGGACTAACATAATGTAGATCTAACAAAATGTGGAACTAACATGTTTCCCTGAACATGGGTTTTTAAGCATTCATTGACCTGCCTCCTAGAAATCCAACTTAATTTTTCCATCTCTTGAAACAATTTTAGGTACTCTACTTCGACACGTGTCAGAAATCATTCCAATATAACTGATCCTGTAGGAATGGTCTTTGAATGCTGAATATTTGACTATGACTATATTGTTTTTTTCCTGAAAGACTATCCCTCATGGTCATGGCATGTGTGCATGTGTCTGTGTGTTATAGTCCAAAATATTCACCGGAACACCTCTGAATTGTCTACATGTTTCAGCCACTCAAGAGAACAGGAATTACAGCTGCATCATGCACATTTACTTTTGTTTGGATTCAGATGCTTATTTCCTTCTTGAAAGACTGTTTTAATCTCCTCAAAAGCTGTTCAGGCTTTTCCTCAGCTCTGTGGGACTCCATCATCAATCATGACACTCGGGGATGGCAGGCTGCCACAAGGGCAGAATAGCCTGTGCTGTACTGACAACAGAAACAAGTGGCTTGAGTGGCTGCCCATTAGGATATGGCTGGACCCAGACCTCTGTTTATTAATCTAATGTTTGGGCCAAACCACTTAGCAGCAGGATCAAACTAGTAATGAATGCACTGCAAATCATGGAGTGTGTGTACACTCTGTATGCAATCATCAGCAAAAGTAGGTCACGGGTCAGCAGCTCTGCAATGTTTGACTTGGTGCAGGCTCTGTAGGGAGAAAATGTCATCATTACTAAAACACAAATATACATTCCTTTGTTATGTACTCAAAATTGAGAGCTGTGTGAGAAAATAAGCTTAAAGCAACATAGGAAGGATCTTTTTGAAAAACAAGACAAAAAAGCCACACTAAGACCTTCAAAATGAAACCAAATTTCCTTTTATTTTTTCATCCACGTAAGTTCTAACAATCTGATTCTGCTCAGGCCCCTTCTCAATATGCCATCAACAAATATCACAAGAAGATTCATACAGAATCCTCTAGGGAACTTCATGATGTCAACAGTTCTAAGCCAGAAGCATCATTATTCTCTGATGCTTTCTTTAAGCAGCTTGTAACAAACTTTGTAACAAACTTTTGTTCAGACTGAGGACTTCCATGTAGCTTTAACTGAAATAATACTCTTTTAAAATATAATGAAAAATATTTGGCATTGAGATGCCTTCAGATTATTTTGAATGGCAAAGTATTTTGCACATGGAAATCCTTCTAGGGAGAGAGGAGAGATGGGTAGAAGAAAGTGGGAGGAAAATAAGTGTTAGAAGTTAAGACAGCAATCAACCTCCTTCTTGCTTATTTTTCAAAGAGCAAGGTGTGCTTTTAAATGTCTTGATTTGATTTCTGGTAAAGTTTTTCTATCTTTTAAGCTAGAAGTGCAAGCTGTTTTTTATTGACTTATTCATTCCAGAAGTTCTAAGTTAATATCCAATATTTTATATAAGTCATCATTAATCTTTTACATATTTCATTGTCATTATTTAGACTTCCTTACTACTGCCCCTTCATTTTTTTAATGAAAAAAGAACATTCTAGCAAATTATTATTTATCATAAAAGTCTTATTCTTTTGCAGTGTGGATAAAAAACAGCGGGCAGAAGTGATTTCTAGGAAAATCATGAATCCATATGTGCAACTGACCCAGCTGTCCCATTTAAATTCAACTTTTTTTTATGATGCAATTTAATTGTCTCACAACCTGCCTCCCATGTATTCTCTTGTGCTGAATGTTTTTTCTTTAAATACAAAAATGCAAAAACCACTGAAACTATATTTTAAAAGGACTGTAGAGAGAGTCAACTCAATCCAGAGGCAGAACAGCAGAAAAAGCTTCAGCCTGGGTGTCATTAGCTGCAGAATAATTTGATATCAGTTAATGGACTCATTAAATGAGAAAAAAAATAATTATGTTCAAACCTAATACAGTTCTGTTATGCTCATTATGGAAAAAGTGCCAAGAAATGATTGGGGGGAAGGAGGCTGACAGTATTTATGATCTCTTTTTTTACATTTATTCAAAGAAGGTTTTTACAATTTCAGATTAAACAAAGCCCACACTCTCATTTTTCAGACAAAGTGATAACATTTGCCTTCAGGAAGTTTCAAAGTGAAAGTGTCAAAAAAGAACTTCCTTCCCTCTCTCCTCATCCCCTCTTCCCTGAAACAAACTTGCTACAAGAAACAAATTTCCTGAAGAGTTTCCATTGAAAAAACTTCATAGTTTTGCAGCATATTGTGTCACTGGATTTTACTGAATCAGCTATTGTCAGCCTTCAGGGAAGGGAATCAGCTAGAACAAATTAAAATAACTTCTTGCAGAGCTGGTTTCAAGCAAGTGAGAGTTGGGAATTAAGAAGCATTAACTAATTTTCTTTCCTGTTTAGGTTTTTTTATGTAGAACTTTGAAGACCAGAAGTCTACCTATGCAGGACGAAAAACAACTAAGTTGTTTTTTCCTGGGAGTTGTAACCTTCCACATCAACTTTCAAGATACCCAACCAGCTCTATTCATTAACTTCCTCACTTCCTCCACTCTTGGTGATCTTTCACCATGTTCAGTTGTTTTCCTACAGCTGAACAGCACCAGCAGCCCACAAAGAACAGCTGGATCTCTGAGTTTTACCCATGGCAAATTCAAGGCTTGCTTTGTACACCTTTCAGGTAGCATTTCTGATTTTGACTCTCTCTACTCCACCTTCCTTGCAATTTATGGGGTGAAGATTTTCATGCCATTATGAGCTATTTGATTAAATAATTGATTAATTAATAACTATTGATAATTTATTACACAGGAGTACTTAAGCTATTCAGCCTACAGACTAAGCAAAAGCTTGTTACCACCTGCCAGACTTAGAAACACATATCCAGTCACAGATACTTGGAACAAATATATTTTCCTGGTTTATTTCAGGACAGCAGCTGTCCTGGACAATATTTTTGGCTAACAGTTGAATTTTCTTAGCCAACTGTATATTTCCAGATATATTTAAATATGTCTGCTCCCTCCTCACTTTCTGCGAGCATCACAATAACTTACAAATAACCTCATTAGTGCTTTTCTGTTTATCCACTTCTCATAAAAAGCATGATACAGAAACTAGACTGGTTAACACCATATAAAGTGATCATATTTTAAGTCATTACTGTGACAACTTCTGTATTTTTGTTAGTCATTACTGTGACAGTTTCTTTATTTTCATCTCAAAGTATGAAAATCCGCCAGTCATTCAATTCATTGGTCAAGACAGGCTCAGCACTCAGATGCAGAAGTTTTTTGCACCAAAGGTGATCTCCTTAACATACAGGTGCGTACACACACATGCACTATACTGTACTAGTTACAGCAAACAACCTTTGCTATACTTTGATTAAAGGCTTCAAGACGAAATGATCTTTTCAAATCAGATCTAATCATTAGGAAAAACACAAATAGCTTTTACTCATACACGTAGGTCCTAAATAGGAAGATGAACAAGCTCCTGAGTAACAATTATATTTCAAACAAATGACCAGATCAAGGATGATTTGTCAAGCCTTGACATATTAATCTTCAAGTTTAGAAAATGAGATTTTAAAAACAATTAACCTTGGGGTTTTTTATTTAATACTGGTTTTGGCTTCATAATATCTGAGCTTTATTCTTACACAAAACTCACTAAATCTTTCTTTAAAGAAATTAGAGTTTTCATTTTATAATTCAGTTCTGAAGCCAGAGTTTTCAGGAAATTAAAAAATATAACAAGATTGCAAAATATGTTGACACAATGAATTTCTTTTCTTATGACCTTATATCTTGCATTTTTTTTTTCTTTTTTACATCATGGCACAGCCTGACAGGCTGCTCTGTAAGCCTACCATACATTTTATGTAGATAGTGATCACTTGTTTCCTTCTGTAACTCTTACCCAAAACAGAAGTTGTGTGTTTGCAAATTAAATTCTGTTTATATGCTTCCTGTAAATAAACACTTACTTCACGTGTGAATTTCATGAAATAGACTCAAACAAACAAATTTGAGTATCCAATTCACATATGAGCCATTGCCTTGTCCTCTGACAAATAGTGTGTACAAACCCCAATCAGCAGCTTTTAAAATACAGTTTTAAACATTTGTATTTTGTAAGTCCAGCTGATTTGATTAAACACAGTGAGAGAATCTATTTATTTTATTTAATAAACCAAAATCTTATAATGAGATTGCATCTGTGAATAATGTTGTAGATGAGTTATAGTTTAGTCCTACAAATATTTGGCAATACACAGGTAAAATAAATTTTACATTAACATTCGTGCCAGCTAACTAATTTTCTCATTATTTGCAGTAGGCAGAGAGAAAGGGGTAAACACAGTCAAAACAAATGCAATTAAATTGAAAAATTGCTGGAAGATAGGTTATCAGTACAAGTGCACTTAGGAAAAAACCTTCAGAAGTTATTTATGAAAAATTTTATTTTATTTACTGCATTATATTCCCCTTAAAAAATAAAGCATATTTATCTGATTGCCATGTAATTGTTTAATCTTTGATTTGAGGAGTAATGGTAAAGAGATACATAAACAAAAAAACCCCTTCACTGCCATTGTTATAAAAATTGAAACTAGTGGAGAAGGTTTCTTTCAAAAAGAAAGAGTTGTTGATCAGTAATTTAAAAAAAAATCACATGGTAAACCAAACTGCTATAATCACTTTATTTGTGGATTACTATTATTAAATAAAACCCATTTTATTTACTAAAAATTGTAATTTGAAGTTTTATCAGAATATTTGTATTTATCCAAAATTCATTAATTTGAACAACTCTCTTACAAAAATGACATTATTAATCTAGCAACTGGGATGAAATTTAGAAAGAAATTCTGTGTTTGTTTAATGATTAAGAAAGGAAGCTGAAAGTGTTTCATCATGAAAATTGAACTCCATGTAAAAAAATTATTTAAGCAAAATTAAATACTTAAGCACTTTAATTAAGCAAAAGTATGAATAATTATAATCCTTGTGGAAAGTCTTTTAAGTTACATAAATATATATTTTTCAAAGTCATCTTATTTTAAACTCAGGTTAATTAAAACATGTCTTGAAAGCGACCAAGTGAAGTAACTTTTCTATTTCCTCCACTTGAAGTAGAAAAGTTAAAGTGCATCAGGGAGTCTGAGTAAAAGAGAAAAAGGGAAAAAGAGAAAGAGAGAAAAAGGGAAAAAAAGAAAGAGAGAAAAAGAAAAAAAGAGAAAAAGAGAATAGTAGAACTGTGCTTTCCCTGAGACAGGAACAGCCCCCAGAAGAAAGCAAAAGCCCAAGAGATTCCTCCTGCCCCAGCAGGGAGGTAGAAGGAGCTTAGAGGAAACTACATCACTAGGAAATTCCCTATTCCTTCCATGATATAACTAGCCCTTGGGAAAAAAGGCTTCAGAGAGACACCAGCATATTCAGCAGTTAGAGAGGACTGCTTCTATGGAGCAAGGAACTGTGCTTCCAAAAGGCTAGATTTGAGGCAGAGTTAAATCTGAAGCCAAGTATTAGACAATTTGTGCCTTGAAGCCATCACCTTTCCTGCAAGGCAGCACTTAAAGACAGCTGGGTTATTTCTGGGTACTGCAGTACAATAATTCCAGGCAGGATGACCACCAATAAGTAAAGCAGACCATGTGCCACAACACAGCAATTCACTGTGTGTCTGCAGCTTCTTGTGAGAGAGCAGAGTCATCATCCCATGGAGAAAATCACAACTCGTTGGCAGATTTCTACTACTTCTCAATAAGTAATGTAAAAATATCTTTGAGACATCACACCCTTTTCACTCTCAAAAGATTGCATATACCCTCAAAATTCAAGACAGTGCTGCACATTATGCAAGTGGCATGTGAAGTGGAAGCTAATGAAGTGGATGAACATTTGTTAATTATATATCACCGGACTTCCTGTACACTTGTTAGCTGTTATCAGAACCATAATAATTATAAACCTGTACTAGCAGCTTTGAATATTACTAACTGTGGTGGAAAGGAAAGAATGTGATTAATGCACCATAGAGTCAGGATGGTAAATGACTTACCTGCCAGACATGGTGTCCTATGCTGACTTGAGTAGCATGCTGATGAAATCTGTATGACATGATGAACTCTTTCTGAGCACTTAAAAAAAGTCTTTCTTGAGTTTAATCTGAGATCTAGAAATTCACATACATGAAGTGTAGGTGACCCAATACTTGAGCCTACTCTCCCTAGACAAATGTATACAATCAATTTTCACTTAATTTGTGCTTAAGAGTGAATTGAAGGGTAACACATAGGGGAAATTACAGTCATGCTACTGGTAAATTAGCTTCATTTCTGTTTTCCTCATTATAGAAATATGTCTAAAATGGGTACTTGAACTTTCTTTTCCCACAGTCATGATAGATTGTTTTTTTGGATGGGGCTCTGAGCAATCTGGTCTAGTGGAAGATGTCCCTGCCAATGGCAGGGGTGTATAACAAGAAGATCTTTAAGGTATCTTTCAGTCCAAATCATTCTATGATTTCATGATTCATGGTTTGGCATCTTGCCATGGCACAAAGAGGACATATACTAGCTCCATAAAATTTTTTGAGAGGCTCAGATGAAAAGGTAGGATCCATTCATTATTAAGGTCATGCTAATATACATGAATATCAAAGATTTTTTTAGACTCTTCTGTAGTGATGACAACTCCACTTGAAAAAAAACAAAACAACCCTGCACTCTGGAATTTAAAGGCTTATAAAAGACTAAAGCTGATAGTGAGAGAGAGAGATTGTTTAATGTATTTTTTCTGCAATTTTTAGTCTGCAGAATTTTTAGTCTTTTGTAAATACTTGACAATGTTGAGAATTAAGCTAGAGATGTCAGTGGGCCTGAAGAGTTAATGGGATTCCACAAGCTTGTCAGCAGCTATGAGAGATGCAGTCTAGACAGATGTCTAAGAGAAAGGTATGTGGGATAGATAAGGGGGCTTACTTGATGTTCTGAGCTAGAGTTCACCAAATTTCTCCAGCTCTTTTTCATCTCTTTTTGCTGTATTTTCTTTACCCACACAACCTCCCACCAAAGTGAATAAAGTTTTGAAACTATTTCCCAATTGCAATGCTGCATCAGCACTGGCATAGTGTATGATGATGCTGTAGAATGGCAAGATCCATCACAGTGTATTCATGCAAGACATTTTTTTTTCCCCTTTTAGTGTTATTATCAGGCATATATAATGTCTACTTTTTGACCTCTTGGAAATGTATTGCTTCCTCTTACCAAAATGATTTTTTACCTGATTTCATGGATGGAAAAACAATTCAGATATATATTTGTGTGTGTGTGTGTGTGTGTGTCTGTGTGTGTGTCTGTGTCTGTGTCTGTGTCTGTGTCTGTGTGTGTATGTGAATGCCCCAAACTGAATTCTTTAATCCTCAAAGAGAAGTCCACTACAATATTGCTGGCAGCAATAGATATGAGCTCTTTGAAAAATTTGTTAGCATCTGGACTAAACAAAACTCAAATCCTCAAATTAATAAAGAAATGTAAAATAAAATCACTAATTAAGAGGCTGATCAAGTGTTGTGTTTCAGCATGTAGACTCTTGAAATGGGGAAAATAGGAGAACTGAGGATTTAGAAAAGACTTTTACTGAAAAGAATTCCTATATAAACTGGTCTTGAAAAGAAGATGTTCCTGAAACATTGAAGATCTTTGCTGTAGGAGAGATCCTGGAAGTGAGGGAAGATCTTGGAAATCAGGGGGCTGTAAGAAGACTAAAGAAGAGGGATGCCTGGGGACCTTGAGAGGAAATAGCTGAGATGGGTAAGGATGAGCAACAGCACAGAAGAAACCAAGCCAGTTCTCTAGAGACCGTCCTGGGCCAGGAAGGACTTTCCACAGTGATGGATGGTGAGATCAAAGGAGCACAGGAGCTGCAGGGGAGAGTGTGACTGAATGTGTGAGGTAATCATTCAGAGTAAAAAACCCTCGCTGCCCTTTTCTTAAATAAGCTCCAGTATCCAGATCCACCCTGGTCTGTAATTTACTGTGCCTCACCTGCAACACTTGGCACTGTCTCTTCCCTGCTCTCTTCTCCCACTTCTGCCCTGGCTTTCCCTATTTTCCTACAACCTGCAGTGACTTTTTAATTTATTTTTTTTTCTCCCACTGGGAACAATAGCAGCTGTGGCAGACACCACAGTTCCTAACACAGTTATCCTTTTCCTCTTTCTCTGGTCCTCTTTAAAGGAGCCCTTATATTCTTTCTTGCAATCATATCCTGGCCATTCACCTGCATCATTATCAGCTGCTATGTGATCATGCCATGTAACTTTACCATGAAGGGAGTGAAGCATGCAAAGGTATTTTTTACATATGATGTTAAAAATTGGCTAGTTGTTCTTTTTACCCTGAAGTGAAAAATATAACCCAGAGTTTTTGTTCGCAAGTGACGGTCACATGGACAAAAATGATAAAACCATTTGTAGCACATAACATGCCCCAATATTTTAACAGACCGTTCATCTGAGCATTTTTTTGAGCAAGTCAGAATTAGTTTTGTTTTGATGGTATCCTGGTACACATGTTTAAACAACATCTACAGCATCTATTCTATGCAAATAATTTAACTGGCTATAAATCTGGGCTTTCAGTGACCCAGCAGTGACCTTTCATGCTAATGCATACAATTAAAGAGAGCATGGAAGGTACACACAGAGAAAAATAGTTTAAAAATTCAAATAAATCTATTTAACTTTTTTTTAGAGTCTATATGTACAGAAGGCCAAATCAACTGCTATGACCTTGTGAGCTCTAAATTTTTCTTATTTCATAGTACAATTAATTAAAAACAGTACTTATATTCCATAGCACTTCACATTGAGGATAGCATAAAGTATATTAGCAAAAATATACAAAATTGAGTACTTCTGTACTTCTATTTTTAAATAAACTCAATACTGTAATAATTCCAAGCTGTCTTTCTGCAGAAATTTCAGGGTTTTGCACCATGGAGCCAGAAATCTGCAACAGAAACCCAAAACATAGAGTGCAAACTTTTGGTTGTACTTTTTTATACAGGTCAATACCATTTCCTCATCCAGCTTTAACACCCGAGACATTCATAGCAGGGAAGAGTGTGGATACATTTACAGACCACAAAGCCTGATGAGGCAGAATAACCTCTGGTTACTCTCACTTCCAGATGTTTTGTTTCTCAGGCCTGAGCTTGCTGGGCTGGAACAGTTCATGTATAGCTGCTACTGTGAGGTTTGCACTATACTCACACCCATACTTTGGTATTTTCACTTTAACACTGTGCCTAGGAAAATAATGAAGTTAATTCTTTTTTACTCAAACCTAACAGAAAACAAAAATGACAGACAAATAGCTGTTCTTACTTGGTACAGTCTTGTTTGTAAAGTTATTAGAAATACCTCTGCCTGAATTAAGGTGCAAGTGAGACCATACGCCAGTGACGATAGTATGGCTTTTATTTAATAGCAAATATGAGAGAGAGAGAGAGGAAAAGAGAGAAAAAGGAAGAGAAAAAAATAGGAAAAAGGTGGGAGGACAGAAAACTAGACAGACTAAAGAAAATATCACCACTCCGTGGAACCCAGCAGTGCCCTGTTGATCTTTGCCAGCCCTCGTCTTGGTGGGGAGAGTTCTTTTTCTCCAGAACACAAAAAATCCAATGGATTAATTTATGCTCAGGCCAGGTGGGAATGCCCAGCTACCTTCCCCAGAGGGGGGCCAGTCTCTTGCAACAGACTCTGGATCTGTTGCATTATTTTGCATCACGTGCAGTGCTGTGGCTCAAGGCCTCTGGGGAGCACTTTGGGGATCTTTGATGGATTGTGACCCCCCCTCAGCTGCCTCTCTCAGGAATGTCCCATGGATGTGTCCTGTGGTGATGGGGGTTTCACAGCTGGGCTGGTTTGTGTGAGGGAGGATGGGTGTTCACTGCCTCTGACCAGAGGTCACACCACACGTCCAAAACCTCCTCCCCCAGCCTCATTTTGGGGGGAGTCTGTGCAAACCTGGCTCCTGTGGACTGTGCTCTCCCTCACCCCAAATCAGCCAGGGATGCTGCACCCAGTGCAGCTGGGTTTGGCTTTCTTGTGGATGCATTCTTCTCCCTCAGCCTGAGATGATTTAACAAGAGTATCCCCTTTATCTTGTCTAGGCAACTTAATTCACAGGCCAAGGTTCCAGTCAGGAATCTTCAAGGAGGAGTTCTATGGTTGTAGCTTCTTTATACAGTTTTTGCTACAATGGGCAAAACTCCTTCATAACAGTTTTTAAAGCATGAACCATTTCAGTCTTTGATATCACTGGAAAATGAAACATGAAAACTCACTATGAGTTTTGAGTCCCAGAAGACTGTTAATTCCAAAAATACCTGTTATTTCAGACAGCCTGGTAGCCTGTCCATAATAAACTGTAGCTCATGTAATAAATACCTCCAGGAACCTGCAAGCATAACCCAAACCATTCTGTTTCACGAGCTGTATAAAGCAATGGCCACAATGATCATTTCATGTCATGAGACACCGAGACTCTGGCATCAGATAATTTCATTTAAAGTAGATAATCCAGCATTAATTTAAAGTGAAGTACCATCACACTCATCAAGCTCATTTTGTCCAGAAAAGTAGTGCCCATTATTTGGAGAGATCGATGGCAGAAGGTGACTTTGACCCTCGAGCTGCCTGTAGTCTTGATGTCCACACTGACTGCAATCAATTATCAGTACTTTTTAGAATCCAAGAGCAGCCTAAGCTCAAGGGGAGAGTAAAATACAAAAATGGAAATATTTGATTATAACTCATCCTTTAATGACATACATGAGAGCTCTATGCCCACACAACTTCCAAAATGATGAGCTATTACATGAATAGCCAATATCTGAATGATTTTTGAGATTCTTATAAATCTGAAAAAAAAGCTACAGATAGGAAACCCTCATACTTACAAAATGGCATCTAGACAGAAGCTGGAAAATACTAAACAAATACAAATATATTTGCAGGATAAAAATTTGCTGTTAAAAATTTGAAAAATTTCACTCTTTCAGAGTAAACTTTGAAAAATAAATATACAAACTTATTCAAATAATTGGTTTTATTCCTTCACTAAAGACTATAAAAACCCTTGAACTATAAAATCTACTAAAAAATAAAAGGATTGTTAAAACTGCATGTGTATTGATCAAGACTGTGAGATAAGCATTAAGATGTATGTTTGGATTTTGCATAGAATTAGGCATGAGAAACAAAATGATGGTCTATGTATGCATCAGAAGTTCAAAGAAAAGCTCATTATTGTTTTGTTGATTTTGAAAAGGCAGTTGATGAAACCAAATATGTCAGATTAATACATATTTTTGAATGCTTAATGGTGACATGAAATATGCAGCTAATGAAAAAAATGAGTACTTGGGGAGAAAGTAGCAATACAAACAGATTGAGAAGCTGCTAAAGACTGAAACATCAAAAGAGATGCATGCCAAGGTTGCATACTTTATCTCTGTAGCTGTTCAGCACAGATACAGAAAGTATAACAATCTGCAGAAAAATCAAAAACATTGTAAATGAGATATTTGAGTGAAGAAAGTGAATATTTACAGTGCAGTGGGTGGTGATGACTGTGTCTGAATATCGACTAGAGCAGAATTCAGGAATTCCCTATGAATGGCATCTCAAAGGGTTTCAGAAGAGGGAAAAAATATTAAGAAAACAATAGCAACAACATGAAAAAATGTCAGCTTAAAAAAATCAGGAAGAGAAATTCCCAGATTTTGCTGGACTGACTGGATAGGTATCTATTAATAATAAAATGGTAAAAACATAAGGAAAATAACTTGACAAATTTCAAAAGATTCTATAGAGAAAAAAAAAAATTGATTTCCACGTCTGTTTAGGATTACCATTGACCTTCCTGTATGCTTCTGAAGATGCTTGTGAAATAAAAACACTTGAAGGTTTTCTAACAGGTGCTTTCCAGGTACTGATGTTAAAAATTGTACTTCTTTTTAATAGGACTGCTCTCATAACTTCTGACCTCTTTCCTACTAACAGAGAACTTACCAGGAGAGTTCTATGTCTTCAAAATATTGCACTAAAAATGGAATCTTCTCTTCTTACAGACGCTGCTTCAGAAAGTTATTGCTTTGGCTGAGGGAGGGGGTGTTTTGTTTCGTTTTGGTTTTTTGTTTTATCGTTTTGCTTTTTTGTTTACTTTTTTATATATTATAGTGAATACCAGTTTTCTCATCAGAACTCTTCAGAGGAGAGTGTTCAACCTGCCTCCACAGTCCTAAAAATGTTATTGCATGCTCTCCTTTCCATTTGGCATTTATTTATCTCTATTTATTAATACTACATAGTAAGAAAAAAGACTCTGAAAATCTTAATATTCACCAGTTTCTTATTAATCTGTGTAGTTGCATTCATCAGTAGGAAACGCATGTCTAAATAATCAGGATTCTCTTCAAATTGAAGACTAAAATCTTCAGATAGTCTAAATAATATAAATATCCGTCCATAGAATATGAAAGGCTACAGTACCTATGCAGACTTTTTTACTTACATGTCCTTCAGGTTTCCATACAATTTCAGTTACTACATCCTGATTGTAGCCATCCTTATTGTAATTTGCCATAACTACTGTGAATAGCAGTTTTAACAGACACATAAGTCAATTAATTGAATTTATCCACTTGGTGAGCTTGGAAGCTGCAATTTTCCTTTTTTTCTTTTCTGTCCCAATCAAGCTTTAAGCTTGGATATTTATAAAAGTGTTTTCATTATATCAGTCTGTTTGGCTGAAACTGTGAGCTGAGAAAATGGAGCTTCTCCACTTGCTAAAGACAGGTGAAAAATAAACCTTGCAACAATAACAGTTTTTAGCAATGATTCACATAAATATCTGCATCATTAAATAAAAAAGTACAGCTGGCTTCATCTTCCTGAAAAAATTAGAGGAAAATGGATAGTAAGGTTATTTTAGATGCAGTACATTGAAACAAAAAGTAACCTATTGCAAAGTCAGATAAAAATCAGTGCTTTAATAAGAAACAATTTTCATCTGAACATCTACAGTTAAACACAATTATTGCCTTATTTTGCAGTATGTTCAGTTTATGCAATGAATAGATTGACTTCATGCAGAATGAATCAGAAAATGAAATTTGAGTATGAGAGGAAAAATCTTACTCCAAATAAAAACACGTATTCAGGTACTTCTTTGTGAACACATAGATATCTGGGGTGGGTGGTTTTTCTGTTTGGTTGGTTTGGGCTCTTTTTTATTCCTTGTAATTTAATAAATGAGATATTTAAAATAATCCTGCCAAAAAAAGATGGACAAAACAAGGATGAATTTTGTAAAATCTGTTGCCAGAACTCATCTATGATATTCCTCTTGTTCAGTTTCTGTAGGAGTAATTACTGAGGCTCTGGTCATCTTGTCTTCCAATGTGCATATTTTAAGAAAATACTCTGTACACTAAAGGTAAACCCAAAAGTTAGCAAGGAGCAGTTCAGTGCTCTGTATATAGAAAGGCAGTCATTTTTTTTTAATGCAGCCTAATTTAAGACCTTAAAGGAGAATAAAACACAAATGACTTCAAAATGTGATGTCTGTATGCAAACAGTCTTCTTCTATTCAAATACATTGGTCCAGCTGATGCCCCTTTGATTTAAATATGGACAGAATTTATGTAATTAAAACTTTATTCTGGTCTGTTTCTAAATCTATGTATCTCCTACATTTATTGTTACATGTTAATTCCCAAGGTCTGCTAATGCAATAAACAAAAACTCTTAATGAGTATAAGGAAAAAGAAATAGCAAAACACCCCTACCCACAACATCCCATTTGCTTAGTTTAGTTTTAAAAGCCCTGTAAGCCTTGCACTAATTTTGAACCTATTTTTCAGGTGTGGAGTTACCAAGCATGAATTTTCTAAGTGATCAGTGGTGTATTATGTTCTGAAAATGAATATTTCTGCAGATTAATACACAGTTTCTGACTAAGAAGGTGGTTTTCATTTAGTAAAATTCCCAAATTCAGAGCACAAAACACAAAACTTACACTGAATCTATACTCATTATGAACTAAAATTCATAAAAAAATGAAAGTAATTTTACAGGCAGTGAGTCATTAAGCTATTTTAATTTTCACCCTCTAATGCAGTAGAAAAACACCTGAAGCAGATGGATTTTGCAGGTAGTGAAACAGTTTAAAAGAACAAGGGAATTTAGGCATAAATGCTTTTGAGGGAGAAAAATAAGAAAACAGTAAAATTGATTGGAAGACCAGAGAGAGAAAATAAATGAAGTAAACAAAATTGCTAGATTTCAAATGCTGGCAACAGTGTACCAATGAAGAAACACATTGCATTTTTAAGACATTGTACCAACCAAGAAACACAAGTGTTTTGGGGAGGTGTCTCTCATGAAAACTTATTTTGTTTTCTTTTTTTCTATTCCTCTTTGAAGGAATGTTGAGTAGGTATTGAGATGCTTTTTGCAAATTTCTGCAAGCAATTATGTTATGTGAATCAAAAGATGATAAAATCCTTTCACATCTTTCTAATGAACACATTTCTCTTGTGGGTTTTTGTTTATGGAATTAAATTGAAATATTTTATTCCCTGGCGCTCCCCTTATGTGTTTTGAATAACGCAGTAAATTCTCACATCTTCTGCAGTGCCCCAAAGCAAGGTTAAATGCACATTCCTTCAATTATGTTTTATAGCAAATTCAAAGGGAGATGTCAGATGAGTGAAGCACCACAATCATGCAAAGGGAAACCTCCTGGTGATGCATTCATTAATCTCTGTGTTCTTAGGTCCAAATGGCTTTTAAGCTTTGGCCATTTTTTTATTTTTTAGGCACTTCCTTCTCTTTCTGATTTTACCTAGCTGCTGCTAAAAAGTAATGCCCTTCCATGATACCATTCACAGCTCCAATATTCTTGACTGCTATTATTTAAACACTACATGAGAGACTTCCAGTGAAACTTCTTCTCAAAAACGTAAGACCTATGATTTAATCTGCTCCTTTATATTTTGATTTTCCCCTACCCTGTAAATAAAGATCATGGTCACGTGAGAAGGCAGTCAAACCTTAATTATCTGGGGGAGAAGCCTCTTTCTTTCTGTAAGGCAAAACCACTTTGCTATCAAAAGGATATATTCAAAATTATATCAGGAAACACGATGACTTTCATCATAATTGTTTCCTTTTACAGAAAAAATAAAAGCAATAATTTGTCTTCTTACATGACATTTTCTCAAAATTCTCTACAACTTTGGGATAGATATCATCTTGCAAAAAAAGGATGCAAAGAGAAAGAAGGAATTGAGAACTTTAGAAATCTTCAATACTTCTGTCCCCATTTTCTATGTGATTTGATACTGCCTCTTGAGATTTGGATAAACATACCCCTTGTGATTCATTCCCACTGAGACTATTTAAGAGGAAAAAAAGGTGCTGTCAGATAAGGATATCAATACAGAGTTTAATTAAGTCATAAATTATAGCTACAGTTTGTGATTTTAACCTCAGTCTCCTTTTCCCCTCAGACTTCAAATATCTTGTATCTCATTTTTTAATGACGCAACGATGACATTTGATTGATTTTTTCATTGTGACTTATTGAGTATATAAAAAGGGAATTAGCAGCTGCATTCAGGGTCAGTTCTATTTTGGAAGGACACATTTGTCAGAGTACATCTGTGGTGCTTGACAGTGTGTGGGCTGGACTATTAGCACAATGAAAAATAAGGTGCATTTCAGTCTAACCTCCAGCTCTCTGTTAAAAGGAGAGAAAACACCGGCTGAGCAATAAAAAGTAAAGAAGAATGTGTGAAACATGAACTGTAGGCATTTCAGAAGCAGATGGGAAAGTATTTTAGCTGTTTCCTGAAATCACTGGGAAGTTACAGAAGAGAAGGATATTTGGATGGATGATACATTAAATGTGTCAACACTTATGATTTTGTTTTCCTTAGTTTAGTGGGGTTTTTTTTATTTGTTAGGTTCTTTTGTTTGTTTCTTTGGGTTTGGGGCTTCCTGGTTTGGTTTAGGTTTTTTTGTTTGGTTGGTTTTTTGGTGTTTTTTTGTTTGTTTGTTTGTTTGGTTTGGTTTGTTAGTTGGTTGTTGGTGGTGGTTTTTTTAATTGATTTTCTTTTTTTAATGAGTTTGACCATTTTTAATTTTGTGGAAAATACCTGAATCATTCCATCTGCATTT
>JANRGV010000051.1:12922891-12948539 GCA_024734035.1 Alethe castanea
AAAACACAAGCCATAGAATGGATACAGCCAAATCAAATGAAGAAAGTCCTCTCAGCACTCACAGATGAGGTTGGTATGAAGAGGTTTAGGAAGAGACTGAGAGGAAGCAGCCCCTCATGGCTGAAAGGTAGTGAGTTCCTGGATACCTTTCCAAGAATCTCCTTGATATACAAATTCTGAAAGCAGATAAGAAAAAAAATGGGAACTAGCAATCACATAAGTAATGAAGTGAAGGGTAAGCCCATGCTTATAGAATGGGTTTGGGTTGAAAGGGACTTTAAAGTTGATCTGGTTCCAATTCCCCCTTTCCCTGTGACCAGGTTGCTCAAAACCCCATCCAACCTATCTTGAGCACTTCCAGGAATGGGACTTTCACACCTCTGGGCAATCTGTTGCAGTGCCTCACCACCCTCACAGTAATGACAATCCTGTCATGCATGATTTGCTTCCACCAATAAATGGTCAGGGTAGTGTATGTCCCGAGAAGATGCTCAATCTTGTCTCCCCTTTGAAGAGCACCAAATATGAACAGGCTACTCTAGGAAATGCTGCATGTGATCAAAAGGTTTCTTTTTGCTTTTCAGAAGGAAGATGGGCAAAGGGCTTCACTCTATACACAGGGCTTTTCTCTACAACACTCTACACTCTTTACATATTTTTCAGGCTTGTGTACTCATCAGTAAGGTCTTCTACAATTGGGTAGCACTGTTTTAGGCTTTGGCTTATCTACATGACTTGGACATCAATACTTCTACTCTGGTCAGTAGAAGAGAGAAGACAAGGAGTTCAGTGCACTCATCCCTGGAAGTGTTCAAGCCTAGCCTGGACAGAGCTTTAAGCCAGCTGGTCTAGGGGAAGTTATTTCTCCCAGTGCAGAGGGGTTAGAACTCAGTGATCTTTATGGTCCCTTTCAACCAAACAATTCCATAATTCTATGGTTGGGATTTAACTTAAGTTGTAAATACAAAATTATGCTGCACTGAATAAATCCAAAGAGGAAAAAACCCCACCATCTTCCTGAGGTTATATTTAAAAGAAAAGATCTAACACAATTCTTACAAAATTTCCAGAATGCAATTTCAGATTGTTTTTCCTAAAAGTGACAACACACAGATATCTGAATTAATATATTTCCAGATATAAACAAGTGTTGTGTTGAATACATAGTTTGGTTTTAACCAATGCACAACTTTAAAATAGTCTTTAGAGAGACATATAAAAACTTGCAGACTATCGTTCTGCAGATCAAGACAGATGATGATTAAAAGTATGTGATAGGTGCCTTGGTTTTTGGATAGCAAAAAGTACTTCAGTAGCTGCAGATTCCATTGCTGTGTGCAACTGTTCTGATTGCAGTGAGATCCCTGGTCACTCACTTTAAATTAGCGTCATCAGTAAATGAATTAGGTCATAAGTATCAAGTAGGAGCCTAAAATCTGGAGATAGTAGTTAATACCTACTTTTCCCTTCAGCTATCTTTTACCTAGTAGTGCAAACTAAACAGGATCCTGCTCATTCCATTCTCAAGTGATATGTACAGCTGTTACTATTTTAAATCATAAAGTAGCAAATAATAAAATAGGAAAAAATTTTGGGACTGATTCCATTACAGGTTGACACAGCTCTGAGCCACCTTGTCAGCACAAAAAGGTCTATTATTATTTTATCTATGAAGCACTGAGATCATTAAATAGGCAGAAATAGGCAGAAATATGCAGTTTTATTGGGATGGAAATACCTTCACACAGGAGTTCTGGACTATTACATGTCTGAAAGTATTTTAAGATGTGTGCCTTGAATCACTTATCTCTTTTTGACTGCCTTTCAAACAGCATTCTCCTAGAGAAACAGGCTACTCACGGCTTGGAGAGGTGCACTATTTGCTGGGTAAAAAACTGCCTGGATTGCCAGGCCCCAAGGCTCAGTATTTGGGGCTGATCCTGTTTCGATATCAACTGTCACAAGGAAGGAACTGAGTGACCCCTCAGTCAGTTTGCAGAGAACACCAAGTTGGATAGGAATGTAGATATGCTGGAGGAAGTGAAGGCTCAACAAAGGGGTCTAAACAGGCTGGGTCAATGGGTTGAGGCCAATTGTAGGAGGTCCAACACAGCCAAGTGCTGGGTCCTGCACTTGGGTCACAACAAAAACCTCACTACAGCCCCAGGCAGCACTAAGGCTGGGGCAGAGTGGCTGGAAAACTGCCATTGGGAAAAGAGCTTGGGAGAGCTGGTCACCAGCAGCTGAACATGAGCCCAGGTGGCCAGTAAGGCCAGTGACACCCGGCCTGTATCAGCAATAGCATGGCCAGCAGGACCAGGGTGTTGATTGTCCGCTTGTACTGGGCACCAGTGAGGGCACATCTCAAATCCTGTGTCCAGTTCTGGGCCCCTCACTGGAACAAAGATATTGAGGGGCTGGAGTGTGTCCAGAGAAGGAAACAGAGCTGGGGAAGGGTCTGGAGCACACGTCTGATGAGGAGCAGCTGAGGGAGTTGGGGAGGTTCATCCTGGGGAAAAAGATTTGGGGGAAGCTTCTTGTTCTGCAGAATAGTCTGAAGGGAAGTTGAGTTGGGGGATTTGTCCATTCTCCCAATTGAAAGGACAAGAAGAAATGCCTTCAAATTACACCAGGGAATTTAGACTGGGCACTAAGAAAAAAATTCTTCCTAGGAATTTATATCAAGCACTGGAACAGCATGGCCAGGAAAGAGGTTGGGTTGCCATCCCTGGAGGTATTTAATTAAAATAGCTGTGGACATGATTCTTAGGGACATGGTTTAGTGGTAGACTTCACAGTGCTAGGCTTACAGTTTAACTCAGAGACCTCAAAGGCCTTTTCCAAACTAAATTATTCTATGACTGACTCATCCTTACTGACAGAACAAGCTATTGACTCTACTTATAGGTACAAAAAAAGCCAAAAAACTCTTTATAACTTCAGAATTAGGAATTGGAAGGGGTTTCCTTCCCTGGAGGTATATTTAATTTTCTTTCTCTATATAATGAGATGGGGCCTATATATTTATATAAATTAAGGCTTTATCTCATTATTTTTTCTTTGAGATGTGAAAAAAACAAAAAACAAAGAAAGCAAATACATCTAATTAGACAGCTTTGAAATGGTTTCTGTTTAAAATAATATAATTTAAAATGTATTGAAAATATATGATAACTTGGCCTGAAGAGCTTAGTATAATATGGTATCTTGTTATGAATCCATCTCTGTACTGGCATCTGATGTTTTCACTGTTCTGTGTTTTATTCTTAACTTTCCTTTGAAGTATGCAAGCAATAAGACCATGCTTTACAGAGAGACAAAGGCACAGATCATCAAAAGAGCTTGGGATATGTTAATTAGTTCCCAAGTGGTTTACCATCCTCTTTTTTTTTTTGGAGTAAATACTGTAAATCCTGTTTTCCTTATGGTACAAGGTAACTACATCAATGGCTCTTACAATCAAGGGATGTCCTCTCTTACTGAACCTGTTGCTCATATTAATAATAATGATGATAATAATAATAGATATAAATATATGCCAGGGAGGTGAACATCCAGTCTCAACAGAATGAGAGTGGACTGTGGTTTGAAGACCTCACTGATCCAGCAGTGTGACAAAAACACACATGGAAATAGCACTGTCTAGCCTGCTTCCACAGGAAGCAGAAAAAGAAGGAAATACAATGCAAAGCAAAGCTGCTTGATTGATTAGACATGCCTTCAAAATATTAGTCAGAACAGGTGAATATTTAGTTATCACTAGAGGTCAAAAGTTATATCTCTGAGTATGTTTTAAATCTTCTGTGTCTTGTGATGTTTCAGGCCACATGCTAAAAGCCAGTAAAGAGCATTCTCCTAAATTGCTTCTGGAGGAGATGTGAAATGTTGTTTAAGCATCAACCAGTTCTGTACCACTAAAGCAGAGGGCTTCCTCTGAATTTCTTATCTCCTAGAGGCCTGAATGCACAGGTTATTATTTTACAGGAAAAATTGAAGGAATTAAAGATGTTTTAACAAATTATGACCACTTCAAGTTTTGAAGGGAGCCTGTGCTCTGTCTGTAGCTGTAAGGAACTGGGTTTGTGAGAACTTTATCCCTTTATCTCTCTGAATGCATCAACAGCTGGATCAGAATGCAAAATGAGACACCATCAAGGCAAAAGGCTCCAGTTCATGAGTCCATGATACACAGGGACTCATAGGCTAATGAGTCTAAATGTTAGCCTCTAATGAGCCTCAGTTTCATTATGGTTAAATCTCAAAAGAGAACTAATAATCAGTGAATGTCACCCTAAATATTTAATGCTGAATAGTATTTTAAAAACCGAAGAAAAATAGTGAAAGTTGGGGTTTTTAAAAGAAATCTTAGCAGCAAAAAGATAAAAGGACAAGAAAAACACATAAAGAATTTTACTGATAGCTTCCTTAGTGCTGATAAAAAATATTAGATAAGATGAAACAGCTTTAAAAAGCTACTAAAAATGGCTTGTTTAAAAAATTCAGCACAGAAACTTCAAACAGAGCTCACTGAAATCTGTACTCTCATAAATGTTGTCACATAATTACCCATTGATAAGGTACAGTATTTGTCAGGAGTCTAAAACACAAAACTGTTCTAGAAAGTCACAAGTATAAGGTCCATACATGGGCACCTGTTGTCAGTAATTTCTTGTGCTTCTGACCTTTCTCTCCTATTTTAAAAATAGACATTTTTAAAATAACTCCTCTGAGGTTCTTGCTTATAAAATTATTCATATTTCTAATTAAATTTAATTAAAGCCTTAAGTGTAATATTTTAAATGAAAATAAATTGCAGATATTGATTTAAATGTATCTTACGGTAAAACTCCATAAGAAAATATTTGAATGATCTTGGGGGTTTTTTGTGGTTTTTTTTTTTTTCATATAGTTGGTAGAGTTGTTAGCAATGAAGTTTTGTTTCAAGAAAATATTTCCATACTTTCCAGCTTTGTATTTCCATATCAACCATCTTTTTACATGTTCTAAAGACCTTGTAGACAAATGAAGTCAGCTGAACAGAGTGGTAAGATTACAAATTTTATTGAGTGAGACATTACTTATCTCTATGTAAAGTCTGGATGGTCCCTTTATACAAGGACTTGAGAAAAGTGTTGAATCATATGTATTCTAAAAACTAATCAACCAATCAAATAAAAGAATCAAACTGCCTGGTTTTTCAAATGAGCAGCTTTAGATTTCTGACCAAAAAGTACTACACTGCATGAAGACATGAACAAGAAAAAAACAAATTAAAATAGAGAATAAAAATAAATTTGTAAATTAAATTCTACTTTTAGTATTTTGCAAGTTAACAATTATTGAAATTGCAGTTCTAAATGATACTCCAGATTATGTTGGGATTTGTTCTATAGTGTTATAGGAAGTGATGACTCATGGGTAAAAGCTCGGCTAAAACCATCAGTTCCTCAAGGTCACACCAGTGGCAGGGGTGACTGTTGGATGAAGGTGTATAGGGAGGTTCTTGATCTCAGGAAAGTCCACGAGTGTGATTGTGTTGGTCCTTCCCCCCAAAGAGTTATCAGGGCTGAGTCATTTGTGAAGAAAATAAACACTTCCCAGCCTTGCAGGGTTGCCTCTTCTCCCTTACCTCATTTAACACCCAGCTTGTAGCCTGGGGTGTCAAGTGTGCACTGGTCAACTACTGCAAACCACTCATCACTAACAGTTTGTCATAAATTATGTAGAGGGGAGCAGAACACACAGTTTGATCACACTCACCTAGTGCTAAACTGGCATTCTGCTCCAGGACAGACGGCTGGTTCAAAACCCCGGAGGTGAGGGAACCCCAGAGGCTAAAAATTCACACCCAGCACACATGGAAGAAAGGGAGGGAGGGAATTAACACAGAAGGTTGGAAAGTAGTGAAAAAAAGAAAATGAACAAAAGGAAGAGGAATGGAACTAATAAAAGGAAGAGGTTTCCTTCAAAGCCAGACATTCCCCACCAGACAAACATCCCCACCCAGAACTGCTTGGTAGCTCTGCAGACTAACAAGGAAACACCCAGTACACTGGAAAAACAGCCAGAGCTAACTAGAGCAGCCCAATATGGTCCATGAATAAAGAAATTAGCAACTAGTTCAACCAAGAAAAGGTGGTGGGTGATAGTAGTCGGTGACTCCACTTTAAAAGGCACTAAGGCACTCACCTGTCAATCTGACTCATTTTTGAGGGCAGGTGTGTGGCTGCAAAGCTGTCAAGTCTACTTAAACTTACTGATTATTACCCAGTATTAGGGTTCCATGTGGCTGCCAGTGAAGGAAGGAAAGCAGAAAACCCAGGGAACTACAAACCAGCCGGCTTCCCTTCTGGGCCAGGCAAGATTCAAGGAGCAGGTTCTCCTGGAAACTGTGCTAAGACATATGGAAAAGGTGCCAACATGGCTTTGCAAAATGAAATCATGCCTGACAAATTTGGTGACATTCTAAGACGGATCTATGGTGGATGGGAGCAGAGCAACTGACATCATATACCTGGACTTCTGCAAAGCAAAATAATTTGACACTCTCCTGCCCTGTTAGAGATATCCTTGTCTCTAACTTGAAAAGAGATGGATTTGGTGGATGGGCCACTCAGTAGATAAGAAACTGGCTGGATGACCTCACACAAAGAGCTGTGACCAATGGCTCATTGTCCATGTAGGCACCAGTGAGGAGTGGGATCCCTCAGGTCAGTGCTGGGGCCAATTCTGTTCAACAGCTTTGTTGGTGCCATGGACAGTGGGTCCCTGGTGACACCAAGCTCTGTGGTGCAGTCATACTGGAGAGAAGGGGTGGATCCAGAGGGACTGGGACAGGCTGGAGAGGTGAGAACTGCATGAAGTTCAACGAGGCCAACTGCAAGGTCCTACACAGGGGCCAGGTCAATCCCAGACACACCAGAAGATTGGGGGCATGAGTGATTGGGAGCAGCACTGAGGAGAAGGGCTTGGGAATGTTTGTTGATGAAAACCCAACATGAGTCAGCAGTGAGAGCTGGTAGCCCAGAAAGCCAAACAAATCCTGGGCTGCACGCAGAGCCCCGTGGGCAGCAGGGCAGGGAGGGGATTCTGCCCCTCTGCCCCCTCTGCTGAGAGCCCACCTGCAGGGCTGCACCCAGCTCTGGGCTCCAGCACAGCAAGGACAGGGAGCTGCTGGAGCCAGCCCAGAGGAGACCATGAAGCTGATGAGGGGAATGGAGAACCACCCACATGAAGACTGGCTGAGAGAGTTGGGGCTGCTCCGCCTGGAGAAGAGAAGATTCTGTGGAGACCTCAAAGCACATTCTGGTATCAGAGGGGGCCTCCAGGAACTGTAGTGACAGGACAGGGAGTAATCCTTACAAATTGAAAGAGAGGGAATTTATGTTAGCTATTAGGAAGAAATTCCTTACAGTAAAGGATGAGGTGAGGCCCTGGCACAGGTTCTCCAGGGAGGTTGTGGATGCCTGAACCCTGGTAGTGTCCAAGTCCAGGTTGGATGGGATTTGAGCAACCTGGTCTAGTGGGAGGTGTCCCTGCCTGGGGCAGTGGAGTTAAGCCTAGATGATTTTTAAGGTCCATTCCAACTGTTAATGTGCTGTGACTGTATGACCTGGTGGCTCACCGGGGATGGCTGATCCCGGGGATGGGGTGTGTCAGGGAGGGACAGCCCCCAGCAGCCAACAGGGTGTTCCTGGTCCCAGGTCTGGATGCAGACACTGGCTTGGGGCTCCCAAGAAGCAGAGAAGCAAGCTAGTGAGCCCAGCCAGGGTGCTGAAGGAAAATAAACAGACAATAAAAGACACAGGCAAAACCCACAAGACAACAGTATCTCTGGTTACAGACACCACCTTGCGTGGCCCTTGAGCTGAATCTCCCACCCAGAAGGACACAACCACTGCTCACCCCCCAAACTCTCTTAGGAAATCCTGGGCTGGCTCTCACTCCTCAAGGTGACTGGGCAGCGACCCCCCAAGACACAAAACAAAATAACAAATGTGGTATGGAATTTAAACAAAAAACAAACCTGAAAACAAAACGAAAAAAACCTAACAACAACAACAAAACAAAACAAAACAAAACAAAACAAAACAAAACCAACCAAAAAAACCCCCAAAAAAACACCAACAAAAAAAAAACAACCAAAAAACACCCCATCCCCAAGACAAATTGTAAGGACAAATTACCAGTGTGAAGGAGAAAATTATCTGTTTCTGATGGCAACACTCTCTATAGAGCCATTTGTATGCACTTTGACTGAAATCAGAGTGTGGTTTGAAATCTATTTATTATGTATTTCGAATATAAAGTTATTCTCCATACACAGATTCAGATCAGTATTAAGCACACTTTGAGTATTCCACTAAAAACTCTTACACATTACTTTTAGAGGCTGTTATTTGCTGTGAAACAATTAAAATTATGGGCTGCTCCTTGTGTTTTAGGGATATAAACAATATTTACGTTTAATGCTCAGTAAAAAGTTGAATGACATTTTACAAACAAAGGCACGAACATTGTGTAAGTCTTTCCTGTGTTAATTATAGCCCATACCTTGTCAGTCTCATCTGCAACTGAGACTAATTGTCTGCCATATAAAGAGACATGCCTATTGATTTTGCAAAGGCTGAAACAGGCTAAAATGTACTCTCTTTCTATGGATATAAAAAGCATTGCCTGCCTATATTGATTGCTTACCCCACAGAGCAATAGCAAATTGCTATTGTGGAAACATAATGATGCTGAACATTTGTTGCACAGATGATAGGGTAATGTTTAAATGCTATGTGTCCTGTTCTTTGTAGATTTACTAACAACATCCTTAATCATTCCTCTTCAAAATACCATGAATCCTGGAGCAAACGCTAATCTAATGATACGACATCTTTTATAGACCATAGGATTTCATAAATTCAGAATGAATTAAACTAGCTATTTTTTTCATCAGCAAGTAGACTGGATGCCAATTTTGCATAATATTTTGCAAGACTTGGGTAGGAGTGAAATAAATTAGCTACAGCAAGATTCTTTCATCTCTTTTTATATGTAGTACTTACTTGGCATATAATCTGCCAAAAGCAAAATAATTACTTGAGGAATTATTAATTACATACAGTGAAAAAGACAGACTGAATCTGTTCCTTGCATCCTTCTAAGAGAAAGTTTTATAACATTTTTTTACTTCATTTACCTGACATTGGCATTATGGTCTGATTAAATGAGGTTTGAAAATGTGGATAAGTGGCATGAATTTTATTTAGCTAGGTGTTAATTCTTAATATTGGAGTTATGCAAATTCATTTGTATTGAACATCCAATTAAGATAAGAACTATCCATTTTCTAATGTTATTGTAGAATCACAGAATGGCTGGGGTTGGAAGGGACCTGTGAATAGGGTCACCTCAAGAAGGTTGCAAAGGATCACATCCAGGCATGATAACATTCCTGTTTCTTCCGCGTGGCCTGTCCTTTTCTCCACATTCCATAAACTTCCTTCTTCTGTCTGAGTTTTCCTAGAATCTCTTTTATCACCAATGTGGGTCTCCTGACCCCTTGGCTTGATTTCATACTCATAGTGATGCACTGATCTTGAGCTTGGAGGAATGATGACTGAATATTCTGACGAATTACTTAATTCCTTAACACATGGATTTCTCCATGGAGGTCTTTGAAGAGGCCAGTGTTATCCCTGAAGTCCAGGGTTCATTCCTACTTATTGCCCTGCTTCCTTCACATAGGATCCCCATCTCCACCACCTCATGGTCACTTCAGCCAAGGTTGCCTCCAAACTCCACATCCCCCCTCAGTCCTTGTTTCTCTGTTCATACAAGGTCCAGCAGCGTGCCTCCCACCACCTCTGTCAAAAAGTGATCCCCAGTGTACTGCAGGTGCCTTGCTTTGCTGCCTTTCCAGCAGGTTTCAGAGAGGGTGAGGTCTGCCATAAGAACCAGGACCTGTGATCATGGGGCTACTTCCAGCTCTTTGCAGAGAACCCAATTGATTTCTCTTCCTGATCAGCTGGCCGGTAACAAACACACACAATGGTGCCAAATTCAGTGTTCCTGCACTGCACTACTCTCTTCCCTTCTCCCATTTAGGAACGCATTAAATTTCATGTCTCCCTTTTCTTTTTGCTTTCTTGAAACACAATCCTAAAGAGTAAGATAAGGATTTGATAAAAAAAATCCACTGCACTCCGAGGCAGGAAATTATTTGGAAAGTAGACCAAGATATAGATTGAGAGAAACAATAACAATTACATTAAGTTCTTCAGAACAATGCCAAATATTAATCTTTTCTACATTTTTTTCTGTGACAAACATATATCCTTAAAAAACTAAAGTAAATTTAAAGTCACTCTGAACATAGTCCTATAAAGCATAAGTTTTCATAGTGGATTATTTAAAAATGTAGCAAGGAAACTATCTGGATTCTTAATATTCCCTGGATCATACAGCAAAAAGATTCTTAATTTCAATGAAAAGTCATATGAAAAGACTTTAAAAAAGTGGAAGAGGGAAAGGGGATGACAAGACTGACAAAGCATTGGGCAGAGAACAATGGAAAGATGTCCCATCACTGTTTGAATTCTAGGTGCCCACACAGTATAGTTGGTTTATATGAGTCTTTAAGGATGATGACCCCTCATGAGACAAAAAAAAGAGCCATAAGCATCCATTCTAATGTATTTTTCCTGGCTCCTGTATTGATATAGGACAGAGTCTACTTTTCAGATTTTCTGAGCAATCCATGCAATTTTTTTGTATTCTGTGCATCTGCTATAAAATACTTAACTGTTCAAAATATCCAGCCATTTCAAATGGTCATGTCAATAAAATGATAATTTCTGACCTTAATCTGTGCTTCACATTTGTTCAAGAAAACCAGTACTATTTTTCCTATTATGGGAATACATGTATTAGTCATAAGATTAAAAGAGTCCTGAGGGGAAAAACAATCACGAGAAAAAACTAATTTGGAAATAACAGATCGCTATTCTCTAGAGGGCATTTAAAATCCAGAAACAGTATACAGGCTGTCTTGTATAAAATGACAAGCTAAGAAAAGTAAAAATTAATTCAATAAGGTTTAATACTTGCTGTCTTCTGAATGCTTGTCCTTGCACACCTGAACATTGTTTCCCAAAGAATTCATACAGTGGCAGCTTAAGGTTTTGGGCTGGGTCTTTTGGGGGTTTATTTTTGTGTGTCTGTTTTAATTTAGTTTAGATTGTTTCTGGTGTGGGATGGAATATTGAATGGCTTATCATCAGAATAGGAGCTGAAGCTGTATTCTATATACAGTAAGAGATTGCATCAAAAGATTATATGAAAGTCTAAAAGTTATGGAGTGAAATATCCTTGAGATGCTTTGAGAAATTCAGTTAGATGTTTAGAATATATTTATTATTATACTATACTATACTATACTGTACTAGCATATTATATATTAGTATGCATTTTATATATTTTATATGTTATTCTTATATATCATTGTATATGCTGTATTTACCAAAAGCACATATTGACAGGACAAGGGACAATGCCTTCAAATTAAACGAGGTCACGTTAGGACAAGGGGGAATGTCTTCTGAAAGAGGGCACATTTCAATTAGATATTAGGAAAAAATTCTTTAGTGGGAGGGTGGTGAGGCAATGGCAGAGGTTGCCTAGAGAAGTTGTGGATGTTCCCTCCCTGGAAGTGTTCTAGGCCACATTGGATGAAGCTGTGAGCAATCTGGTCTAGTGGGAAGTGTCCCTGGCAGGGGTTTGGAACTAAATCATCTTTGAGGTTCCTTCCAACCCAGGCAATTCTATGACTCTATGATGTGTTTAGTTCATTCATGAAATCAACAAATAATGAGGACAATATTATCTTATTTTTCTATTTCCCTGCAAAACATCCTTCTGCCACTATCACAATTCACACTTTTTTCTCTGAATTCAATAGATTTTAAAACAAAACAATACTTGTTGATTTTGTTTGCTTTTCAGACCTGCATTGGCTCATACCTGCTTTCAGAAATATTTCAGTAAGGAAATCCTGTGACATCTATACAACCTTGCACTAAGTAGCATAGTTGTGTAAAGGAAAAAAGATTTACAGCTTATTGGATGCTTGCATCCAATCTGCTGTTTCTTGCATTAGCAACTATCTGAGGCATAGGTGCTCTTAAAGAAACTACAGGCTTTTTTTTTTCAAGACAATGAAAGAGACGAGGTAGTTGTGATTGAATTTTCTTTTCATTATGAAGAAGGAAGTCAAGCCAAATAAAATATAAATTGACAAGAAGAATGCCAAAACCTTTGCAACATTTGGATCTCTTTGTCGTAAAATTCAATAACCATATCTAGTGAAGAATTTCAATTTACTCTCCTTCATCTTTTAGCCACATATATATGCATATGTTTTGAAAAATTAATAGCCTGTGTCAGAATGATTATAGACTATATTCAGGTATAGATCTGGTCATATAAACAATGCTACAAATACTCTTTTCAGACATAAATTTCACCTGTTGATGCAAGCTCTACCAAGGTTTTTTAAGAACCTGTGCATATATAAAAATTCAGGTTTAACATACTCTCTATGCCACATCTGTGCACAGGATGAATTTCACCCTTTAAGTTAAACAACTTACTCTGTTCTCTCTCTTTTACTTTTTAAAATATGAGTATTCATGAATACTTGAAAATTAGAAATTAAGCTACTTCTTCATGAAACAAGTTGATAAACTTGAAAATTTTAAATTCAATTTTTAACTTTTTAATATTTCTAACAAAGTCTTCTTCCTTCAAAAGAATCACCTTAGCAGATGTTTTAAAAATTGGTTTTAAGCCATTTTCCTAAATTGCTTTGTTGCTCAGTTCCTAGTTAGTTCAACATTCTCTGAAACCTTGAGATTAAATTTATTTTACACTCTGGAAGTTAAACTTGACAAAAATATCCTGAAGCTCTATTCTAATTTACCTTTAAATTATAAGGTATTTCACCTTATACCCATTGCCTCTTTTTTTTTTCCTCCTTGTATTTTTGTTTTTATTCAAATATGTCTTTAACCAAAATAGTAATTATCTCTCCATCTCCACAGTTATTTGGTTATTTTTCATTTGGTATAAATTTGGTTTGTTTGCTTTAGATTTTCCTCACCACAAAAGGGCAGTTTATTAAATTAAACAAATCATACCACTCTAATACTTTTAAATCTACAGTTTAAAACCTGAATCTGATAGAAAACAAAAATGTAGGAAAAGCACAGATGCCAAATTTATTCTGAATTTCCTTCAGCTGTTAGGGCTGATGATTAGAAAATTTGTTATTGTTTTCCTGTATGCATTAAATGACACCTCCATGCAGACAGTGTCTCTCTTGCCATAAAGATCAGCCAGAGTTTTTGTCATAAAAAAATATATATTCCTCTTCTATGAAAATATACAGAAATGGCACTTACCACAGGGAAAGCAGGGAAAGTTTTCCCCAAATTTTCTGTTACCATTGCTTCAGTTTTGTACTGAAAAATAATAATAAAAAATATATTGTCATAAGGTAATTCTATGTTAAATTATCGTGAACAAAGGACAAAGAAACTAGAATGGTGTAGGAAGTTAATCATAGTAAATCAGTGCTGCATCAATGGAAGTTTAAAGATTATGCTTTTTTCTTATATGAGGATCTGGGTCAGCAGATGTAATACTTCTGAATATATTAATAATCCTTCATTTAATATTCCAGAGAGTTTATTCTTCATCAAGAAATTCTTCTTCAACTTGGGTCCATACACAGAATATTTTGGACATCTTAAAAATAAATAGATTCATTGTGAATACTTTCAACTTGATTACTATGAAAACCAAACAACTGTCCTCTCTGCCAGGTATTTGAGCTTCAGAAAAAGCAGGAAAGTATTTATGAAATACTAACTTCCGGTTAAGATGAAAGAATTATTAATTATTTTGGTGGTGGGGTGAAGAGGAATGATGACTCTGATATGTGGGGTGCTGACCTGAAACTTTCTCCTTTGTAATTTCTGACTTCCTACAAGTTAAGATATAAAATCTTTAATTCATTGATAGAGAGTTAAGATTTACCCATTCTGGGTACATGTGAGACCATCAGTAATTCTGTCTGTATTCTCAGGAGTTCCTAAAATATATTGATTAATGTCATGTATATATCATATCATGTATATATTAGTATCAAAGCCTATTCCATTAATTGATATTTTATGGCATGACTTTTATATTATTACTGTTCAATGATTATGTCTTTTTCTGTCTGGATTTTGAGAGGCTGGTGGGGAGGAAGAGAGGCAAAATTAGTACCCAGATGGATATTCCTATTGGGAGTGACAGCTACTTTAAAGTATTTTTAAAAAATTATAAATGCAAGACTTATTCATGATGATTCCCTTGAAAAATGAGATTAAAGATAATTCATTCACTCTTTACCACTTTTTCATTATCCCTGAATGTCCTAATTTTTCTTTCACTAGGACCTAATTAATGTGTTTACTTTGGGGTTAATTAAATCAGCTAAATTATTTGAAATAAACATCTGAGAAGTGATTTATGGTTATTTTAGGACTTACAAAGAGAAATTTCCCTTATTACCTGGCTAAGTTGCCATTGCTCTCATTTGAGACATTATAGTGATGTTATAGACACATATAGAAACCCAACTGCATTTAATAATTTATTATATTTTTACAATTTAATGATTTATTATATTTTAAACTCTATATAAATATAATAATGGAATGCAATTCCAGAATAGTTTGCATAAGATCACACGTCCAATCATTTAATTTAATAGTTCTATTTTGGGGTTGAGGGTGGAGTACTTGCTACTTAAAATAAGGAAAAGAGCTACAATAATGTTGGTGGGTATGATAATATGCCTGATCTTTTTTTGAAAGGAAGTTAGAACTACTTAGCATTAAAACAATGTTCATACTATGTATCTTTAGTGCACTGGAAGAATACTATACTATGAGCTGGGGTGAAAGTATAAAAATTAATTGAAATTTCAAAATATTATCTTTAAGACAACTTTTAAAACTGATCGCCTTATAAATATTGAAGTTAACTTTTTTCAGACTGCTTGACTAGTGAACCTGGAATAAAAGACTTCCATATCCTCATAAAAGGATCAGGTTTAAAAATCAGTGATATAATGTTATTTATGCTTAATTTATCAACTTGAGCAAAATAGGTTCTAGTAACATTAGGAACTTTAAAATAGTTTCTCATTTCATGCAATCTATTTTGCTGTGATTTGGAACTTCTACAGAAACTGGGAGGGACTTTTTCCAAACTGAAGGGGAAAAGAAACTGCCTACTAACATGCATGCAGTTTTATTATTTCCAGATCATAAGAAGAGTAAAATCTCATTCTCTAGTCCTGTTCAAGAAACAATAAAGAATCATTCTCAAATTTGTCTTTCTGGAATGGACAAATTTAGGAATTATTTGAGTATTTTACTAGTAAGCTGGAAATATGCTTGGAGGAGAAGAATTTTATTCTTGAGTGAGCTTTAGACAAACAGGAAATGCCAAGGAAACCTCAGGGTAAAGAGAAGGTGTTCCTAATTTAAAACACCAGGAGTGTCTAACCATTAAATGACACAACATTTGACCTATGAGAAAGGGGACGAGGTGGGAAACAACTACATCCATATACTGTTGATTCTCCTTACATTTATTAAATTAATATTTTGTGTTTCTTTTATGAGATGTTTATAACTTATCCAAATGTTTTTCAAATATCTCCTGAAAATATATAATTTTCCTTAATGAACACTGAGTGTCATTCCAAAATGACCCTTGACTCTGAGCAGGATGTGGTGGCTATTGTCTTGCACTGCAATATTGGTAGGAAAATTTTCTCTCTAAAACCATTAGCAAAACTCTAGATATCTACTGCTCCTCCCAGTTTATCTAGAAATTTTTCAGCTGAAATTTCTATGATATTTTCGTGACATCCCACACAAAATAAAACCTAGTGATATAAATGTCCAACAAAAATCAAAAAGGAAAAAAATTAATACACGTAATGCTGTAGTAAATCTCATGAGTTTCCTTATCATTACATTTTGAAAATACTCTAAGAAATGAAATTGAAACAAACCCAGCTTGTATTTCTATGTTTAAATAAATAAATATCTTGCACAATATCATCAATATAACACTTGCACAAAAATTAACTTCATCTGTAAGTGCAAAGCACTTTACAAACAGCAGGTAGTTCATTATTAACAGCATAATAATTTGGTGCTCCAAAGATCATTTCCTGGAGAATTGTGTGAATACCTCAAGAACCATAGTCACTGTAATGAATGTTAAGAATGATCAACACCTTCCAGAACTATATTGAATGATACAGAAATCACCTACATACTCTAAATTGTGATTTGATTTGAAATCTAATGTCATTGCAATTCCACTGTTTCTAGACTGTAGTATTAATTTGTTATATTTATTTGAAACTAGATTTAAAAGAATAGGCATTTATTCTCCCCTCTCTATCTCTGAGTGCCATTTCATAGAGACAAAGAAGTGTAATTTCTAAAAACTAGATCAAGGGAAGAATGAAAAATATTGCACAATATAGACACAGGCTTTGTGATTGACAGAGTCAGTACGAATATAGAATGCTAGAATATAGTATGCTAGAAAAAATGAGCCTTTTTAAAATTTCTCTCAGGATATAAAGAAGAATCCAAAGTGCATAGTTTCCTTGCATTCTATCTTAATCTCAATTCAATATCTTAAACAAAGTGTAATGTAGTCACTGTATTTGCAACTTTTTTAGTGGCTTTTATCAAAGACCTCCCAAACTGAAGAAAGTTTATTTTTCTCTAGTTTTGGGGTTTTTTCTATGATATTATTTTTCGTATATTTAATTTGATATACACAAGAAGCATTTTTCTCATTACTGGTGCACAGTTTATTTCAATTTATTTTTTCAGTAAGTTTATGTAGGCATCTCTAACTTGTAAAGCTAGCATTGATTGCCATTTACTTAAAACCAAAATTTATCTTCTACGCAAATCTATTTTCACCTTCATCATTGTGAACTAAATGCGATTAAAACACTGAAATATGAAACTGATCACATGCTGCAGACCACTAGTATGAAAAATTAGTCTTTTTTATGTAAGAAAGTATTTGTCATTATGAATTTATGTTGCATAATCTTGACATAAAACCAACATGCAATATTTTCTATACTCTGTTGTATATTACAGATTTCTTTATTTTTGTTTTTTAAAGAACATCTGCTACCTGACTCCTGGGTTACATAGCATGAAAAAATTATTAATGGCTAATTTTCATTTTTCAGGCAAGACACTAGAAGATATATTTTCAAAACACCTATCTACAGATAACATTCCGTATAGGTAACATGGGAGTTCTAAATTATAATATGATAAACATAACTATTACTTCTGTGATAACTATATGAGAAACAATTTCAACAGCAATGAATATGGTAAAACTCTTAATATTACTTCAATTATATCTATAAAATTAGCTCTCAACAAAAGACGCAAAGATTATATTGTCAGATATTTCATTTTTAAAAATATATTTGATTTTAAAAGGTGCACCTAAAGTAGCATTATTGCCTCCCCATTAAAAAATGAGTGATAATTGATCTCACTACAGTCTCTTTGTTTATATTCACCCCTACTCTTCTGCAACAAGCCATTCTGTCTTTTTTATGAAAAATGTCAAAAAACATTGTCCTGTTTTCTCCTTAGTTCTCATATGAGACGTTTGAATAACAAAAGAGAAAAAGAAGACAGAAAAAGAAAATTGAAATGTCAAATGTTCCTTAGATGTTACACCAAGCACAACCTTTCAGAAGCAAACATCTGTAGGAAATTAAAAAGAGGAACAGTGATGGATTACATTAATAATATTATTTGCATTTATCAGTCTCTGTTCTGCTCTTCCCATCTGCAAGTATTTAAGAATGAAGCATCTCAGATACAGAAATATTGCCTTATATTTTCTGCCTGCATTCGTCATTAGGGGTTAGACTAGATAATCTTTGAGGTCTGTTCCAACCCTAACCACTCTCTATGGTCTCCCCCCTAAATCAGAAGAGATATGAAAAACTCAGTTACATCAACTCTAAAATCTACTACTACGGAGCCCATGCTCTGCCAAAATTACTCAATAGTTGCATTACCTGCCAGGTGTGCAGTCACAGAGGGCTGCAATGGTGATTACTAGGTAGTTAGTCACAAAGATCCTTGTGACAGAGGTTCCTGTAAAAATATTTTTGACTCCTCTCTCTCTTTCCCACTCATAAATGACCATTGTGGCAATTGCCATTTCTAGTTGTGTTTTCTCAGTCTGTATGGTAGTTCTTTCACCAACAGACTTATAAGTTTAGGTGCAGAAGAGAAAGGGAGATTTTTACTGCCTTTCACAATAATTTGATCCTGCTCAATGAAATTAGCATGTTGGAAAGAATGAAGGATGTGGCAGGTGAAAGAGATTTGCAGGACTGAGTTGGAAAACTGCAGCTCCCCTGAGGATAGAAAGATTTTTGAAAGGAGCAGAGAAGGAGATGCACAATGAGGAATCTGGAACTACAGAAACAAAAGCTTCACATGAACCAGAGGAAAACAAAACAAAAGAACAGCTCTCAGAGGCACAGAGATGAGTGAAACAAAGTTTGGAAAACAGGATTTTTCCACAAGGAATTAATAGGATGAGAAGCCTGTATAAACCTATTTTTAATTTCTTTTCTGATCTAGTCAAAATCAACAGATCTAGTTTTGTACTTTCTCTCTCTTACCTCTATATTATATAGCTAAATATTATAGCCAATATTCTACAAAAAAATTGTTTTCTTTGTCTTATGTAATTGTATGTCTGTCATTAGAAACAAAATATTCACTACTCCAAAAATAGAGCAAATGTTTGGCAGAAAGATTTATCCATCAGATAAAGACAAGGAAAGCTTCAAGAAAACTTGCAATGCAGTGACATGCATCAAACCCTAAAAGTGCTTTAAATATTTAAAGCAGTTCTTATAATAAAAACCTTCATCTATGATGTATTTAACACATATCAGTACATAACTTTTTTTACTGCCATTTTTTAAGACTGCACTAACATTATTCATATTCCCAAAAGCTCAATTGAGAAACTGCACATGCATTGACTTGCAGATCACATTCAAGGTAAGAGAGACTTCTCAATTTTATCAGTGTTCCCCACGTAAGTGGAAAGCTACTGGAGAAAAGAATTGGCAAAGCCTTTACTGAGGTGACCTCTAAAATCCCTGTAATAATAACATAATAATAAAATATTTAAACATAATATTTCATGTGTATCTTCTATGTTTGTAGTATTTGCATGGTTACAGCAGCATGTTTGCTCTCACAAAATTTATGACTTAGCCTTCTGTCTGTTATTTCCATGGTGCATGAGAATTCCTTCAGTATCTACTGACTTCCCCTTGTTCAAAACTCAATTCACAACAACAATTTTATATCCTATATTGAAGAAGCTGCATTAGAAACACGTTACTGGCTTTTTTCATATATCAGGTGGTGTTGGGATTGTCCTGGTTGCAGAGAGGGAGAGGACAGTATGGGCATGGCCAGGTTGCTATTCCTTAATACCCACATCATCTTGGGGAGCATAGTTTTTTGGGGAAGAAAAGGTGAGCACATCCTGAAAGACTATTTGTATAACTTAGGTAAATATGTGGTTTGCCATTTAAACTCTTTGTGCTTTTCCAGTCTGTATCCATGACTAGATAAAGCTGCTGTATATCTACAAATTTCAGTGCTAGACTAATGGTCTTTTTACATCTGATATCTCACAGTCTATTAGAGATATTATACAGGTATTAGACCAGATTTTCAGGTTTATATCAGCATATGGTTATTAATTTCTCCTCAGCTGTACAACTGAGCAGCTGTCATGTCTTTCCTTAATGAGACAGATGGAATCTCAAGTTTCTTTGTGGTTTAAAGTACTATATGAGAAAACTAGCTTTTTCCTTTAATCTTGTCTAAAATATGCATTCTAGTTTGGGGAATGTTTTTGGTTTGTTGATTTTCTCTCTTGAAGGGAGAAAATATTCAAATAGGAAGAAAATGGTTAAAGCCTAGGGAGTGCCTGCTGCATGTGTGTATATGTTTTTGTACATATCTTCACATGCACATGTACATTTTTAAGAAGATGTGGATGCTAATTCAAATGCTGGGTACTATAACTTAAATCACATATAATACTATGTGGTTTGGTGCAAAATTGTGGAGATGCAAAGTAATCTGAATAGCATTTGAAACTTTTCCAAAGAGTCATGCATACACATCCAGAATATTAATAAATACACCACAATTGAAACACCAAAGTCAAAGGCTTATGTCATTAAAACACTGGAGAATATTAAATTAAAAACACATCATTTTTTCAGCTGTGATAGTTAGGAATTTTCATGAATTTTGAACTGATTAAAAGTCAAGTGAGGCCATGTAGGAATTTGCCTCTGGATATGCTAAAATGCCAGAAGCGATTAAACTGTGATTCAAAACATTGGATAGCTATTTAGGTGTTAAATTTGAAGCAATGGAAATAATATTTTAACAGAGATCCTAATTTTTTTCCAGTTAGTTTTCAAGACACTTTTTCTACCAGAAAAATTCACAACGTTAATACAAACAATAAATAAATTAAAATAAATACAATTCACATAAATCCAGAGAAATATCAACTTCAGTAATATAGCTGTAAATTCAGTGTGGAAGATACAAATAAATTTACAAAACATTTTAAATCAGTGAATAATTTATCGGTTATTGACAAAAATTATGTGTGCCATTCTTTTGTACATCTGAGTTCAATTAAATTGGCTAATTTACTCTTTGTAGATGCATTGTTTTACCACGAAGTAAAATTCAACACCATAGGACAAACCACTTTAGTGATTGTGAGCAGTAATCCTTTTTGATTTATTTTACTAATTTCGAAATACGCTTATCATTATTTTAAGTGGTATTTGTATAAAAAGTGCATATCCCACAGAGGTTACTGTTTATTTATAATTCTTCTATCTTCCTTGTCTTGATTACTACATGTTTAGACATTTCAGACTAAAAAAAAAGTCAAATAATATTTGTCTGTTAAGTTTCTAGGACTCTTGTCCCTCTAAAAAAGGGGTGGAATAGAAAGAAGAAAAGAAGGACACTGGGAGTGTTGACAAAGTTAGATGGGGCTGCCTGTTCAGGACAGTTCTCAGAAAGGAGTCTCAGCACATCTTCTGCAACTTTCAACTCCTTGGTAACAATTGATGGTAGACCCTAAAAATTGTCTGAAAAAGCCAGACTTACCAAATTCTCTACCAGAAAATTATAAATCCTTAAATGAAAGCCAATGTTTCTGAAAAATACCTCTTCGTATGTTTTCATGAGTGTAGAAAATGTGAAAAGTTCTAGAAAAACTTTTGAAACCAATTTGAAAATTGGCTTTTTGACCTTTTGTCTACTAGGAATTAAGCGCTAACATCTCCTAGTATTTAAATCAGGACTCCAGCCCTATACAGACATGATGTCCAACTTTATTGAATTTCTCATTTTTCATATATTAATTTGCTGCTTTCCAAATACTTAGAGAATATATGGAATGAAAAACTGTGGTATCATCATTGCAGCTGAACTACCACAGACTAAGCTCTATAATATTTCACAACTTTTCAAGATAATTGACTTTCATATAGATGGGATTTCATTCCATGTTTTTCATAATCAAGTGACAAGGTGTTCAAGTTGAAGTTTGAATGTGTTAGGCAAATCTGGTCTATACATTCATATATCAGAGGAAAAAAAATACACTTAATCTTCTAATTTTCAGTCATTTTTAATTAAAATATGGGTACTGCAAACCGTGTTTACTGGCTAAGTTCACAAAAAGAGATGACAGGAGAATATATTGTGCCTTGATGTTATGACTCTTAGATCCTTATTTCATGTCCCATTATAAGTTTTCTGTAAAATGCAGGTTTCAGATATGTTTCCTCACATCTTAACCTATATTTCTCCTTAATTTTCTTGGGTAGCTAAATAGCTGAATTGCAGGGAAGTGAATGACCCTGAAAGGTCTTTATTGTGAGTCTTAGAACTTTTACAGAATTTCTCACTCTTTTGAATATCAACTAATTATAACTCTCTGATATTTAATTTTCCTGTAATAATTTGCTGAGTCTAGATATGAGTCATGTCCTGAGTTAATGAAACATCAATATACCTGAGAATATGATTCATGACACACTTCTCTAATTACTTTCCTTATAATTTGTAGGTATATAGCATGTTTTCTGTATCATATGAAAGTGCAGAAAATTAGTATTTTAATTTTTAATTATTCTTGTCTATACTTTTTCAACTTCTTAAAATATCATTGTTTATGGAGGAATGGCAGAGATATCTGAGGGAGAAAAGAATCCTGTTATATATTAATGTACAGCTGATTTATGTAGAGCTATAAATCAGCTTCTGCCTGTGCACAAATAGCCAAGTAATGGCATTAATGGGATCTCCTCAACCAACAGTTGTTCACTTTGCCCTTATTTCCCACTCTGCATTTCACCTGTCCTGTTTTTTCCAATCTCCAAAATCACTTCTCTTCATTCCAGTTTCTTAATTCTGCCTTCTACGAACATTCCATTGATATTATTTTTTATTAAATTTTAAGAATTGTAAAGAAATACCATTTTTTGTTCATAGCTTAGCACACAGCCTAATCACCATGAATCATGTTCTCAGGTACACTGATATTTTTAATAACTCAGGACATGACTTATATCTACATTCAGTAAATCATAAAAAAGAAAATGAAAAATCAGTGAGTTGTGATTAGTTGATATTCAAAAATAGCTGGGAGTTCTGCAAAGGTTCTAAGACTATCAAAATAAAGGCTTTGTAGGGGTCCTGGTTTAAGCCTATTGTCCTCAGCCTTCCCTACTGCAGAGCTTATTTCTCACAGCATCTGCTGCAAGAAGTCTCTTTCTCCTTTTTTCTTCCATGGCATTAGCAAATTTATAGTCATTAAGAGTGCAGGAGTCTGTGACCCCGTGTTCCCTTTTGACTCAAGGTTTACAGTGCATTTTGTGGAACACAGGATGACACATTTTTTCCTGGAACTACTGACCCTTGACTTTTTATGACACTACAAAATAAAAAAGAAAGCAGAAAAACCCCACTTAGCATTATACTACTCTCAACTCACTACTGAGAGAGTGCAAAGGTTTGAGGTTAAATTTCCCAAATGCATTTATTTCTAAATCAGAGCCTCTCAATGCTGTGAAAATATATATACTATAACACTTTAAATGTCTTACAGTAACAGTGATGACAGCTTAAAAGAGGATATAAAAAGGGAAGTAAAAATTATTTAAGGCTCCAAGTATGTCTCTGCATAAGTGTATGAACCTAGTACCATAGTTAATTGAACCCATACTGATAAACTGAAGAGGACTGTTCCACCTTCAGGTACAAAAAGACAGTAGAGTGAAAATACCAGGGGCTATACCTACCACACTGAACCTAAAAAAATTATTTATTTCTGAAATCAATACTCTAAATTTCCCAAGCTTCCTGTGATTCTCATGTTCCTGCACTGTTCACACACAGGTCTTCACATCAGCCAGCTGATAAATTAGCAGTGATACTGCATTAGAAGTACTGGTATGAACACTCTGATAAGTCCTGTAGAAACCAAATACATGCTGATTTTTCTCAGAAATGGAAACATGTTGATATCAAATCTCCCTGCCCTCTCTCCCTGTCTCTTACCGCTAAACTGAGCCCCTTTTGCACTTGGAGTGTCTTCTCCCAACCCTTAAATCAAGAACCTTTTGTTGAATTTTCTGTCCTCTCCCCAGCTGTGGCAGGGCAGGGTGAGTGATCGGCACTGTGGGTGCCTGGTGTTGAGCCAGTGTCAAACCACAACAGGTGCATCACTCAGTTGAATTGAATTAAACAATCAGAAAAACAAGATGTCCTTTCATACCAATATTAGTAAACTGGAGTGCCAAGTATTGGCACAACTAAGCAGTAATAGTATTGCCTCTGCTATTCTGTTTTCAGCATTTCCTTTAGGACTAATACACTCTCAAGAATATTTTCATCAGATAGTTTATCTTTTTATGTTATATTTGGCACATTGTATAAAAGCCATTCTTACCCATAATACTGAAGAATAAAATTACTACAACTTGTTAATCTGGATATAATCAATAAACATGCAGCCCAACCAAGAGCAATGTGTTTTTGTTCAATACAGTTCCTCCATTTTGTCATGTTTCTTCTTAAGCGTGACTTACTGTATATGACATATATACATATGTCATGTACTTCTTCTTAAGCCTATTATGATAGAAATGAGAATATGTGACCATCTTTTAATATCTCCAGCTTTTCCTTCATCTAAATATTGTGCTGTTATCAAAAAATTTGTCCTTTTTTTGTGTCTGCACCCTTCCCTGTTCAAAACAATTATGATCTCGCACAAATTCATTTGATCCCTTGATTAACATTCACCATCTGACTACCCTCAAATTCTGTAAAAGGTGAAAGAAAATCAGAGTGAAATGAGCATACTTGGATTGTGGTAGCAATACTAAGTGGAAAGTAAAATTTTATCTTTGTGTGGCAAGAACTCATGAACACTATTCATATAATGATATTTTTGCACGTCACTTTTTTTGAAAGATATATTGAATTCTTCATATGTGTGGCAATAGAAGCTGAGAATAGGTATCGCATATCAGATGAATTATCTTAATAGGAAAGTGAACACAGGTCTTCTATAGTTGCAACATGAACACTATTTAAACAATATATTAATATTCTGTGCATGAAGTTTAATTAGTAAGAAATATAGCTGGAGAATTTTTCATTACAACCAATTGTTATTAATTGTCACCAAGGTTTCTTAATTATTCACTTTGGCTGGAAGCTAATTAATTTCACATGTTATGTGATAGTTAGCAAAGAAATATGTTTTCACCCTTATATACCAAAAGGGAAGAAGAAAATTATTATTTAGAATGAATTTTTAGCTTTCATGGAGCATATTTGTTTCAGAAATCACAAAATTGTTACTGGTTATTGAAAATGAATGCTTGAGTGGTGTGTCTTGAGAAGCGGAAGTGGTATAATTCTTGAAATATAATAAATAGTTTATGATATTTTTCATTTCCCTTTATTTTTGTCTTGAAGATAAACTTTTCTTATGTAAATCATAAAACCTTATCTCCTTTCCCACCTTGAAAGAGTTGGTTATTCAAAGAGAAATTGCTGCACATGGGCCCTTTTTGCTTCCTGTTGGATCATGCCACTGTCTTTCATTTCACACAGTGTTACCAAATTCATGTTTTCCTAACATTTCCCTATCATTTCTTTTTCCTTTTACAGGAGGATTCATTCCTGTTAAATTAATAGTTTGTCACTTAGATAAGTTCAAAGTTTAGGTAATTATTTTTGAACTTTAAATTAAAATGTTTGATTCATTGTATAGGCTCTCCTTTCATGTCCATATCTCTTTTGGAATGCACACATCTTAGCAATTTGGAGAGATTGTGTGTGTGTGTGTGTGTGTGTGTGTGTGTGTGTGTGTGTGT